>ONZH01026351.1:0-173154 GCA_900303285.1 Rhinella marina | reverse complement strand
AAGTAATTTCTCAACCTGGTGTTCATACACACCTGATCACTTAGTACACGGCTGTGTACCTTGAAATATACAATATATAGGCCTTATAATTGGCAACTGTACTGTGCGTTCTCTTGCAAATTAATTTCTCATACCTGGTGTTCATACACACCGTCTGAACAGTTAGTACACGGCTGTGTACCTTGAAATATACAATATATAGGCCTTTAATTGGCAACTGTACTGTGCGTTCTCTTGCAAATTAATTTCACGGCTGTGAGGCAAAATATTGTAACCAAAAAAAATAAAATGCGGCGGGGGCTAGCGGAATAGGACGTGGACGAGGACGGGGGCGCGGAAATGCTGTTGGGGGCCTTGTTGAAGCCAGTGGGGATACAATGCGTGTGGTGAGGTTAGCCAGGATCCCGCTCATCCAGAATCCCTGCCTTTATGGGACAGTTAAGCAGGGGCGGGTTACACCGCTGTTGAGGCCTGAGCAGGTTGAACAGGTGGTGCAATGGATAGCCAATAGCGCTTCCACACAGTTGTCCACCAGCCAGTCATCCACACAGTCTCACTCTGACCCTCCTTCCTCCACACCTGGCCAACAGAGTCATCCCACCATTGACCCCTCCCAGGAGCTCTTTTCGGGTCCTTTTTCAGATGTGCCGGAAGAATCCCAGGAGCTAGCAGAGGAATTTGTTTGTAGTGATGCCCAAACACTTGAGTTTTCGCCATCTCCTGCTGATGTGGACCCTGAGCCAGCATCTGTTATCATGAGCGATGATGATGATGAGACGCAGTTGCCATCAAGGGAGGCTGTTGGAATGTCCAGTGGGCAGCAGGAGGAGCAGAGTGAGGAAGTGGAAGAGGAGGTGGTGGATGACGAAATGACCGACCCCACTTGGCCAGGGGTGATGTCCAGCGAGGAAAGTTGTGGAGAGGTGGTGGTCTGCGCAGCACCGAAAAAGGCAGCAAGAGGCAGAGGGATGTCCAGAGGCAGAGGGATGTCCAGAGGCAGAGGACAGTCCAGACAGAGAAGTGAGGCCACAGCCAGCAGGGCCGAAGCTGTTCCCGGCAGCGGGCAGTCGCGCGAAGCTCCCCCATCAAGGCCTCGTACTTCTGTGGTGTGGAGATTTTTTAATGTTTGTGCGGATGACAAACTGAGCGCGGTTTGCACACTCTGCCACTCAAAACTGAGCAGGGGCTCTGAGAAGAGCAATCTGACCACCTCAGGCATGCGGCGTCACTTGGAAGTCAAGCACTGGGCTGAGTGGGAGAGAGCAAACGCAATACAACCTGCGCCCAGTCTTGCTGCCACTGCCTCTTCCCCTGTGTTATGTGCTGCCACTGCGGTCCAGACCTCCAGCCAGGACACCTCCACATCTGCCTCTGCCTCGGCTACTTTGGGGCCTTCTCCTTCAGCCTCCCCTTCCCCCGCCTCTTCGCCTGCACCTTCACACTCCTCGTCCCAACAACTGTCCATCTCGCAGGCGTTCGACCGCAGGCGGAAGTACGCCTCGAGTCACCCCCAAGCCCAAGCCTTAAACTGCCACATCTCCAAACTGCTGGCCCTGGAGATGTTGCTGTTTAGGCTTGTGGAGACGCAGGCCTTCCGCGACCTGATGGCGGCTGCCGCACCTCGCTATTCCGTCCCCAGCCGCCACTACTTTTCCCGGAGTGCCGTCCCCGCCCTGCACCAGCACGTGTCGCGTAACATCAGGCGGGCCCTGAGGTACGCAGTCAGCGCAAAGGTCCACTTGACCACCGACTCGTGGACAAGCGCTTGCGGCCAGGGACGATACATCTCTTTGACGGCACACTGGGTGAATGTAGTGGAAGCGGGGACGGGGGTCGCAAACAGAGACGGCCTACCTACCACCCCCGCCCAAGATTGCCAGCATGGTTCTGATAAACCCCCCTCCTCCTCCTCCTCCTCCTCCTCCTCTGCCTTAACATCGCCCTCAGCCGCTAGCTGGAAGCGTTGCAGCACTGGCGCGGGGAGACGTCAGCAGGCGGTGCTTAAGCTCATCAGCTTGGGCGACAGGAAGCACAGCGCCCCAGAGGTGAGGGACGCCATATTGCAGCAGACGGAGATGTGGCTGTCGCCGCTGCAGCTAGGACCAGGCATGGTCGTGTGCGATAACGGCCGTAACCTGGTGGCGGCTCTGGAGCTTGCCGAACTCAATCACGTACCATGCCTGGCCCACGTTTTTAATCTGGTAGTCCAAAAATTTCTAAAGACTTACCCCAACCTGGCAGAGCTACTGGTGAAAGTGCGGCGCTTGTGCGCTCACTTTCGGAAGTCAACTGTAGCTGCTGCTAGCTTAAAAAAACTCCAGCAACGCCTCCATTTGCCTGAACATCGGCTGTTGTGCGACCTGCCGACTCGCTGGAATTCCACCTATTCCATGTTGGCCAGGGTGTGTGAGCAGCAGAGAGCATTGATGGAGTACCAGATTATGAATCCACGCGTGCCTCCAACTCAGCTCCCTCAGTTTGCCAACCACGAGTGGCCATGGATGGCAGACATATGCGATGTACTGCGTATCTTTGAGGAGTCCACCAAGAAGGTCAGCAGCGAGGACGCTATAGTGAGCGTAACCATCCCGCTCCTATGCGTCCTTAAAGAATCCCTCATCGCAATAAGGGAGAACGCATTGCATGCAGAGGAGACGGGGGTAGGAGGAGACGCAACGGAGCTACACAGTCAGACCACACTTTTGTCTGCTTCACGGTGGCAGTTGCAGGAGGATGAGGATGAGGAGGAGGAGGACGACGTGGAGGTGGCTGTGGAAGAGGAGGAGAATGCTGGCGGCGAGGGTAGCAGTCAGGCTGTGTGCGTCCCATTGGTTCAGCGCGGATGGGGCGGAGAGGAGGCGGAAGAGGAAGAGGAGGAAATGGCAAGTGATCCTTCTGGTGGGGGCAGTGAGGTCATGCCTATTCAGAGTCTGGCACACATGGCTGACTTCATGCTGGGCTGCTTTTTCCCGGGACACACGTGTTGTCCGGATAGTGGAGAACAAACTGTACTGGGTCTTCGCACTCCTGGACCCCCGGTATAAAGATAACGTCTCCTCTTTTATTCCGGTAGAGGAGAGGACAAATCGATTGCTGGAATACCAGAGGGAACTCGTGCAGAACATGATGGAGATTTTCCCACCCACCATCGCTGGCGGCAGAGAGGAGAGGGTCTCCCAGAGTCCCACAACATCTATCAGGCCCACAGCCACCAGGGGAACACTCTCCAAGGTGTGGGACACGTTCATGGCACCCCCTCGTGCAACTTCCATCACTGCGGGGCCCGCTATCAGCAGGAGGGACAAGTATCGGCGGATGTTGCGGGAGTACCTGGCAGACCGTAACCCTGTCCTCCCCGATCCCTCGGCGTCCTACACTTACTGGGTCTCCAAGTTGGACACGTGGCTGGAACTGTCCCTGTACGCCTTGGAGGTGCTTGCCTGCCCTGCCGCCAGCGTGCTATCAGAAAGGGTGTTCAGCGCAGCCGGGGGCATTATAACCGATAAGCGCAGCCGCCTGTCAACCGACAGTGCCGACAGGCTGACGCTAATCAAAATGAACAGCAAGTGGATTGACCCGGACTTTGCTTCTCCAACAGTGGAAAGCAGCCAAAAGTGAAGTGCCATCTGTATGAAGTGCCATTTCCTCCTCCACCTCCTCCTCCTCCTCCTTAACCGCCGTAGAATTGCTCCGTAAATAAGAAAAATTTATATATTTATGGCTCACCTCTTGGGCCTCCACAAAATGTTTAAGAGGTGTCACCTCTTGGGCCTCCACATAATTTTTAAGAGGTCTCACCTCTTGGGCCTCCACAAAATGTTTAATAGGTCTCACCTCTTGGGCCTCCACAAAATGTTTAACAGGTCTCACCTCTTGGGCCTCCACAAAATGTTTAACAGGTCTCACCTCTTGGGCCTCCACAAAATGTTTAACAGGTCTCACCTCTTGGGCCTCCACAAAATGTTTAACAGGTCTCACCTCTTGGGCCTCCACAAAATGTTTAACAGGTCTCACCTCTTGGGCCTCCACATAATTTTTAACAGGTCTCACCTCTTGGGCCTGCACAAAATGTTTAAGAGGTCTCACCTCTTGGGCCTCCACATAATTTTTAAGAGGTCTCACCTCTTGGGCCTCCACATAATTTTTAACAGGTCTCACCTCTTGGGCCTCCACATAATTTTTAACAGGTCTCACCTCTTGGGCCTCCACATAATTTTTAAGAGGTCTCACCTCTTGGGCCTCCACAAAATTTTTAACAGGTCTCACCTCTTGGGCCTCCACATAATTTTATCAAGGTCTCACCTCTTGGGCCTCCACAAAATTTTTAACAGGTCTCACCTCTTGGGCCTCCACAAAATTTTATCAAGGTCTCACCTCTTGGGCCTCCACAAAATTTTTAACAGGTCTCACCTCTTGGGCCTCCACAAAATTTTATCAAGGTCTCACCTCTTGGGCCTCCACAAAATTTTATCAAGGTCTCACCTCTTGGGCCTAAACAAAATTTTTAACAGGTCTCACCTCTTGGGCCTCCACAAAATTTTCCATGAGCCTCTGGCCAGCCCATGGCCTCTTCCTGCCTTTTGCGGTCCTACGCATCCCTCAACATCCCCACTGCTTTACCTGCTAGACATGACACTGGGCCAGGTCGGGTCACTGACATCTCAAGCGCCAACAATTTGGGCATTTTTAAGGCTTCTGCATGTGTTTGAGTTGTTTTTACATTTTAAAGAAGACGTGTCTGACCACATCTCACACACACACACACAATGACAATTAGGGGTGGGGTCTATTTGCTTTCCCCTTTGCCTATGCCATCTGTGGTTGTTATAGGCAACGTGATTTTAAGGGGTGCAGAATTTCATCTTCTTTTTTGTCTAGTTTGGCTTGGGGTCCATGGCAATGTAGAGGAAAGAAGGTTTCCTTGTATGGTCTCACTTTACAGAGAGGTTATATTGTCTTTGGAGTGTATTGTTGAGAGGCTGTGATAGTGGCGTAATAGTGCGACTTGGGCGCGTTATATGCACCCAGACATGCTTCCCCTGCTGTCCCAGTTGCATTCCAGCAGTGTTGGCATCCTTTTCTGAGGTTTCAGGGTGGACTTGGTGACCTCCAAGTGGTCGAATTGAGATTTCCAAGTGGCGAGCATTTTTTTCCCATAGACTATAATGGGATTCGATAGTCGGTCGAATAGTCGAATTTCGCGGTCTATTCGAATCGAATTTCGAACTTTCGAATATTTCACTACTCGCTCATCTCTATTTAACAGCAAAGGTGTTAATGCTATATAAGTGAGTAAAATAAACTATAGGTGTATGATAATATATCTATAAGGACCTGTGGACAGTGGCTCAGTGGTTAGCATTGTTGCTTTCCAGAGCTACATCCCTGTTTCAAATAAGGGCATCTACATGAATTGTGTATGTTCTCCAGATGTATGCATGGGTTACCTTCATGTAGTCCAGTTACAGTATCTCCAACATTCCAGGAAAAAAATATATGGATGGGTTGATTTGGAGTTTAGATTATGGTGCTAGATAAATGAATAAAATATGTTGCAGTGATGTGATTGCATGGGTTGAAGAGAGAGACATTCATAAAGTACAGTGAAACCACTCCAACAAACTACCCTCTTATCCAAACCATTCCTGTGCCAGATTTTCAGTTCCATTATATGTTATGTATACTAGCCATCTGAAGACCACTTTTCAATACAGTTTTGGGTGGTCATCTTAAAGAGGTTTCACTGTGGAGGTCTTTGAAGTTTACTTTCAGCACCAATCCCATCTTTTCATGAGTCACCAGTGGTACCTGGACCATATACTATAGTAGTTACCTGGAATACTAGTAGTTTCACCTTTGACCACCGTTCTGCTATTTTGTAAGCAGCAGGTCTCTTTTCTTCTACCATGTTGCTGATTGGATGCAGGCCACTTTCCCAGTCGGTATTTTTTTAGCAGTATTTGTAAGAAAACAAAACAGGATCTAGCCCAAAATATAGCAGAGGCACACATTTTCTCACTATACTTTTTATCTATAGGTTCCAGGATTTTGGCTTACAAATACTGCTGAAAAATACTGAGCGTGTAAAAGTGGCCTGAGGTTAGGTGAGGTGAGGAATTACTATATCTAGATGGCTGTCTATTTTTAAATAGAGTTTGTTAATACATAGTTGGTAAATTAACACAATCTCTAAAAAATCTATTGCTTCCAAAGGTTTTTATTTGTAAGTTTCACAGATGCAATTCAAGACATCCTAGGGCATCCCATTTAGTTGTTTAGCCAAGATAGTTAGGGTATTGTTTCTTCATCACATGCATGGATGTATTCAGATGAATGGGACAGTCCAGTTGCAGAAATTTCTGCAATGTGCTGTATGTGAATATACCCTTGGTTGGAGATCCTAAGTAGTACCGGTATATGCTGTATATGTTTTTTACTATTTTACCATGATTGTACTGTAATAACAGCCATAGTCAAGAGCAGTGAATCTTATTTCCTAAATTTCCTTATTGAATCTATGAAAACATGTACAAACTATGGAGGAGTAGAAAAGTAAGAAAGTCTCAAAGGGGTTATCCCAGGGCAAGTATTACAATCTAATGAATATGGCGTATTATTGCAACATATATGCAATACAAATATTGTTCAGGCTTTTATGTGCATTACATTTTCCTCTCTGGTAGTGCCCCGGGCTGTTTATCCTGTTTATCCTTCTAGTCCATGTTCTCTTGCATACAGTGGTGTACCAACCTGCTCAGTAGCTTCCCTTCCCAGCTTCAGTGCTAGTGTAGTGATCTCTTAGTGAAATATATAGCTGTATCTCTCTCTAGACAAGAATATTGTGGGGGCCTTACATACCATATGTGTCTATGGGACTATATGTGAGGGACTATGTTATGTTATACAGAGGAGGAAGGGGTTAATAAGAGGTAATTGCAATGCTTTCTTGGAGATACAGGTGCTTGATGAGTTGATCACCCACAGAAAGGGAACACAGTCTTCCAGATAAGTGAGAAAAAAAGGAGTTTCAAATTTATGGGACAATCCATTTAAATCAAATGTTTAGTAGTGTTGAGCGAGCATGCTCGGCCGAACTCGCAATCCGCAATGCTCGAGTCTCTTCCACGCACGTTTGTTCGCTGCTATGCAGCGAATAAACTTGCGGGAGAGTACTGGCATGTACTGTAATGTTGATTTGTACGCTAATGCTACGCATTGTATGCTAATGCGTACAAATTTGTATGCTAATGCTACGCATTGTGCGCTAATGCGTACAAATTTGTATGCTAATGCTACGCATTGTGCGCTAATGCGTACAAATTCAGTTAATTAGCATACTTTTACGAGTGAAAGGAGTAAAAGAGGAGAAGTCGCAATTCTGACCTTTTCCTATTAACCAGACACCCTCCCCTCTTCCGAGCTGGGGGTGCCTGGTTTAGTCCCATTGACTAACATTATGCTCGGGTGCTCGGCCGAGCACTTAAGCACCCCATAGTACTCGGCCAGAACATACGAGCACAGAGGTGATCGCTCAACACTATTGTTCAGTTGTCTTTATGCCCAGAGGGAATTTTTTCAATATTTCCATGGAGATATAGTGAGAAAAAAAACATTCATGTTTACCAACATTTTAGTGCTATTGATAAAGCCAAGACCCACACCTTAGTATCCATTTTATTTGGTGACCTTAACCCAATCCTGACTAGAGATGAGCGAATCTATTCGCTGCTTCGAAGATTCGTATTGAATCTTGGAAATTTTCTCCTCCGAAGTGAACCCGGATTTTTTAGGATTCGCTTCGCATTATTTGGAAATCTTCGCAAAATTTTGAATGCTGACGATACGGACGAAACGTACACTCTCTGCGTGAGGCGGGAAAATGACGATACGCCCCCGCAAGAGCGGGAAAGTGAAGATACGCCCCCCTCAGAACTGGAAAAAAACAGCCCAGCCCACCGGGATCTTACTATTTGCACTTATAGGGAGTGAACACTCCTCCCTCAGTACTCCACCCTCCTCTGAACCAGCGCTGAACACTGAGCAAGTAGCAAGCATGGCTAAAGAGCTGTGTCCCAACTGGAACCAGATGGCCTTTGGGGACGAGTTCCCTGAACCACCGCCTGCTCCAGACATCAGGGTGTCACGCTCTGAACTGAAGGCGAGTAAACCACCGACAGTGCCCTTATTTTCCTTACCACCTGCGGAGTTAGCTGCGCATCGTGAGGCGGTTCTTTGTCATCAGGCGGCTGGTGCGTCTGCTGTGGCTGGTGTGGCTGGAGTGTCTGCTGTGGCTCATACGGCGGAGGCGGCTGGAGCATCCACTTTGCTGCCCAGGAGGAGATCCATAACAACACCTTCCATAAGGCAGAACCCGATTGTGCCACCAACGGCCCATGCGCAGACCCTCTGGGACTATAAAAACGCTGTGGAGGACAGGGTCATCCTGGTACTGGACCACCCTAGGCCGGGAGATCCTGCATTGGAACGCCGAAAGGTAATGGTCCTGTGGTTTTCCGTTGAGAGAGGGTCTGGCTTCCTGGCAGACGATGAGGACGGATAGAAGTATTTTGTGGGCCGCAGGTCGGTGAAACGGCCGTACCTGCCACAACCTCGGCACAGCCTGTACATGGGGGATCAGGTGGAGTACACCCACATGGCGTCCCTGAAAGGCCCCTTTGCAACAGGGGTTATAGGTCCAGGACGCTTGCGCTGCCTTTAGGAGTCCCCAGATGGGGTCCACCGGTTCAGGGAAAAGCCACAGCCACAGCCGGAGCCTCTGATTCCTGGACTGCCAGCACCACCACCACCACAGTCCTTTCAGCTGGTTCAGCTGACGACAACATCGTTTACGTTCCAATCCACGGTCATCCACCAATACCAGCTGCCGTGGAAGATGAAGCCAGCAGCAGCCAGGGAAGCTGAGGCTACTTCCCTGGATGCAACCTTGCCAGAACCACGTCACCACCACCCGGACCCAGTCAAGTCTGAATTCCGGAAAAAGAGGGCACTGGAGTTCTATTACGGCAGCGAGCATGGCCTACAAGAGGCAGGAGCATCCTCTGATGACATTTAGCAACAGTTCCAGCGAGGAGGACTTCAGGTCCCTCATCTGAGGAACCATTCTACTGGCTGGGTGATGTAATGGACACCTCAGGAGGACCTATGGGAGCCACACCATGGACTGCACCTGACGGGTGAGAGCTAGTTGGCACTTTTTATGTTTGGTTGTTTGTATTGACCCCGTTTGACATGGCTGTCAGCACTCCCCCCCCCCCCCCCATTCTGCAGAAAAGTCCTTTTTCCTTTTTCCCCCCTTCTCAGGTTATTTGGGACCCTTTCCAAAAAGGGTTCTCTATTTGCTGCTATTTTCTATTATCCATGTGGATTACACGTTACCTGTTTGGATTACAATATTACCTCACATGGATTACAATTGAATTTTGGACTATGTGTTCCAGACAGTGTTTTATCATGCTAAGGAGCCACGAGAAAAGAGTCTAACGTACAGTACAGACCAAAAGTTTGGACACACCTTCTCATTCAAAGAGTTTTCTGTATTTTCATCACTATGAAAATTGTAGATTCACACTGAAGGCACCAAAACTATGAATTAACACAAGTGGAATTATATACTTAACAAAAAAGTGTGAAACAACTGAAAATATGTCTTATATTCTAGGTTCTTCAAAGTAGCCACCTTTTGCTTTGATTACTGCTTTGCACACTCTTGATGAGCTTCAAGAGGTAGTTACCTGAAATGGTATTCCAACAGTCTTGAAGGAGTTCCCAGAGATGCTTAGCACTTGTTGGCCCTTTTGCCTTCACTCTGCGGTCCAGTTCACCCCAAACCATCTCGATTGGGTTCAGGTCTGGTGACTGTGGAGGCCAGGTCATCTGGCGTAGCACCCCATCACTCTCCTTCTTGGTCAAATAGCCCTTACACAGCCTGGAGGTGTGTTGGCGTCATTGTCCTGATGATAAATAAATGATGGTCCAACTAAACGCAAACCAGATGGAATAGCATGCCCCTGCAAGATACTGTGGTAGCCATGCTGGTTCAGTATGCCTTCAATTTTGAATAAATCCCCAACAGTGTCACCAGCAAAGCACCCCCACACCATCACACCTCCTCCTCCATGCTTCACTGTGGGAACCAGGCATGTTGAGTCTATCCGTTCACCTTTTTTGCGTCGCACAAAGACGCGGTGGTTGGAACCAAAGATCTCAAATTTGGACTCATCAGACCAAAGCACAGATTTCCACTGGTCTAATGTCCATTCCTTGTGTTCTTTAGCCCAAACAAGTCTCTTCTGCTTGTTGCCTGTCCTTAGCAGGTGGTTTCCTAACAGCTATTTTACCATGAATGCCTGCTGCACACAGTCTCCTCTTAACAGTTGTTATAAAGATGTGTCTGCTGCTAGAACTCTGTGTGGCATTGACCTGGTCTCTAATCTGAGCTGCTGTTAACCTGCGATTTCTGAGGCTGGTGACTCGGATGAACTTATCCTCCGCAGCAGAGGTGACTCTTGGTCTTCCTTTCCTGGGGCGGTCCTCATGTGAGCCAGTTTCTTTGTAGCGCTTGATGGTTTTTGCGACTGCACTTGGGGACACTTTCAAAGTTTTCCCAATTTTTCGGACTGACTGACCTTCATTTCTTAAAGTAATGATGGCCACTCGTTTTTCTTTACTTAGCTGCTTTTTTCTTGCTATAATACAAATTCTAACAGTCTATTCAGTAGGACTATCAGCTGTGTATCCACCTGACTTCTGCCCAACACAACTCATGGTTCCAACCCCAATTATAAGGCAAGAAATCCCACTTATTAAACCTGACAGGGCACACCTGTGAAGTGAAAACCATTTCAGGTGACTACCTCTTGAAGCTCATCAAGAGAATGCCAAGAGTGTGCAAAGCAGTAATCAAAGCAAAAGGTGGCTACTTTGAAAAACCTAGAATATAAGACATATTTTCAGTCGTTTCACACTTTTTTGTTAAGTATATAATTCCACGTGTTAATTCATAGTTTTGATGCCTTCAGTGTGAATCTACAATTTTCATAGTGATGAAAATACAGAAAACTCTTTGAAAGAGAAGGTGTGTCCAATCTTTTGGTCTGTACTGTAGATTTGACCGAATACATTCGTTTAAGTACGAATCTTGTCAGAAATTCGGCGAATATTCGGCGAAGCGAATTTTGGATGATTCGCTCATCTCTAGTCCTGACACAGTTATTTTCCGTCTTTGTACTTTCATTTTTTACTCCCTGCGTTCCCAGTGCCAACATTTTTAAATAATCTGTTCATATAGCCATATAAGGGCTTGGTTTTTGTGGACAAGTTGTACTTTGTAATGGCACTACCATTAAATATTACATACAATGTAGTGGGAAGCTGAAAAAAAATTCCAAATGGGGTGGACTTGGGAAAAAAAACACAATTCGCTATAGTTTTTATGAGTTTCGTTTTTTCGGTGTTCCTTATGCAGTAAAACTTACCTGATATCTTCATTCTTCAAGTCAGTACGGTTTCGACAATAACTCATTTATATAGTTTTTCTTGTGTTATAATACTTAAAAAGAATAAACTTTGAAAAAAATGACAAACGCCATTGTGCAGGGAGGGGGTAGATAAGCTGTGACAAACACCTGTTGTGTGTAGGGTGATCCTAAGGGCTCATGAACATGAGCATGTGTGCCCCGTGTTGCGTACCGCAAATAGCAGTCTGCAATGTAAGCAGTCTGTAAACAAGAACATAGTCAATAAATACAGTTAAAAAATAACTACAAAAAAATTGTTAATAGATACAGTAGGACATTAACATAAAGAGGACACGGCTGGGGAAGTATAGCAGTAGCTTTGATTTTTTTATTATCTTGCATGGCACTCAGCTTTGTCAGCATTTAGTCAGCAGTCCCTCTAAGCAGCATATAGTATAGTTTGTGCCATAAGGACAAAATTAGTTAGGATGGAAACTACCATAATTACCTTCAAGAATCTATGGCAGTCTGTTAATAAGATATTTTAAACAAAATAAACACTGTGCAGTACAGTCGTGAGGTTTAATTAGACCCTGGTTGCTGCAATGGCAGCCTTCCAACAGATCTGAATGCATTTCACAGCCTACCATAATATATATTTCAATAGAAAAAAGGCCTCTAACATCCTCATCACAGTCCTGCGTATAAGCATTAATTTCTTTAACACATGTAGCAATTTGTGTCTTAACCAAATTCTCATTTTTTGTTATAATTTTGTACTGTTTGCACAGTGTAAAGACTAAGAAAAGTTAATATTAATCTGCAATGCTATAATTATTTTGCTGCTACATTTTCAGTATATTCTATGGCTGAGCTGCATAGTATTTCTGAATTAGCAGTTGACTACGTGATAACATGATAACAAAATACACACTCTGACAAAAAAATAAAAATACACCCAGATACAAATGTCAAATTTCTGCAAAACTCGGCATGCGGTTATGTCTCAGGCAGATATGTAAATAATTAGAGATGTGGTCTGATCAGACAGCAGGTCTTACCACAAGAAGGCATAAAAGTGCTTACCATGCTGCCCTATAAAAAGGCTCTCAGAGACTAATTTTGTGCATTGTACCTCTTGGTAATAGATTGTTGATTGCTAGACATGCCTCTACAACACATTCGAAGGCATTTTGCCCAGATTACAGAAATTGAGAGAGGCACATCTTTGGAATGAGAGAAGCAGGATGGTCGTTTCAACACACTGTCTTCCAGGCTGTTCTTACCTAGCTGTTAGGAGGTTATGTGAGCAGTGGTTACGTGAGGGCACACATACACAGCGAATAGGATCCGGACAGCCCAGAAAGACCACCAGTAGAGTAGAGAGGATCATCTTATCCAAAGACAAGCATGTGCAGCTTCCACAGTAGGGTTGTCCACCATCCACACAGTCAGCACCTTCATTACACACCCCTGTCTCTGCCTGGACCATATCCGGGCCTTATCATAAGGAAATTTGGTGTCATGGCACCCATTGGGTTTCCTGCTATTGACAGCCAGCCACTAGAGATGAACGAATCATCCAAAATTTGCTTCAGCGAATAATCGACAAATTTCTGACAAGATTCGTTCTTAATACGAATTTATTTGGTCGAATTTGCGTTCAAAACTAATCGTTGTTTTGTGAACATTCCTACACAAATTACGAACATACAGTCAGTTTTGTTAAAAGTACGCAATACGTAAGCATTACCCTACAAAGTGCGTACGGATCCCTAGCGTACTATTGACTCGCAATTGCGTCATACGCACGAGGCTAGGCTGCGGCGTACAGTCTTTAGAGGCGGTCCATATGAGGTAGAAAAGTAAGGTGCTAGCTATCTGGCTAAGTGCATAATTTACTAAAAAACACTGTACCATAAGTGCATAATAGGACACATTGCAGTACCTGAAAAAAAATAAACACAATGTAAATGCTAAAGTGCTTGAACATTGCTGAACCTGTAAAAACATTATTGCTAAAATACAGCAAAGACAATTCTGGAAACATTTTAGTGCAATTTCACATTTGCAAGCATAAAAGGCTCAGATATACGTTTGAGTCTCTCCTCGTGGCTCCTTGGCATGATAAAACACTGGAACACAGTCCAAAATCCAATTGTAATCCACGTGAGGTAATTTTGTAATCCAAACAGGTAACATGTAATCCACATGGATAATATAAAATAGCTGCAAATAGAGAACCCTCTTTGCAAAGGGGGCTCCCAAATAACCTGAGAAGGGGGGGGAAAGGAAAATAGGCGCGCTTAGGCGTAACTGGGAATTTTCTGCAGAATGGGGGGGGGGGGGGTGTGGAGTCCTGACAAGCCATGTCCATCTGGGTGAGAGTCAAACAGGGGGCAATACAAACTAAACAAAACAAGTGCCAACTAGCTCTCAACCATCAGGTGCAGTCCATGGTGTGGCTCCCATAGGTCCTCCTGAGGTGTCCTTTAACTCAGCCAATAGTAGGGTTCCCCAGATGAGGGACTTGAAGTCCTCCTCGCTTGAGCTACTGCTGAATGACATCAGAGGACGCTCCTGCCTCCTGTACGCCAAGCTCGCTGCCGTGGTGGAACTCCACTGCCCTCTTCTTCCAGAAGTCGGAATTGTCCGGGTGGTGGTCACGCTGGTGAGCGCTGCAGCCACTTGCGCATTTACTTTTCCGGATTCTACTGCTGGGACAGCAGGGGTAAGGACTTCTGGCTGCACTGGTTGAGGCAATTTTGCACCCAGGGAAGAAGCCCCAGCTCCCCTGGCTGCTGCTGGCTTCATCTTCCAGGGTAGTTGGTAATGGTGGATCACCGTGGACTGGAACGTAAACAATGAAGTCGTCATGGGGGTGTATTCCACCTGATCCCCCATGTACAGGCTGTGACAGGGTTGGGGCAGGTACGGCCGTTTCACTGACCTGCGGCCCACGAAGTACTCCTTGCTGTCTTCTTCATCCGCCAGGAAGCCATAGCCTCGCTCCACAGAAAACCACAGGACCGTTACCTTTCACTGCTCCAGTGTAGGGTCTCCCAGACTTGGATAGTCCAGTACCTGGATGACCCAGTCCTCCACTGTATTCTTGTAGTCCCATAGGGTCTGAGTGTGGGCCATCACTGATGCTGGCACAATCTGGTTCTGACGAATGGAAGGTGTTGTTTTCCTCCTGGGAGGCGAAGTGGACACTCCAGCTGCCTCCGCTGCACTAGCCGCAGCAGCCGCACCAGCCGGGAAGGCGAATATGGAGTCAGGAGCGGGTGAGACTATCTTGCACAGTTGTGCCGCTCTGATCTCTGGAGCGGGCGGTGGTTCGGAATACTCGTCCATCTCTCCCCACTTGGGTCGCAGTTCTTTGCCATGCTGTTTGCTGTGGTCTGACTCTGGATCTTGTTCACCGCTGGCTTGAACTGGAGAGGAGGGCGGAGTAATGAAGGAGGAGTCTTCACTCCCTATACGTGTAAATAGTTAGTTCCCGGTGGGCCGGGCTGGTTTTTCCCGCTTCTGAGAGGGGCGTATTTTCACTTTCCTCCTCTTGAGGGGGCGTATCGTCATTTTCCCGCTTCGGGGGCTGGGGAGGGGGCAAGAAGAATGCGCACGTTGTGTACGTTGCGTATGTAGCATACGTAGCGTTAAAAATTTTAAGAACATTTCCGAATAATACGAAGCAAATCTGACAAAATCCGGATTCGCTTTGGAGTAGGAAAAATTGAGGATTCGATACGAATCTACGAAGTGGCAAATAGATTTGCTCTTCCAGCCACCATCACCTTTGTTTGCAGTGGTGTCGTGAACAAGGAGCCTGAACTGCTATGGACTGGGACTGTATCATCTTTAGCAAGAAATCCAGATTCTATTTGGTATCTGACGACGGTCAGGTTCAGGTATGGAGGTCTGGTGGTGAGCGCTTCATCCTGCCTTTGCTGTGGAGCGATACACTGCCCCAGTTGCTGGTATCATGATCTGGGAAGTTATCACATGTGACAGTTGGTCACCCCAAGTAGGATACAAGGAAACCCACAGCTAAGCAATATACCAAAACATCTAGAGATATGAATTAGATGTAGAGAGGCCAATATATGAATCTAATCTGCATATATTGTTTCTTTATAACTGTGCTTGGTGGTTTTGCTCCCCCTGGTATGGATTTGGAGAGCTGTGGTGTGTTCTCTGAGCAATCAGCTGCCTGGCGCATTGCTGCTCTGTCTCCCCTCTCACAGCACACGGAGAGATTGTTGCTACATCCTCCCACCCTCTTCTTCTCTTTGTATCAGTTAGCCTGCAGGTAGGGGGAGGAGGACTATAGGCTACTATTATATTTTCAAATTACTTAATTTTATATATTTACATGTACTACTGATTTGCACAAAAACTTGATATTTCAGCTCAAGCTATGGATGAATGTGGCTCTGTTTTAGAAGAAAACAGTTTTCTAATCTTGGACAACCCCTCTAACCTTAAAAAAAAACTACTGCTACTAGCAAAGGCATGTTTTAAGTCTATATGGATTATATTGATAGAATACCCAACTCTATGGCAGTTCTCTAATTTATCCTTTGTCCGTGGGAAGGCATTTGCTTAAAAAATTATCAATGAATAGGGTGACATTGTAGTTGAATTTTACATATTTAGCTACAGTTAACAACCTCAGACATGATTTTATTATTACTTATTAATGTTAGTAAAGCTGGCCAGATGCAGCCCATTTTTAGGCTAGGCAGGAGAGGAAGAATAGCTTCCACTGATTAAAAGCACTTTTGCAACATTGCAAAAAGTATACTGCATATACACACACTATGTAATTATGACCACTAGCTAATATCCAGAGTAACTGCTGTGAGCAGCATGGACAGCAGCTAGATATACTGGGAGTGACTCAATAGTGTCCTTGTGTATATGGAGCAATGCTGAATGCAGTGCATCCCACAGCTGCTGGAGGGTACAAGGAGGAGCATTCATAGAGCGAATATGATGATTGAGGTGGTCCTAGAGATGCTCAATTGGGTATATACCTTGGGAATTAGGAGGCCAGGTAAGTACTTGGAAGTCTTGGTCATGCTCTTCCTACCAGTATTGGACATTTGTAGCCATGTGAAATGTTGCATTGTCTTTCTGGAACATCCCCCTCGCCCCTGGGAGGACAATCAGCCATTTGTTTGCTTCAGAGCCCCATACCCAGTAGGGTTCAGAACTGTTGTTTGAGACACACGTCTGGTAGCTAAAATTGAAAACGGCAAAACAGTTAACCAACAGAAAAAGACTAAAACAATACAGAAATTATTAATTTGAAATTTCTGGTGGCCTGCAGTCAGAGTAGCTGTAGTTCACCAACACCTGAAGCGCCACAGGTTGCAGACCACTAGAACAGTGTGCAATGAACTGTTACTTGCAAAGCTTGGCATAAATAATATTAATTATAACTATTGGTTTAGCTTCTTTTTTCTGTGTTGTACCAATATGGTTTCTTTCTTTTCACAGATTAAAACAGCAAAAAATGTGAAGGAAATGCAGTTACTTCAGCTGCGGAGTCTGCAGTATTTGGAGAGATATATTTACCTGATCCTCTTTAATGCTTACCTTCACTTGGAGAAGAAGGACAGATGGCAGAGACCTTTCAGCAAGTGGATGTATGAGGTGCGTGTAAAATCAGACTAGTCCTAGATCCAGAAATAATTACATCTCTTCCATGTAGCTCCCATATATATTCAACTGTACATTCCTGTCTACAGCTTAAGGCCTTATGCACACGACAGTATCAGTTTTGCAGTCAGCAAACTGAACATCTGCAAAACATGGATACCTGCCATGTGCATTCCGCAGTTTCCTATTCTGCACATCCCTCCATATTTTAACAATGCCTATCCTCAGGATAGGCCATCAGTACCTGATCGACGAGAGTCTGACACCTGTCACCTACGCCGATCAGCTGTTCAGTCACCGAAACTACACAGCACCGTCAACTTTGTAGTGGAAGGAGCTCATCACAACAGCCTATAGCACTGCATTACCTCTATATTTACTATGCTTATAAATTGAGCTTCTTAGATGAAATTGCCTGAGCCCACCTGCAAGTTAACCTCATTCAGATGGGACCCTACACCATACAACCCCTACAATAGGACACAACTCTCCACGTAAGGTTAAGTCTACCAAGTAAGCTCAGGATAAACAGGAAACAGATTTTTTAAACTGATTAATAACCGCATTGGACAGATAGGAAGAGCACATGACCAAGATGAATTGTTGAATTACATTACTGCTGTATTTACTATGATTAGAAATTTGAGTTTCTTTGTGAACATTTTTATCAAATTGTGTCAGCCCACCTGCAGATAGAGGTAAGGTGCATGCTCAAAAACATTTGATTAGTGCCAAATCAAAAATGCTCTAATTAAATAAAAATTGGTATAGAACACTCTGAGGTCTCCTAGGACTGATATATTTTCTCCTGACTTTTTTTTCTAATTTTTACTTTTTCTCTCCACCTTTTTTAATCTATTTAACTCAATGACAGCAATAGTAAATAATGTCAGAGTGACACTGACATATATACCTATGGGTAAATACATGGATGATGGTGTTAACAAACAGTCTGTTTAAAAATAAAACACTGTACCGTCTCATTTGTTATGCATTCCACAATAGTAATAGTGGGCTTATGCACACAACCGTTGCCTGTTTTGCGGTCCGCAGTTGCACATTTTGTGGAAGGGAAGGTCAGGCCCATAATAGAACAGTCCTATCTTTGTCCGTAATGCGGACAACAATAGGACATGTTCTTTATTTTTGTGGATGCCACGGAATGGACATATGGACAGCACACGGGGTTTGCAGCCCCATTGAAGTGAATGGGTCCACATCCAACCCACAAAAATGCGGATCAGATGCAGATAAAAACCAAGGTTGTGTGCATGAGCCCTAAATCTACCTAATTATGTCCCTATACTCTCCCTACCACACCCAAATTAGTGGCTTGTCTGTAATTGCTTTTTGGCAGACACAGCCAACATGCATACTCTCAGATGGTAATCTGCGCACAGAATGGCCTCTCTCCAGCACAGAAGCTGAAGAGCCTTCCAAAATTCTGCTCTGATTGGATCAAAGGCTGTCTGTCAGCAGCATTTGCCCATTCAAGTCAGTGAATAAAAAACTGAATCACACTGAATAACTGATGTTACTTAGGTTTTTTTTTACGTGTATGTATGTATGAAAACTGATTACATTCATGCAAGAACTTAACATATTTGCAGAAAATACTGACACAAATTGTAGCATGATGGAGGGAAAACAAGATTTTCACTGACAGAACATGGATGAGTTCCATATTGCTTATGGAAAGAGGCCTAACTGTTTTTGTATACAGCTCCTATTTATACTTAGGTGCACCGTGTCAATACTGCTGATACATAGTGACCGACTACAAAAAAAAAACCCTGTATGTAGTCTAACCCTGCAGGTATTTATTAAGCCCTTCTTTCTGCCCACTGCAACTTCTATCCAGAGCAGCGATCAATGATGTAAAAGTCAATCAGCACTCGTTTAAAGGGCCTTGCACACTACCCAATGCAAACCGAACGGGGACAAACAATCCCCTTTATTGTGCATATTATCAGCAGCACCTTCCCTGTTTAGATGGGGCGATGTACATCATGAGAGATACAATCATCTGACAAAACTGTTTAGTCATTTGTGGAGTGATCGGTGGTATGTTTATACAAGGCATGGAACCTATTAAAGGGGTTTGCCATCACAGCAAAGGATTGCATATTGCACTTCCTGATCAGTGGGGTTTCGACTGCTGGGACCCCCACAATCCTGAGAATTAAAGAGGTTGTCCCATCTTGCCATTTCCATGAAGAGATGGGACTAAGTGCCAGCCCCAAGTTTCTGGGCTTACGGAAATAGACGAGCGGGCTGGTGCTTTGCTGCTTCCATAATTCCTGTTGCAGTGAATGGGAGCTACGGAAATGGCATAGCAGAAACAGCTATGCTGTTTCCATAACTCTGAGGACTATGGAAGCAGTATAACTTGTTCCGCTATGCTGTCTGCATACCTCCCATTCAGTACAATGGGAGTTAAGGAAACAGCGGTGCACTGGCCCACCCGGCTTTTTCCGCAAGCCTTTTCCACCTGGGGCTGACGCTTGGTCCCATCTCACCATGGAAACTGTGGGATGGGACCATCATTTTAAGGTCCTGCAGGACTGGTTTCCCTTTCACTGTTTTGTCATCCACAGCAGTGTCCGCAGCCACCCAGAAAAGTAGGGATTCACTAACAAAGAAGTAAATAGAAAAAAAATGGCTGCTGGGCTCAGAAATTGAAAAATCATTTTCTAGAATGCAATGGGATTTTATAATAGTTGAAAATAGAGATTTGCTCATCAACTTTTACATGACAGAGAAATGAATAGGCCTATAGTTTTCCTTTAAGATATATAGCAACACATTTTTAGCATTTCATTTTATGGCAATACCAATAATGTAATACTCAACTGCCTGACAAACCTGATGAATTAGAAGACTCCTGATTAAAGGGGTTTTCCCATGACTAACATGACAATCTCTTTCTAGCAAAGCTAGAACCAGCCCTGTACCTCGCATGGATCCAGAGATCTCTCCATTCATTGCTCTGCTAGATTTATAATCAAGCTGAAAGCTCAAAGGGAGTGTCTTTTCTGCTGCAGCTCAGGGGGCGTGTCTCAGCTCTCCCTATCACAGCTCAGGAGGCAGTTGAAGGATGAGCACTGAGCACGTGCAACCTTCTCAGTGAGCAGGACAAAGAAATAAGAAAAAAACAAACAGCAGGTGACACTATACAGATGCATTTTATTGAACAATTCAGTGGGTGTGGTACATTTTTAATTGCATGCAATTACAAAAGTATTTAGATCGAGGTACTGGTTTGAAAACTGTAGAATATTTTTCGTGGGACAACCCCTTTAAAAGGACCTTGAAACATTAATGGGTTGTCCGGCCTTTGTCCAAACCTGTGCCCTGTATTAAAAAATAAAAATAAATAACTTTCCTATCTGGGGTCCTGTCACTGCTCCATTCCTGGCCTCTTCCAGTCTCCATAGGACCAAGGAGTTGCTTGGTCCTGTGATCACTGCAGCCAATTACAGGCCTCAGCGGTTCCATAGGCTTGAACGATATATCACTGCTCTATCTGTATACACAATTTAATATGTCTGTTTATACATATATAGGCATATACATTTAGAATATTTTATATCAAGCAGCATTGGGGGTCCATCTCACCATCAAGGACCATCTAAAGCAGGTATGCCCAACCTGTGGTCCTCCAGCTGTTGCAAAACTACAATTCCCAGCATGGCTGGGCAGCCTACAGCTATTAGAAGATGCTGGGAGTTGTAGTTTTGCAGCAGCTGGAAGGCCGCAGGTTGAACATTCCTGATTTAAAGGGCTATCTGGGATAAGAAAAAGGTCTGCTTATTTTCCCAGAAACAGTGCCATTCTTGGCCGTGGGTCTGGCATTGCAGCTCAGACCCATCTAAATGATTTACAGTACATTTTTCTAATCTCAACCTCTTTAAAAGTTTACAATCTCCATTTCCAATTATTTATAATTTTCCACATGTAAGGTCATGATAAAACCAGATTAAAGGGATCTTCCTGTTGGATCATTTCTAGTAATTTATTTCTTATATCTATTTCCATTCCCTACTTGAGCTGTGGACATACTCTCCATTCATCAGTTTCAAAGTAGATCAAATAGGTAGCAGAGCACAACGCACCAAACTACTTAGTATCAGATTCAAACTAGATTTGTTAAAGGAAATCTGTCACATGATTTTAGTGTTTTAAACTAAAACTATAGCCATGTTCAGTAAAGTACCTTGAGTCCAGATGTGGTCTCCAATCTTTCTTTTCAGCTTCCGTTTTCGTTTTATTTTACTTTTTCTGATATGTAAATTTCCTCTGAAGGAGCCCAGAGGGGCATTAGGGAGCCCAGTAACGCCCCCTTCCTGTGCCCAGCACGCCTTCTTCATGCTCCAAAACGCGCCTATTTAGGGACGGACTAACGGCCCATATTAGCATTGTAGGCCGCCGCCCCCCTCAACTACGTCACGGCAGCTCTGGAAACCACTTGCAGAGCTGCCTGCTTCGCCCGGCCGAAATCTCGCGCAGGCGAAATCTCGCGAGATTTCGGCCGGGCAAAGCAGGCAGCTCTGCGAGTGGTTTCCAGAGCTGCCGTGACGTAGTTGAGGGGGGCGGCGGCCTACAATGCTAATATGGGCCGTTAGTCCGTCCCTAAATAGGCGCGTTTTGGAGCATGAAGAAGGCGTGCTGGGCACAGGAGGGGGGCGTTACTGGGCTCCCTAACGCCCCTCTGGGCTCCTTCAGAGGAAATTTACATATCAGAAAAAGTAAAATAAAACGAAAACGGAAGCTGAAAAGAAAGATTGGAGACCCCATCTGGACTCAAGGTACTTTACTGAACATGGCTATAGTTTTAGTTTAAAACACTAAAATCATGTGACAGATTTCCTTCAAATAAATATCAGGTCTCCTGCAGTGCCGAAGCAGAATGGCATGGCACATATGTTTTCATTTCTAGAGAAACGCATAACTACTTCTAAGAATGTATGTGAATTGTGAGAATGTGGTTATATCATGAATGGTAACACTTACTGCAGTTTGGGTGGATGCCCAAACTTCTGTGATTCCACATGAGATTACATAGTGTGTGTATGTGTGTGTGTGTGTATGTGTATATATATATATATATATATATATATATATATATACACTCACCGGCCACTTTATTAGGTACACCTGTCCAACTGCTCGTTAACACTTAATTTCTAATCAGTCAATCACATGGCGGCAACTCAGTGCATTTAGGCATGTAGACATGGTCAAGACAATCTCCTGCAGTTCAAACCGAGCATCAGTATGGGGAAGAAAGGTGATTTGAGTGCCTTTGAACGTGGCATGGTTGTTGGTGCCAGAAGGGCTGGTCTGAGTATTTCAGAAACTGCTGATCTACTGGGATTTTCACGCACAACCATCTCTAGGGTTTACAGAGAATGGTCCGAAAAAGAAAAAACATCCAGTGAGCGGCAGTTCTGTGGGCGGAAATGCCTTGTTGATGCCAGAGGTCAGAGGAGAATGGGCAGACTGGTTCGAGCTGATAGAAAGGCAACAGTGACTCAAATTGCCACCCGTTACAACCAAGGTAGACAGAAGAGCATCTCTGAACGCACAGTACGTCGAACTTTGAGGCAGATGGGCTACAGCAGCAGAAGACCACACCGGGTGCCACTCCTTTCAGCTAAGAACAGGAAACTGAGGCTACAATTTGCACAAGCTCATCGAAATTGGACAGTAGAAGATTGGAAAAACGTTGCCTGGTCTGATGAGTCTCGATTTCTGCTGCGACATTCAGATGGTAGGGTCAGAATTTGGCGTCAACAACATGAAAGCATGGATCCATCCTGCCTTGTATCAACGGTTCAAGCTGGTGGTGGTGGTGTCATGGTGTGGGGAATATTTTCTTGGCACTCTTTGGGCCCCTTGGTACCAATTGAGCATCGTTGCAACGCCACAGCCTACCTGAGTATTGTTGCTGACCATGTCCATCCCTTTATGACCACAATGTACCCAACATCTGATGGCTACTTTCAGCAGGATAATGCGCCATGTCATAAAGCTGGAATCATCTCAGACTGGTTTCTTGAACATGACAATGAGTTCACTGTACTCAAATGGCCTCCACAGTCACCAGATCTCAATCCAATAGAGCATCTTTGGGATGTGGTGGAACGGGAGATTCGCATCATGGATGTGCAGCCGACAAATCTGCGGCAACTGTGTGATGCCATCATGTCAATATGGACCAAAATCTCTGAGGAATGCTTCCAGCACCTTGTTGAATCTATGCCACGAAGAATTGAGGCAGTTCTGAAGGCAAAAGGGGGTCCAACCCGTTACTAGCATGGTGTACCTAATAAAGTGGCCGGTGAGTGTATATATATATATATATATAGGAAAGTAAGAAAAAAAATATTTTTCATCAGATCCTCATATCAGACCCCACATAAATATCAGGACTTCACATCACACCCTCATATCAGCCCTTCATGTCAGAACCCCATCAGTCCTTCATGTCAGACCCCCATCAGACCTCAGATCAGCCCGTTCAGACCTCAGATCAGCCCTTTCAGACCTCAGATCAGCCCTTTCAGACCCCATCAGACCTCAGATCAGCCCTTTCAGGCCCCCATCAGCCCTTAGATCAGCCATTTCAGACCCCCATCAGCCCTTAGATCAGCCATTTCAGACCCCCATCAGCCCTTAGATCAGCCCTTTCAGACCCTCATCAGACCTTAGATCAGCCCTTTCAGACCCCCATCAGACGTTAGATTAGCCCTTTCAGACCCCCCATCAGACCTCAGATCAGCCCTTTCAGACCCTCATCAGACATTAGATCAGCCCTTTCAGACCCCCATCAGACGTTAGATTAGCCCTTTCAGACCTCCATAAGACCTCATATCAGCCCTTTTTAGACCCCCATCAGCCCTTTCAGACCCCCATCAGACTAAAACAAAAAACTCCTCTTACCTCTCCTGCACCGCAGCTCCTCTTCATCTCTGGCAGCTCGTGCTCCTCTGTCTTCTCCGGCCAGCACTGCACTGACACCTGACTGTGTGCAACCAGGTTGTCACAAGAAAGATATTTTTAAGCACATATTAAAACTGGTAGGTAACAAATATACCAAAGTAAGTTCACTGATACATGACAGGGACCAAATGATGATGGCAAATGGATGGAGGGGATGTCAGTCTGGCAACGAAAATGGTAATTAGAAATAGATGACACCGACCAAAATATTAACCAGCAAGACAATAAGAAGGATCTAGGACCCAGAGACCAATTTAAAAAACAAATTCAACAGACACTAAACAGAATCCACAGGAAAACTACAAAGAACTTCGATGATAGCAGCAATGAAGAGTAGACCTAATACAGGTCCCAAAATGCACTGACACAACTGACCACAAATAATAGGAACAGCTTACTAGGAATAATAGGATTCTGGATTCAAATGCACAAAGTTAACTCCATACCTGGCAACTAAAGAGGGTAATGCATGTGCACCACTGCTCTATATTCACACAGGGGACTTGGGGACTTCTGTTCTTGTCATTGTTGGAGGTCCCCGCAGTCAAACCGATAATGATCATACATCTATCAACTATTCTGTGGACCGGCGATTAATGTTGTTTTTCCGGAAACTACTATAACGTTTTCTTTCCAGTAAATTACATATTTTCCAAAAATAGAACAGGCTTATCTCAAAAGGTTCAGACTAGTCATTTGTTTCAAATGAAGGGTTCATTCTTCATTGATCAGGGATCTGTGCATAATGATTGAACTTCCTAACTATGTCAGTAGTCTCAAATTAGGTACTTAGTCAAAACAGAGAGAGGTTATATCTCAGTCTACATTTGAAGATAAATTGCATGGTTCAGAGCATACATTATAAAATGAAATGAAGATCATCCTGTGTTTGGGTCACTTGTAAATGAGATGTTATGCAATGTGAATACAGAAGAAGAGAATAATTTGATGTACACTACAGTATTTTGTACAACTATATGTAAATGGAAATGTAACCCAATAATGTAAGGCCTGTGAATGGTACTGTATCTCAAATCTTCCTAATCTGCCATTTACATTTATATTTTGGTATGTCTTCTATACCTATGTTGTTAATATGTGGGATAGGGCAAATTTATGTCCCGTCACTTTGGTATTCTGAGGCACAAAATGAAACAATGTGAGGAGGCCTCTCTTAGTTTGGATAAGCAAATGAGTGTTGGATTCCAGGGGGTCTTCATAACTTTGTCAATGACTTTACCACTGGTATGCTGGCAGTTGCAGACAGCTGCTGTCAGATGTAAACAGTTGGAGTGAGCACACATACCATGCAATCTGTGAGTTGAGAATGCCTCCGTTACTTGCTTTTGACTGTTTTAGTATTCCTAGTACAGCTGTGTGATCCAAGAACACTAACTTTTAGTACTCTTACTGCTACTCTCCAAGGGAAAACCGTGAGCTTTTTAGACCTCCTATTGTTTCAGCTTTGTCTACATACTGAACTCTACAATGTGTGGTCTCTGAATTTTCTTGGGCCGTACCGTTTGGTCAGCTGTTCTAAACAGATAAAGGTGGAATTTACAGTATGTACATTCATGAGAAATAACAGCTTTTGTTAGGAATAACTTCATTGCCAAATGTACTCATGTGTTTCCAGCTAGTTCTACTTTTGCCAGTTAACTTAAGGTCCCTTTTGGACGGGACAATGTACAAGCAGATTGCCAGGAAGGAATCGTTCCTTCCTGACAACCTGCTGATCGCTAGCTGAGGAGACTGGTGCAGCGATCTCCTCCAGCTCCTCCAGGGTATGGGGAGGAGCGATCGCTAATGCCATCGCTCTTCCCCATACAGACTCGGAAAGCAAGGATTTTTTGTGATGCAAAAACAATCCAATTAGTAATCAGCGGTACATTTACACCACTAGATAATTGCTAATGAGCATTACCACGAACACTCGTTAGTGATGATCTGTTCAATTCTCGGCTTGTGTAAAGGCCACAGTTGCCACATTTGTATTTTTTACCCCACTGTGGTTTTGGAAAGTTTCCAGCTAAAAGACCACAGTTGCCACATTTACATTTTTACACCACTGTATTTTTGGAACGTTGGTGTGATTTAGCTATGTTATTTAGTTTCACTCCAGGTTGATCACTGAAACAGGGAAGTAGCGTAAACAAACAAACAAACAAACAAAAAAACTTGAATAGCATTTATATACAAGTGTTTTGGGTTTAAAGGGATTTTGCAGTGTCATGATATTAATGACCTGTCCTCAGGATAGGATATCAATATTAAATCAGCAAGGGTCTGACACCCAGCACCCCCAGGGATTAGCTGTACAATCTACATGTTGTGCAGGTAAACATTGAAGAGGATGTAGAGTTCCCATGAGTTCCACCACCTTTTAAAACAGCTGACCATCAGGGGTGCTCGGTGTTAGACCCCTGCAGATCTGTTATTGATGTAATAATGTACATAGGTAATCAATATCATGATACTGAGGTCTTATTGGGGGTCTAAGCTGAGGTCTAATTAACACTGGGGTCTGATCTGAGGTATGGTTAACATTGGGGGTCTGACTGGGGTTCTGAGCTGTGGTTTGATGAACACCAGGGTCTGTGCTGAGGTATGATTAACATCGTGGTCTGATCTGAGATCCTATTCACACCGAGGGTCTGATCTGAGGTCTGATTGGGGGTTGGACCTGAGATCTGATTAACATTGAGGGTGTGATTGGGAGTATCATCTAAGGTTTGATGAAAAATATTTTTCTTATTTTCTAAAATCTAGGTGCGTCTTATAGGGCCCAAAATACGGTATACAAAGTTGTGTAAAGCGACAGTCACCATTTAAATAGACCTTGACATTATTCAGCAACTATTCAAACGCACTTTACTTGTGCTGCACATAAAAATATAGAGCATATGGCACTCAGTATGCATGAAGGGCCTGGTGAGCTCTGAAGAGTTTACCATTAAATAAGCTTTACATTTTGAGAAATAGGATAAATTCCAACCTCCCTTTTGGCTTCAGATCAGGTATTTCTGCCCATCCCTCGATTTACAAGAAAACAACATGCTGAGTCTGAAAAGATGTGTAACTGTCAAAAAAACATAACTGTGAACAATAATTACACAAAACAGGACATCTGAGACACAAGACAGTATGAATGACCCAGAACACAATGTTCAATAAGTATTCTTAAAGCTGTTGTTACACGCAGCTTTTTTTCTGGCATTTGAGGACTTTTGTATTTCTTGATGCATGTTTTTTTGCCACGCATTTTAGGCAAAAACAATTCCAGCACCAGATGCTGTACAGAATCTTTCAGCAGTATTAAATGCGGGACATACAGACAGGTTTTGTAGTGGTATTTTTTGACCCTTGAGGTGAGTATTTTTGTGTCAATGCCATTTTTTTCAAATCTAAGCATGCTGTGGGTCTGGTGTTGTTTTTTTTTCCATTCCTTGTGTTTTTCGTCCATAGACCTCCATTTGTATTTTTTTTAAACAAATGCATGTACAATAAGTTTTTTTTTTTAAATAGCATCTTCTGCAAAAGAAGTGAGATACAAAAAGCACCATAAAAAAAATCCCCGTGTCAAAAACAGCTAAAAAAAACTAAAAAAAATACGCTGATCAAGTCAGGCATTTTTTTGACCCAAAAATGGTCAGGACAAATACTGTGTGTGAAGGAGCCTGTAGGGTGGTTTCTCATACAGTTTTTTATTTATTTATTTTTTTTACTTCAAAGGAGTTCTCTGAGATAAAGAGAAATTTCTGAAGAGCCCTAAAATTACTTAACCCTTTCACTCCCGGAGGTTTTTTCGGTTATGCATTTTCGTTTTGCGCTCCCTGCCTTCAAACAGCCATAACTCTTTTATTTTTCTGTTCACATAGCTGTATGAGGGCTTGTTTTTTGCGGGACAAGTTGTACTTTCCAAAGCCTCAATTTAATATTGCATATGGTGTAGTGGGAAGCGGGAAAAAAATTCCAAACCGGGTGAAATTGCAAAAAAAAACGCTATTCCGCTACAGTTCTACGGGTTTCTTATTTACAGCGTTCGATGTGCATTAAAACTGATCCATTACTTTCATTCTACTGGTCAGTACGAATCCGGCAATACCTAATGTGTATAGTTTTTCCTGCGTTTTCATAGTGATAAAATAATTAGAAAGTTGCCCTTTTTTTTTTTTTCCCTTGTCATATCTTGACCCCTATAACTTTTTGGTATTTATGTGTACAGAGCTGTATGGGGGCTCATTTTTTGCGGGACGATCTGAAGTTTTTATTGATACCATTCTGGGGTGTGTATGACTTTTTGATCACTCTTTATTTAATTTTTTTTAGAAAAAAAAAGCGACAAAAAACAGCAAATCGCCATTTGGACGCTTTTTTCCACCACACAATTCGCCGTATTGGAATTTTTTTTAAATATTTTAAAAGTACGGGCGTTTTCAGTCACGGTGATACCCATGATGTCTATATTTATTGTTATTTAAGTATTTATTTTTTAATTATACGGAAAGGGGGGTGATTTGAACTTTTATATCTTTTTTATTTTTTATATATTTTTTAACATTTTTTTTTACATTTTTTTTTTTTACTATTTGAAAGCTCAAATATGGGCTGATATATTGTGGCCTTTTTTTTCTTTATGAGCAATCAGGGATTTTCTAGACTCAGAAATCCAAGAATTGCTCATCTCTTATCCTGGCCTGCCATCTAGTGGCCAGAATAAGAATTGCACTTTGAAAACTGTAATCCTCACCAGCGAGGATTACAGTTTTCATATGGTGTACAGACACCCCGATTGGCCACACGGGGTGTCTGTACACCACCCGGAAGCGAACGCTTCCGGGTTCAGACGCAACTAGATGCCGTGATCACGTGTGATCACGGCATCTAAACGCCCAGGAAGACGCTGCCAATATAATAAGTAGCGGCAAGTCTCTGCTGTTAGAAACAGCAGAGACTTGCCGGCCATGACGCCCGCCGCACTTGCGAGCGGGCGCCATGTGCCCGCATCGCCCCAGCGCCGTACATGTACGGCGCTGGGAGTGTAAGGGTTAAAATAAAAATATTTGACCAATCACTGTCCTAAGCGGTAGACAAACAGCTGTAGGACAACCAGACCACAAATGCACAAAACAGCGCTGGAGAAAAGGGTGATTTTTTTTTTTAGGATTACAGTTTGTATAGGGAATGGAAAATTATACATTATATATACCTTTTATAATTCCTAATATTTGCGTGCAAAACTTGGTTTAAAAAAATGAAAAGGTCTGGTACCGTGTTAGCCAATAGAAAACTAGTTTAGTGCTCTCATTAAGAGAAACAAAATAAGAGTATTGCAGGTTTGATACCTTTTAATGGCTAACAAAAATAGAAGTAATGATGTTACATAGCGAGCTTTCGGGACATCGGGACAAAGTATACTTTGAATACTAGGCTGAATTTGTCCCCGGGATTTATGACACATTACAAGATCTAAAGAGTCTTCTATAGACATCGTGGGGGCACCAGGTCTCTGAGATAACATCAATTTAGAGACCATAAAACTTTCACACCCCTTATCTGTAAGATAATTAAGGACTCATTCTCAAGATCTTTGAAATTCTGTTGTTTTTAAAATGTCCATTCACCCCCCCCCCCCATGTCTCTGTTCTTATTGTATAAATATTGCTGTTTCTTCATATATTCTTGTAGTACGCCTGATGAAGGGACTGGTGATGTCTCGAAATCTCGCTATGTAACATCATTACTTCTATTTTTGTTAGCCATTAAAAGGTATCAAACCTGCAATACTCTTATTTTGTTTCTCTTAATGAGAGCACTAAACTTGGTTTGGCACACCCTTACAGTTTTTAAATTTCCTTACCACATGTAGCAGTGTTTAGAGTTGTTTTTTTTTTTTGCATAATTACAATGCTAGGGTACATATTCTAGATGCAAATTTTAATTTTCATGCAATATTTGCTTATACTGCAAAGCTGCATGAAGGTGGTTGTGTGCCAATGATTTACTTGTACTTGTTACTCGTACTTTTTATACGTGGTACACAGATTTTTATAATAGCAGTTGCTTGCGGTGTATATTATTTATTTTTAACATGTTTGTAGGTGACAACCAAATACTGTACGGCCTCTGTTTCAGTGTTTTTGAGAGAACAAGTTCTTTGATGTATACTGGTGCGCTATATATGACTTCCGCACACCTTCATATGTTATTTTTACATTGTTTTTTTGTGTGTAAACCTCTGCTTAGATGTGATTTTTACGCGTAATGTATGTTTTGATATTTTTTTAAGAAATCTTTTTTGTTACAATGTTACATGAAGGTGGACATGATGTCAACAGTCCATCAGGGTAGCTGCCTTCATCTGGTTTTCTGGTTTTAGGAGATATGTAGGTTTTGGGGTGCACTTACATGTGTGTGCTGTTTTTATGAAAAATTACAATTTGAACCAAAATTGCATGTGGATGCCTGTGTTTATAAATTGGTAAGTGCCATTTTGACAATGTGTAAAGTGTTCAAAAAACAAAAGGGTTAATACTCCATTAAAAAGAGGAGGTGGCTATGGATGCATAGATGGTCCTTAGGAGAATATAAGAACAATTTGAAGGTCTATACTATACTCTGTAGAACCAAAAGACATGAATGACATATCCATGTTTCAGATTGATCTATGGCTAGGCACAATTTATGACCATGAGGTTCTTGATATACATTTTTAAACTCTAGAAGTTCAATTTGCAGCTTCAAGCAATCTATTTTGAGTGAGCTATCTATGCCATTAGATTAATCACCGCATGGCAACTGCTGTGACACAGCACCTACCGGGAGTGAGTACCCATAAGGTATAGTCATTTTTGGGCTTCATTTAGTATGGTTTGAACATCATAAATGGTGACTCTGCTCATTTCCTACAAATGCTCTAATTATCTTAGAGCACCATTCCACTAACTATATAAGTTAACTGTACTTACACTTTTATTAGAAAAATCCAGACAGTCTTCAGTTTTCATGAAATTGGCTTTTTTAATATAATATTGGCCCCAAGTCTACTACCAGTGTGGCATGATGGAATCCTGCATTCAGTAACTTTTGTCTTTGCTCAACATTTCCAGTGTATCAAATTAGATTTGCCAAGCAACACCTGCATTATTCATGAAATAAGCACTTTATCCTTCATGCTTTTTTAAATGAAGATACACCAATTGCCAAATGAAACAATGCATCAGGAAGCAGGCAGACAGCAGTTATGGTTTTTGTTTCATACTTTGCTAGAATTGTATTGGAGACTTGCTGATTTTGGGGTGTGGGAAAGCCCCTGGCCCTCCATCTCAGCTAGTTCTGCTAATTTATAGTGACGAGGCTGATCTCTGGAGCGAGAGATGAAAGGCACATCTGCCAACTCCAGTTAATCAGGTCAGACTAGCCATGGTAGAAGTGGAACCCACTTGTCTTAAATGTGCGTTTGTACTTTCTCAGTAGGTACACGATGCTTCATCTAAACTTGAAGCAATGTTCACGTGTTCCTTTTGTAGTTCACGTTGCTCATCAGACTTACATTTTGGGTGATACTGTACAACTATGACATAAAGAATGAAAATACTGTCTGCTACTAGCTTTAATATTGATGCTTTACTACTCTTTTATTTTATGTTGTATAATTTGAGTTGAGCTTTTTAGTTTAAAGCATCACTAACTTTGGCACGAGACAGGCTCCATATGTGTGCACTTCTCTCCCCTCGTTCTAGAGATCGTGGGGGAAGTCTTGGCACTCAGACCCCCACCGATCAAAACTTTTGATAGGTCTCTGTAACGTATCAAATGTTTTTTAAAAATTTTGTGACCCTTTAAAGACACACTAAACATATAAAATACACAAAATTATAAAAACAAATTCAGCATTTCCTTCCTGAATATCCCATTTTATTTTGATACTATTTTTTCTCCTACAATATTAAAAAACTGAGAAATAAATAAAGAAATATTACCCCTTACACTTCCAGCGCCATACATGATGCAGGAACATGACACCCGCTAGCAAGTGCGGCGGGCGTCATGGCCGGCAAGTCTCTGCTGTTTCAAACAGCAGAGACTTGCCGCTACCTACCGCCATCGGCGATGGCTGAGTAAAGGCATTAGATGCCGTGATAAAGTGAGTTCACGGCATCTAATATCAGTAAAATCCGGAATCGCTTGCTTCCGGGTGTTGTGCAGACGCCCCGTGTGGTCTATCGGGGTGTCTGCACATGATCTGAAAGCTGTAAACCTCACTGATGAGGTTTACAGCTTTCAATCTGCAATTCTTATTTTGGCCACTAGTTGGCAGGCCATGATAAGAAATGAGCAAAAGGGATTTTAAATGGAGTTTTAAAAATCCCTGATTGCTCAAAAAGAAAAAACATTATGTATTTGCTTATATATGAGCCTAAAAATAATCACAAAAAATAAAAAAAAGTTAAAAAAATATAAAAAATAAAAAAAATATAAAAATTTAGATCACCCCCCCTTTCTGTATAAGTTAAAAAATAAATACCTAAATAACAATAAATATAGACATCATTGGTATTACCACAACCGGATTTTAAAACGCCTGTACTTTTAAAATCTAAAAAAAAAAAATTTCCAATATGGCGAATTGCGTGACGGAAAAAAGCGTCAAAATGGCTGATTCACTGTTTTTTGTCGCTTTTTTTCTAAAAAAAAATTAAATAAAAAGCAATCAAAAAGTTATCCAGACCCCAGAATAGTATCAATAAAAAGTTCAGATCGACCCGCAAAAAATGAGCCCTCATACAGCTCCGTACACATAAATACCAACATGTTATAGGGGTCAAGATATGACGACAAAAAAAAAAATTCCAGCTTTATAATTATTTTATCACTATCAAAACACAAGAAAAACTATGCATATTAGGTACCGCCGGATTCGTACTGACCAGTAGAATGAAAGTAACTGGTCAGTTTTAATGAACATCGAACACCGTAAATAAAAATCCCGTAAAACTGTAGCGGAATTGCGTTTGTTTTGCAATTTCACCCGATTTGGAATTTTTTTTTCCAGCTTCCCACTACACCATATGCAATATTAAATGGTGGCGTTGGAAAGTACAACTTGTCCCGCAAGAAATAAGCCTCCATACAGCTATGTGAACAAAAATATAATAAAGTTATGGCTCATGGAAAATAGGGAAGAAAAATTAAAACGCAAAACCAAAAAAAACCTCCGGTACTGAAAGGGTTGATATCACCTGCTTATCATTCTCACTGTCCAATACTGGCTGTAAGGCAACTGGCTGCAGCCAGAGTCTCCAATCCTCTGCCTTGTCTACAGTAAGAAACAAAGGAAGTTAAACTTGCCCCCTTGGCTAAGCCAAGGAACGGATCAGCTTTAGATTAACCCTTGTGTTTTCTGCAGGATTTCTACATGACCATTTATTAGCCTTCAGGATCTTCTGCATGATCCACAAAACAAGGAGTTGGGCAAGATCATCTATTTACTTTTATCATTAAATTCTAGGTTTAGTGCTCCTATAAGGGTCTCTCTAGAAGGTGGTGAAGACATGACCCATTTTCAGACACTGCATCTTTTGTTATGTGGATGCATACCAATCAAATATAGGAGATAATAGATTATATTTTTGCTACCTATTTTTATTTTAGGAGGGGTATATACAGTTTATTATTTATTAACCATTTATAATTATGTAGAACATGAACAGTTCTCTTTCAAATCAGTAAATATTGCTAAATGCTTTATGTAAATGTCAAATTCAATGATTTTAACACGCTCGACCACACATTTCCACCCGACAGCAGATGTTGGGGGGAAAGAAGGAATGGGCATGTTAGAGTTAAACAAGTCTGATCCTTTGACTCTGCAGGATATAAGCCATTCAGTTTATGGGGGAGTAGGAACAGCTGTTGGTATTACGAGCATTTCAAGTTAAAGTGATTAAATTTATAAAACACACCTGCAAAGAAAGTTGAGTACATTTGGCAATACATTGCATTATTTACTTTGTACTAATCTAAAGCTGCAGCCCATATTATAGTCCAAATTTAGCTGCAGTCACAATTCTGGAGAGAACAGAGCTGAAATCTCCAAGCATTCCTTGTCAGTCTCTGCACTGATTGTTTTGTGTTTGTATAGTGCAATGTATAGTCTTTACCATGTCTTCCCTATACAGTAAACTGACGTAGGAGAGACTCGCCCACTGAATTATTGGGCTGAGATGATCTGTAGGGATGTTTTTTTCAACTGTGTCCCATTGTGATTCAGAAGAAGACAGCTGTGCTGTTCAGAAAAAAGGATCACTTGTGTCTGGCGCTGCTAGGCTAGAAGGAACTTGATATTGCCCATAGGTTGAAGCAGGTGTCTTTATTAGCTAATTGTCAACACGTTTCGAGGGCAGGAACTCCCTCTTCCTCAGGACAATGGTTGGTTACAATACAAACAATGTGCACTTTTAAAACCATGTATTTTGGCACGCAGGCCATGGGTGTGATAAGCACATTGGGATGAAAGGAGAATGGGGGGGGGCATAGGAGTGGGATATGAAGCTTATAATGAAGATGAGCCTGAAGGAAAGCTCTGCTAAAAGATGTCTAAAAACAGGAGGCATTTGTCAAGTTCTTGTTATGTAGACATCATTTTGTACACATTATTGTTGGGTATCCCATGATGGGGGAAGGTAGATTCTTGTCTTGTAGTGTTGTTGTAGTAGTTGTATGATCATTGTAGTCATTTGGTCCAAAGTGTCATTTGGTCCAAAGGGTCATCTAATGTGTGTCTCTCATGGAGTTCATGCCCATGTTTTTTTCCTCAATATTTAATTGATTGGTGGTTTTTGTGGTGTATATTACCCAAATGGTTGGTTTTTGCTGGGTACAGGTGAGAAGTAATGCAGTTTTTTTCTGGATACAAGTGAGTAGTACTGCAGTATATATCACACTGTTGGGTGATTGTAGTGTTAGTATTCATTGAGATGTATATCGCTCTATTTAGATGGTTTTTATGTATCATGATGTGGTTTATATTGCCCAATTGGTTATGTTATTGGCTTCCCAACTGGTGTTTTCTACACTATCAGTTCCTGTATTTCATTTAGACCTTGGGGCATAAGGGTATTGAGTTGATATATCCAATAGATCTTTCTTTTCTGGAGGAGGTCGAACCTATTGTAGGGGTTGTCCGGGATGTAGTTGATAGGGGTAATATGGATTGGATGTTTAGTTTTTTCAGCAGTGTTGGTGCAATGCCTGGAGAGGCTATGTTTGGGGTAGAGTTTTTGAATGTTGTGTCGGTGCTGGTTCAATCTGCAGTGCAGGGGTTGAGTAGTGCGACCTACATATTGTAGGCCGCAGGAACATTCTATTAGATAAATCACGTAAAATGATTGGCAGGTCAGGTGATATTTGATAGGGAAACTAGTCCCATTGGTGTTGGATGTAAAAGGTTGTTTCCTGTGGGTTATGGAGTGACAGCATAAGGCTACTTTCACACTAGCGTTTTAAAATTCCGGTATTGAGTTCTGTCATAGGGGCTCAATACCGGAATAAAACGCTTCAGTTTTGTCCCCATTCATTGTCAATGGGGAAAAAACTGAACTGAAGACAAAGGAATGCTCCTGAAAGCATTCCGTTCCGTCTTCAGACCGGAGAACAAACCGCAGCATGCTGCGGTTTGCTCCCCGGTCCAGGCATCCGCACCAAGACGGATCCGGAATGACCCCCAATGCAAGTCAATGGGGGGGATCCGTCTGGTGTGACCACAATGGTAACCAGATCCGCCCTCCATTGACTTTCAATGGAGTTCATGACGGATCCGGCTACACATACACACATACAGACATAGACATACACATAAACATAAACATACACAGACATATACATATACAAATACACATACATACTTACATGCACCCCGGCAGGTCTTCAGAGCGTCGGAGGGACAGGACGGCGCGCACAGGTGACAATTCCACCAGGCGCCCAGCAGAGGGCGCTGTGGGGAATCGTCACCTGTGTGAGCCGTCCTGCTTCTCCGTCGCTCTGAAGACCTGCCGGGAGCATGTAAGTATGTATGTATGTGTATTTGTCTGTGTATATGTGTGTGTGTCTGTGTGTGTATGTATGTACTGTGTGACATGTGTGGGGCCGGAGCGCGGTTCCGGCTCCACACATGTCGCTGCGGCAGTCCTGATCCGGCAGCACCCTTCACCTGCCGGATCAGGCCTGCCGCTAGTGTGAAAGTAGCCTAAGCAGAGTATTGTATTGCATTTACAACTTCCTGTTTTTTCGGGGTTTTTTTGTTTGGGTGGTTCTTGTCTTATGATGTTTAAGCCGGCTGGGGGCTATTAGGTTTTTTATTGTGGGTGCTCTTCTATAGGTAATTTGGGGTTTGGGTGGAAGGTATTTTCTTAGATAAGGATTCTGAAGGAGAATATACAGTGCCTTATGAAAGTATTTGGCCCCCTGTTATAACGGAAAGCCTGAACGGAATCCCTAACGGTGATGTGAATGCATCCTAAGATGGGTAAGGGCTATGAGTTCATTCTTGTTGAGGTTACCCTTGTAGTTTTATTTTATTCGTATTGTTGGTTAGTTGTTTGATTTCAGTTGATACTAGGTCAAAAAAGGAGTGTAAGAGGTGACCCTGACTATGTAGGGGGAAAAAAATTGATTTTGGTTTAACGTCTAGATGTCTGAAGTTTAGATCGTCTGTGTTGGGGTGTTCTGTGTCTTTTTTGTCGGGATTCTTTAAGTTTTCAATTTCAAAGTGTCTTTTTATTTTAAGGGTGCATCTGAATTTCTGAAGATCGATGTATAGTTCTAATGGATTTACTTTATTGTAGGGACAGAAGGACAGACTTTTTTCTAGAAGGCTGGTTTCGTAGGCTGATAATTTGTAATTTGATAGATTGAAGATTTTGACTGTGGGGTTTAGAGGGGTTGTGTGGCTTTGTTTGGTGGTGTCTATGCTAGTTTTCCTCTTTTTTTGTTCCCCCTCTAGTCCCTCTTATTCTTTTCTTTTTCCTGGGGTGGGTCTGAAGAATTTTGTTATAGTTTTGTATTTCATTTGGGGGGGATGTGGATCCTAGCGTTGCTCTTTGTGGTGCTTGGCAGGGCATAAAAAAGGAACCAAGGTGCTATATGATGCACCCGTGTTATCAATAATGATTTTATTGCAAGTGGGATTTTTGTTGGTTGGGCTACAGGCGTGATTCAGGGTTTATCTGACATACATACAAGTTAAGTAATCTACTTACAGTGTTACTTAAGGGGATTTTCCAGTTGCTTAGCTATAGATGGGCCTCAAGATAGGTCATCAATATCACATTGGTGGCTGTCCAAGACCTGGCACCCCCACCACCTGTGGAAACTGTACAGTGGACAGAGCTGGAAGCACAAGGTTCCAACCACTGTGTAGTGGCTGTGCTGGGGTACTGCATTGGGCAGAGCCAGTGGCTGCCTCAAACAGATGATCTGTGGGGATACTGAGTATAGGATCGATGGGTCTTCAATATTTAAGCACCAGAAAACCTCATTAAAGGAGTTGACCCACCATAACAATATATATAGAGAGGATAGGTGATACGTGTCTGATTGCTAGGAGTCCCACCACTGGGACCACCACTGATCATAAGACCAGTGGTCTTAAGTCCCTGGGTTCAATGGAGCGGCAGTATGTATGTGTAATCATTGCCCTATTCATATGGAGAATTTGAGCCCCCCTATCCTAGACAAAGTTGGGGTTACTGTGGAGGAACCCCCAGTAATCATACACTTTATACCTTTCCCTGGGTTAGGCAATAAGTTGCTATCGTGGAACAACCCTTTAGTTTGGGTGGAAAGCACTATTTAAATGTTTTAAAGGGTTATTACAGTAATGCAAAATGATGTAATATTCTAGGTTGAGAATACAGTATGTATTGAGAAATTCGTGTAGGCATCTTTGAAGGACTGAGGTTGGACCTGCTTCCAAGTGATGGAAGCAAACCCTCAAACCCTTTACATGCAAGTGGCACATAAGTCATGGTATCTGATTACTTAAAAGGCATCTGTCAGCAGATTTGTACCTATGAAGCTGGCTGCCCTTGGCAGCTGAAGGCATTTGTGTTGGTCCCATGTTCATATGTGGCCACACTGCTGAGAAAAATGATGTTCTAATCTATGCAAATGAGCCTCTAAGAGCAACGAGGGGCGTTGTCATTACACCTAGAGACTCTGCCTTCTCTGGAACTGCCGCGCCCTCTGCCCTTTGATTTAAGAAGAATCCCAGCACTTCGCTATGTTCAAAATATGTTTCTCTTTTTATTGTTATAACAGGGACGTGTTTCAGCCCGTCCTGAGCCTTTTTCAACCATAACACAAATAGAATGAATCACATAATATATAGGTGTGTGCGGCACCTTTTTGAGCCAAAGAGTTTCCATACCAACTATTTTGTGGATATCCTACCCCTGAAAATGTTGTTTATTTGCACCCATCCTTGTTGTTAGAAGCTGAACTTTTAGGAAAGGAGGCCTTTTCACTAAACTATCAGTCTCGCCCTCTTAATAAACTCCTGCATTTTCACTGACAACAAGGAAACATTGTAACATGTGCAGAAGCGTGCCAAAGACAACACACTGTGCAAAATATAACAAACCCTTCAAAAGTTAGAAAAATCTGAATTACCACAGAGTGGAAAGTAAGAGCAAACCTATATACTTGTCATTTATGCCTTACATAGAGTAACATACTATTAGCTAGAAAACAAACACACAAACATTTATAGTGGATATGTTGGGTTTTTAGGTCAGCATAGGATATAGCTCAGACTTTTTTCTTTTTGTTTATATATAATTATATATTATGATGTATTCGTATACTGATGACTAGGAATTACCATTCCCCTTTATCCATATAACATGTACCTAGATACTGTGTAAGACTGTATAAGGACACAACCTTTTGACAAGTAGATTGGCAACACCCAGTGGTCAATTTTTTCAGACATCAGGAGGGATAACATTGGAATATCACAATGAAGTGTTCTAAGAGAAGATTCTCCAGAATTGTTATTTCGTTATATTATAACAATGAAAGTGAACCTGCCATCTCTCCTATAGTGGCTGCACCCTACTGAGTTACAGAGATATCACTCAGAAAAGGGCTCTCCAATTCACGGCCAACTGACCCGCCAAAACTGATGACTTGCCTTAATATAAATGGCAAAAAAAGGTCCTAAAGTCTTTCCCCTACTGATAATAGGAAAATAAAAAATAAAAATGAAAAGGCACACTGAGATATAACAGAAGCACGTCTAGCATGTAATTTATGACTTTCAGATACAAAATCTTGCATTCCACACTAGATATGCATGCTCAATAAACATATGAAAGTGTGTTTATAGCATATATACTTGGTGGATTACTCAAGAGATATGCTGACTGCACTTCGAGCAGCCGGTACTCACGTAAAAAAAATTATGCATTCTACTATCGGGGTGATTAATTGTGTAGTGTAAATCTGGTCAAGTGGACTGTAAGGGTTGTAAAATTAACTCATGGTTCAGTAGACAGAAATTGGTATACTGGTATAAACATACCACCTGCTAGACAGCGTCACTTCCAGCTTATGCTATAGAGGAATACTGAATCACTTGATGGAAGAATACCTGGTCACATGGTGTGTATCCTGGCAATCTGTATTATTGTGATTTCTATTCATCAAACGGGGATCGACTGTCACTCAAGTACGAAAAGCAGTATATACAATGCATTCAGAAAGTCAGACATTTTCACATTTTATGTCACGGCCTTGTGCTAACAAAAAGAAAATTCACGTTTTCCCACATCTTACTGCATTAGATACCTCATTATGAGAAAGTGAAAACAGAATTTTATAAGCGTTGTCAAACCAGGCACTGCTTGCCACCTGCCCAATACCATCTCCACAGTGAAACATGATGGTGGCTTCATAATGCTGTGGGTGTGTATTTCAGTAGCTAGGACTGGGTGACTAGTATAGAGATATTTAGACTGGGCTGAAGGTTCAGCTTCCAACAATGTCTCTGAGTGTCCAAGCCAGAGCCCTGACTTGAATCTAATCAAACATCTCTGGAGAGACCTGTAAATGACTGTCCAGAGACTGTCCCCATCCAACCTGATAGAGCTGGAGAGGATCTGCAGATGAGTAGAGAATCCCCAAATCCAGGTGTGAAAACTTGGTGGCATCATACCAAAGAAGACTAGAGGCTAATCTCTGCCAAAGGTGCTTGAACTGAGTAAAGGTTCTTAATATGTATGTCAATGCAAGGTTTTAGTTTTTAATTTTCAATAAATTAGCAAAGAATTTGAACATTCTGTTTTCCCTTTCTCATTATCGGGTATTGAGGGCAGAATGATGGGGGGGGGGAAATGTAATTTTTTAAAAATTTCTGCACAAGGTCGCAACATAACAAACTGAAAAAGTGGGAGTCTAAGATCTTCTGAATGGAATAGGGACATGACCCACTGACAAAGGGAATGATAACGCTAAATTGTCATTTAGTTATTACCTGGAGGGATAACAGAAAAAGGCAGAATAAGTCATCAATATCTTATCAGTGAGGGTCTGACTCCCGGCACCCCTGCCAATGAGCTATTTGAAAAGGCAGAGTTCCGTGGCGTCTTCCTAGGCTAGTGATATCACATTCATCAATTAAATGGCCTATTTGCAGCTCAGTCTCATTCAAGTGAATGGATCTGGGCTGTAAAACCAAGCACTGATACTGTACAACGTACAGTGCTGTGCTTTGTATGCTATGAGGAGGCCACAGCACTCACCAGAGCCCTGCGGCCTTCTCAAACTATTGATGGGTGGGGGTGCCAGGAGTTGATGTTGATGACCTATCATGATAAATTACCAATATGAGTAATCCCAGATGACCCCTTTAACAATAGACAAATGCCATGAAAAACGGCCTCTATGCGTATATACACCGGATATGTGTATGCTTATGTGAATGCATTACTAACTAGTTCTGTACAGTTATAACCAATGTAATATATGTTGTAAGTATTACCAATTAAAATATCTTATAGAGCTCCATATAAACTGATATATCTTCATAACTCTTTAAGAGCTGAAATAAAAACTGAAAAGCGGAGTGGAGAGCTTGACGTAAGGAGGGGAAATCAAGTACTCTTCTTTGGATAGCTGCCAAAACCTTTAAGTAAACTATCCAGACCTCTACACCCTCTTTCCCAGTGCCTCCCCAAATCTACAGTGAAACTTATTAGTAGAGCAGCGCAGATTATAGATGCCAATTGTTACTCTCCCAGGATCTGGAACAGTGTATCGTATTCATGAAACAGAGGGTAAATGTGCTGCTTGCAAATATGCAGACTCCTGTCCCTTGCCGTACAAAAGTGACTAGTCGTACAGTTCACAATCACTTTTTCTGCAGTTTAAGGTAGCTGAAGTGACTGGAAACAAGAGCTCTGTTGATGATTCAGCTTAACACATCTTATATTTTGCTGCCTTCTCCTCATATTTCAGGCTGGCCAAGTGTAAAATGTTAGTGGATTCTACTTTGACTATCCACGTCAAGCAAAATATTTATATTTTATATGATATACACACATATATATATATATATATATATATATATATATATATATATATATATATATAATATTGCAGCATTCAGCCTTTCTAGCCAATCTAATATGATAAAAATTATGTTCATTCTTGTAGGAAATAGAAATTTTAATACATTCCATATAATACAGTAAAACTATGCAACTACACTGAATATGGATTTCTCCAGAGATATAGTTCTAAACCATGCAAGTATACTGGATATCGATCCATCCAAATGTGTAATATCGTACCCTGTAAATATACTGGATATTAATTCATTGACAGAGGCAATAAAAGTGTTTAAAATCTTTGCAAACATAAATATAGGGAAACTAGTTTCCGCTTTAATTAGTTGAATTTATATCTAGGGATGAGCGAACCCGAACTGCAAAGTTTGGTACCGAACTTTGCGAGTTCGGGTACCTCGATTTTTTTCACTGAATTTCGGGTTAGGTGTTCGCAATGACGAACACTGTGCTCTCCCACATGGTGACGTCATCAAGCATTGGCAGGTCCTGTTCAGTGAAGAACAAGCTGCTGCAGCGTGATAAAGTGGATGAGGTGAGTTGTTTTTTTAACCGCTAAATGGCCATATTGTTTTGCATTCTGTCTTAAGAATGCAATTATTTTCCGATTATAACCATGTTATAACAGAAAATAGTAAAGTGAAGTTCGAAGTCCCCATTGGCTTCAATCGAGTTCGGGTCCTGAACCTGAACTTTAACCTGAAGTTCGGAGAACCCAAACTTCCACGCATTTGCTCATCCCTATTTACATCACATTTGAAGTCTAGCCATGAACTAGAACGCAATAAAATATCGATTGGGTGTGTGTGTGTGTGTGTGTGTGGGGGGGGGGGGGGGTAGGAAATATACTATTATATACTATGTATTGTGATCTTGATCAGCACTAAATTAATTTTTTGTATACTGTGTATATCCTGTGTATATGGCATAACCCATATCCTGTGGTTATGCCATATATTTTTCAGATGGGAAAAACTCAATAATGTTCTGTGTTTCTTTGTGGTATAAATAAAATAGAAATCTCTATAAACTGAAAATAACATTTATACTGAAAATTTTGGGATGAACAAAAAAAAGGTCATAGTTAATCCTGGAATGTGTGTTTTTTGTTGTAGGTGGCATCCAAAGCTGGAGTTTACGAAGTACTCAATCAACTGGGCTTTAGTGAATTTGAGAATGTGGAAGATCAGCCTTTGTCTCGACTGCGCTATCGTTGGCAACAGCAAAATTCAAACTTGCTTCCCTTCCGAGGAGAATTTATTTAGGACTATAAGACCTTTTCAGCTTTATCTTTACTTGGTAGATCTCCTTTTATTTGGATCATCTGAAAAAGACCTTTAAAAAAAGCATGCAACAATGTGTATTTTTCTAGTGGTCGCAGAAATCCCAAAAGGGTAAAAAAAAAATTCATAGGATTAAATACTGTCATTGACCTGTATGATCCAACAGAGACTGACTAACCACATGGTCCAACTGTCATTTGGTTTTTATTAGTTATTAACTATGCGTAAATTGTTTTCTCCTACAACCAGTATATCCAATGGTTTGACATGCATGGAAGGGCTATAGTTGGCTATATGATTATATACTTAATGCTCAGGAGCTTTCTATTATTACTACTATTGTGTTAATATTTCATAAAGAGTAAGATTACATTGGAAAAACCATGGTAAATCGCACATGTGTACTAGATAACATATGCTGCCAAACTGTAGAAGAAATGACCGGAGAAGATATGTACAAAATGTTGGGTTTTTATTGTTTAATAAATATGTAATGATTCTAATGATTCTTTTAGAAAAATATACTAATAAAAAAGCTGAAAACTGAGAATCATTAGGGTGCAGTACACCTTATTTGAGGAACCTTACAAGTATCTTCTTCAAACTTCTGTTTGAAATTGTGTATTTTGCAAGGTAGTAATATTTTTAAAGTTATTATTTCTTTATTGTACAGAAAGCTTGCTAGTAAAATGTTATTCTGGTCAATAGGGTAGCAGTTTTCCTGAAATGGTTTAAAAAATAGTGATAAACTAAGATAAAATTAGTTTTAATTTGCTCTCCATATTGTGCAGAGCAGAGGTGTAGCTAGAGGACGGGGGTGGGCAATCTGTAACCTGGGTGCTGGGAGCCAGGGAGATGGGTAACAATGCCACTCTGCATTGACTAGGGTATTTAAATACGGGGCTTGGACATCAAATGGAATCCCTGTCTTTAGCCTGGCAAAGGGAAATATACTTTTTGCAAAGACTTAAAGAAAATGTGATTTAAAAAAAATAAAATATGTATAGGCAGAAATCATTCTAACCTTCCTGCTGCCTGATGAGGAACGTGAAATAACCATTAATTGCCCCAACTATATATAGTCAGGAAGTTTTTGGGTTGGAACAGATATGCTAAAATACTGCCCCTTGTAGTCAGAAATGCTCTTCTCGCTTCATCACCCCTGACTTAATGACTGATAAGAGTCATTATAAGATTCTAAGAGGACCTAAAACTTTACTCAAAGCATGGAAGGCACAGTGGTGCTTCTCTGAGCGCTCTGCACCTTCAGCTTGCTTTTCCAGCGTGTGGAATATGGATTCTATATACTTTCTATGGATCCGTACGTCTTACTGCTGAACATTCTGCGCTTTCAGTAAAGGTTTAGGACCTCTTTAATGAGGGTACAATAGTGTCCACAGGTATGCCAGGGTCTGAATGAATGTGAGTAATTAAATGTTAATATACTAGTCACATTGTAAGATATGCTTTCTTCCCTTCTGAATTTATATTTTACAGTGCATGCCACTGTATTTCTTAATTTTTTATATTTTATTTACATTTAAACAAGAGTCACTCATTTTATGTAATGTTCATTTACTTGTTAAATAATACCATTATGTTTGATATGGTTTTTTTTTAGTACTTCAATGTGTATTAAAGACACAAATTATTTCTTGGTTAATGATCTGCTGTTTGTGTCCCATATGTATAAAGTTTTCCAAATTATAAACTCTTTGGGCCAGATCTATCATAGCCTGGTAGTGTACACCATGCTATGATAACCAGATGCACTGCCGGATTCCACTCTTGATTTATGACGAGGTGTACGCTTCATCATAAATTAGGCGCAGCATCCAGCAGTCCATGTGCATACCCTGAAATTACACCAGCCCCTTGCTGTCATAGATTTCAAAGTTCTTCTACCCCAAAAACTGGTGTAGAAGAAGAAAAATCAGGTCCGTCCACTGGCCTCACCACACCCCACCCTTGCTCCTTTTTCACGCAAGAAAATGGGCGTATTTTAGTGATAAATTCCTCCCTTTATCTGCACTGCTGAAATAATAATACAAAAATATCTCTGGAAAGATTACTTTTTGCATACAATTTCTAACACGTCAAAATCCCTAGATATAGTGAGGATTGGACTCGTGCACTGCCCTTTTATCCTCCATATATGCTTCGTGTTGTACCCGCATTTGCCTCTGATCTGAAATAGGAACATAGCGGGACTTTATTTCCCATATCTCTGCCTAATTCAGAAACTTTTTGATTCGTCAGTGGAGGTAAACATGGAGGATTATCCCCAATGCTTCCCAAGGATTATAGAATCTCTACAAGACCCTGTAATCCTTGGGAAGTGTCTGAGAAAATCTTCCATCTTTTCCCCACCAAAGTCAGCCCTGCAGCACAACCCCTAGAAGTGAGTGCATTCGTAATTTGCATTTGTATATTATGTTGCACTATGAGGTACATTTTGCTTTTTCTTGTTTTTTTTCCCAGAAGTTTTTGTGGTATGTTCCTTCATTTGTCATATTACAGAAAACTATTGCTTCGTTGTGGGAGGTTATCCCCATAAGGCCTCATGCACACATCTGTATGTATTTTGCAGTCCGTCTGTGTTGCTTCTGAATTTTGCAGCCAAGTATAAGACTTTTTTTCTTTTTGTGGAATGGACATGGATTTGCAGAAAATACACAGATCATCTGTGTGTCTTCTGCATCTTTTCTGCAAAAAATAGAATATGTCCACAAAGTGTAAACCACGGACCCAATGAAGTCAATGGGTTTCCAAAAAAAAAAATGCATGTCACACGGACCATATCTGTATTTTGCAGATCTACAATTTGCGAACCGCAAAACTGATACGGTCATGTGCATGAGGCCTAATATGAAGTCGTACAGAAGCATTATATGGTGCCAAACATAGTATGTGGCTGTAGGAACTTTGTGTGCCACCATACAGGCCCCATGTCTGAAATCTAAGGCTTACCAAATTGGTTCATGGAGCCTTATATTTATGACTACTACCATTCTTCTATGGTTTGGTTGATCATTAAATCATAAACATTCTCTCTAATGTATAATATTTATTAAAGTGTACCTAAACATTTAACTAAACTTTATTAAATCCTATTCTAAATGTACTAAAAATCATTTTTGTAATACACTTTAAAAGCCCGGCATATTTGAGGGATGTCAGGTTTTAGCAGAGCGGTCACAAGCAGGAGAGCGATGTCTTATATGAGCTCCTGCCCTGCTCAGCTCTGCTAATAACCTGCATACCACATTGGTGTCGGCTATTCACCCACGTATACTAGGCTTTAGTGGAGCTGCTGTGAAAATTCAGGTATGTCACAAGCTCTGTAGTTCAGTCCAATTTGCAAAACAAGCCCAAACGATGTGCTTATGAGGATGCACAGTTAAAGGGTTTTTCTGAGATATTTTTACTGATGACCCATCATCTGGATAGCTCATCAGTATCTGATCATTGGGGGTCCAACACCCAGGACCCCTGTTCAGCTGTTTGAGAAAGCACCGGCATTCATGTGACCTGTGAGCATCGCAGCCTTCTCTCTGCTAACCAAACACGGTGCTGTACATTTAATAGTGGCTTGCTAGCGCAGTTTAGCCCCATTCACTTCTATGGGGCTGAGATGCATCTAGGCCATGTGACCGATGAACATGACAGCACATAGCCTAGGAAAAGTTGTAAGAAGGTCACAGTGTTATTGTGAGCGCCAGTGTCTTCTCAAAAAGTTGATTGTTGGGTGTCCCACCAATCAGACACTGATAACCTATCCTCTAAATAAGTCATCAGTAACAATATCTTGTAAAACCCTTTTAAACTACAGTAGACAACCTTGAGGCCACATACCTTATATCCAATTCTGCTAAGCGGGGCCCAAAAGAATATCAGAGCACTGGAGTCCAGTGTCACTTAGGCTCCATTCACACGTCTGCAGAATGTGTCCGCATCCGTTCCGAAAAATTGCGGAAAGGGTGCAGACACATTTATTTTCAATGGGGCCGCAAAAGATACGGATGGCACACAGTGTGCCGTCCACATCCGCACTTCCGGTCCGCAGCCCCGCAAAAAAATAGAACATGTCCTATTCTTGTTCGAATCCATGGACAAGAAAAGGCATTTCTATTATAGAGCCGGCCATGTCCAAAGATAAAATTGAGCTTTATCTTAACATCCTAACAATCATGTGCTATGTAGCATATATACCATATCAGCCAATGATAAAATATGCATTATATATAAATTCCGTGCACCACTTGGAGGTATCCACTTCATATATGAGGCTGGATTTATGCTCAATGTTTTGGTTTGATATTCAACTGTTTTTCATTTGACTAAGTGGTCCATTCCTACAGTATAAAGCCCTATCACTCTGGGTGCCTAAGTACAGCCTCTTATCATTCGAATACCACCATTAAATTGTATTAAAGCAGTATACCTGAATTGTCAGCTTTCTTATAAAAAAAACTCTATATGCCTTTATTAAATGTAAAGAATACAGAAGTGTATTACTGCCCTGATAGCCATGTAGCTAGTAACATATTCGGATCTTTGGCCAACATATACAGTGCTAGTCAAAGAACCCAATATAGTACCTGCCAGATAGCCTAATTTGCTATCAACTAAGGGCCACAACTATTGTGTCCTAGGATTGTGCAAACTATGGTAAAGTCTATATCAGAAACTCACTTTTTTCTTTTTGATGCTATTTCTTTGAGAAGAAAATTTTGTTTGTCTTTGTTTCTTTCTACATATTTGACTAGACCAAAAGTGGTGTGTGCAAAAAAGCTATCCACTGACGTTATCAGATTTTATTTTTTAATAAGGGAATGCAAATATAAATGCAGTTTAATTCTAAAATTGTCAGTTTGTTAAAAGGGCTGGCCACCTTTGGGGGGGGGGGGGGGGGTGGCAACCCCCTTCACCTGAACAGACCTGCAAAGAAAAGCATACTATTTGCGACCCTCTCTTCCTCCTGGGCAGACCTACAAAGGGAAGTATACTTACTTAGCTCTCCGGTGCTGGGTTCTGGCAACTTCACTCCCCAACCTCAGCTGCCTTGCTCAGGTCCCCCACTGTCAACATCTGCTTTGACACTACTGCAGTGAATCACTGATCTCAGCGGTGACCTGCTCCCCTTGCATCATGTGACCAACTGACATGACACAAGGGGCACAGGTCACCGTTGTGGCCAGCATTTGGCTGCAGTAGTGTCAAATTGGATGTTGACAGCAGGGGACCTAAATGAGGCAGCCGAGGCTGGTGAGTGAAGGAGCAGAGACCCAGCTCTGAGGAGCAGGTAAAAATGGTTCCATTTGCAGGTCCACCTAGGTAGGATTGTTGTCAAATCCCCATTCCCTCCCCCCGAGGTGGTCAACCTCTTTAAAACTTTCAGGATTTTTTAAAAATTGCTACACATTATGCTGCAAAAATAAAAATCAATATACAGAAATGTTGTAGGGAAAGAAATTTAATATTTTTAGACAAACTTTTTGCATGACTTTGAAGAAGGAAGACTGTAGATAGATATAGAACTGAACTCGCTCCTTTTTACTATACAGAAATCCTTCTAAATGATCTATTCATTTTATAATATAAAGAAAATCAAGGGGTAGTCATTTCAATCTATTTATTATGCAAATGATATTTGTTTATGATAATTTAGTTTAAAGGCTTTTACCTTTTTATGTATAGTTGTGAATGTTCTAAACCGGTTGTCGCTGAAGACTGGTGTTTGTTATACCATTTTTAGCTATACTGTTACAATGTGTCAGCACATTTATATTTGTAATACTAGTTTGAACTTTTACATTATTACCTAATTGCTACTATGGAAATGGAGAGCTCACTTCATCAGATGTAGGATTCTTCTAAAACTTACTTCACCCAACTCCGTGTAGAACTTTATTTTTCTAGTTTGTTGTTAAAAGCTAAAATAAAGAAAAAATAAATAAAAGTATATTTCTTGCAAATATTTTCATACACGCTTAACCTGAATTGTATCTTGCTAACAAGACAGCTGGAATCTTTAAAAAAGTCTGCTTATGAATATTTGTACAGAATCCTGTATTTTTTACTGTATTATCAAACCTAGCCAATCTGCTGTAGAAACTGTTCTAACCAACTTAGGCTTTGTTAAGTTCTTTATATGACCCGGAAAAGTATCACTGTACAGTACTGTGGAATTTCTTAGTAATTTATAAATAAAAAGGATGAAATAAAAGCTGTCTATTCAATTATTAAAACTATCAATTCAACCAACTGTAATTCATTGCTACATGTCTTGCAAACACTAAAAATTTAACCAGTCACATGGAAACTAGCTAAATGGCTTGCTTTAAAGGGGTTTTCTGAGATTTTAATATCCTCTGGATAGGTCATCAGTATCTGATCAGTTGGGGGGGGGGGGTCCGACACCCAGGACCCCAGCCGATCAGCTGTTCAAGAAGGCAGCGGCGCTCGCAGTAGTGCCACAGTCTTCTCTCAGCCTTCCCAGGCCATGTGATGTCACATTCATCGGTCACGTGTTCAAGGTGCAGCTCAACCCCATAAAAGTGAATGTGGCTGAGCATGATACCAAGTGCAGCTGCTATACAATGTACAGCGCTGTGATTGGTGAGCTGCGAAAAGGTCATGGCACTCACAAGAGCACTAGTGCCTTCTCAAACAGCTAATTGGCAGATGTCCTGGGTGTCAATTGTGGCACTTTTGGAGATATGCTTTACAGCAGTCACATGGGCCATAGAGTTTATTGTACAGGGAGAAAGTAGATATGTGACCATTATCACGTATAGGGTGGATCCTGTGTTATCTATACAGTGGTGTTTTCTTGCTTTGTAATGCTGCCTTTAATATATATGAGGTGACTGCTTAAAAAAATGATCTGTAGAGCACAGGAAGTGTTTGCATACTGTTAGCAGCCCGTGTGAAAACGACAGTATTTTAGGATTTTTTTCAATGTAGTTAGAAGTTTTCATCCTAGTTTAAATATTTCTTCGTCCTAAAACATTAATCTCAAAAAATGTTAATATGGGCCCCTCAGTCTCTCAGCTGCATAGTTGCATGATTCACACTTCGAGGGTGACTTGGAAAATGAGTGGTTACTTTAGATTGCAGTATACTTAACTGTGTCTACTTATAAAGGGTATCTCAAATAGCTGGATATAAAACCACTTTTTAGGAGTTTAGGAGACTTGCCAGAGAGTCTGGAGAATGAGCCATGAGAAGTCTTCAAGAGGTTTCGCTTAAAGATGTTTTGTGATACTATAGGGATTATACACTACTCAAAAAAAAAGTTAGGGATATGTGGCTTTCGGGTGAAATTTAAGGAAAATGTAAAAAGTTCACACTACAGTGATATTATATCATGAAAGTAGGGCATTTAAGTAGAAGCATGCAATGGTGATTTCCTCATCTCAAACTATTTATTGAAACAAAAGCCAACAACAGTGGTGGGTGTACCCCCACAAAAAATGTCAGTGTCTCAATAACTTGTCATATGGCCTTGAGCATAAATTACAGCTCAACAACGATGTCTCATGCTGTTTACAAGTCTACTTATTGTCTGCTGAGGCATGGCATCCCACTCTTCTTGAAGGGCAGCCGTCAGGTCATTGAGGTTCTGGGTTACAGAGTTATGAGCGTATACATGGCGGCTCAGCCATTTCCCTAGGTTTTCAATGGGATTCATGTCTGAAGAAAGTGCAGGCCACTCCATTTCAGGTACCCCAGTGTCCAGCAGTCATTCCTTAATGATGAAACCTCGATCAGCTGATGCATTGTCATCCATGAAGATGAAATTAGGCCTGTGTTGTTCATGCAGAGGCAGAATGACTGGATTAATTATATTATTCAAGTAGCGTGGGCTTGTCACTGTACCATTCACAAAGTGTAGGGCAGTTCTGTATTAACTAGACACACCTGCCAACACTGTAACACCACAACTACCAAAAGCTCGTCTCGTGACAACAGTGGCTGATGCATAGCCCCTCCTTGATGTCTCCAACATTGTCAGCAGCGATAACTTCTGCTCAACATGAATAGATTTTCATTAGTGAACAGTACTGAGGGCCACTGGTTGCTTGTCCACCGTAGATGCTCCCTGGCCCATGCAAGATAATGACGCCTGTCGTCAGGTACCCTTGCATGCAGACCATGCTGATGTAAATGATTTCAAATGGTCTGACGTGACACTTGGATGCCTCTCACCTCCTGTAAATGTTCCTGGAGTTGTGTGGCATTCATCATCCGTTTCCGCAGGGCATTATTCACAAGGAAGCAGTTATTAGTGTGGTATGTGGCCAAAGAACATCCACTTCTATGCCTTTCTGTAACTCTTCCTATCTCTCTGTATCTTTGTTGCAATCTGAGGATGACACTCTTTGACACTCTAAGGCTAGTTTCACACTAGTGTTATTGCTGGATCCGGCAGGGTTCAGCAATAACGCTTCCGTTACTGATAATACAACCATTTGCATCCATTATGAACGGATCCGGTTGTATTATCTTTAACATTGCCGGGACAGATCCATCATTAACTCCATTGAAAGTCAATGGAGGACAGATCCGGTTTCTATTGTTTCAGACAGAACGGATCCTCCCCCATTGACTTGAATTGGGGTCATGCTGGATCTGTCTTGCTCCGGATCCCCAGGACGGAAAGCAAAATGCAACATGATGCGGTTTGCTCTCCGGCCTGGGGACGCAACTGAACTGAACGGAATGCAGTTTGGAGCATTCCGTTCTCTTCAGTTCAGTTTTTTCCCCATTGACAATGAATGGGGACAAAACTGAAGCGTTTTTTCTGGTATTGAGCCCCTATGATGGAACTTAATACCGGAAAACAATAACGCTAGTGTGAGAGTAGCCTAAGCTCAGTGGCCTCTTCCGCCTGAGAACATCCTGCTTGAAGCCTCGCATTGGCAAGGTACAGTTGATCACTTGTAAGGTGTTGTCTTGGTCTCATGATGTCAAAATGTGAGTAGCATGATGAAGAGGATGGCTGTTTAAATACCAATTCTAATTGAACCAGGAAATTTATTGGCCGATTCATGGATCAAACACCTGTTGTGACTTTTCCCATTAAGCTCCTTGTTAGAGGACATTAAGTTGTGCAAAAAATACTGAAAGATTGAACAGTTGGACATCTGCATTCAAAAGTTTAGATAAGGTCACATTAAGTTCACCTGTAAAGGTTAGAGCGCATCTTAGGTAAGTAAGAGCAGTGAGACTATGGAACTCTCTGCCTGAGGAGGTGGTGATGGTGAATTCACTAAAAGAGTTCAAGATGGGCCTGGATGTACTTCTGGAATGTAATAATATTACAGGTTATAGTTACTAGAAATGGGTCGTTGATCCAGGGAGTTATTCTGATTGCCTGATTGGAGTTGGAAAGGAATTTTTTCCCCTAAAGTGAGGAAAATTGGCTTCTACCTCACAGGGTTTTTTGAGAGTTTCTTGCTTTTCTCTGGATCAACTGACTGAACTGGATGGACAGATGTCTCTTTTTCAGCCTTATAAACTATTTTACTATGTTATATCATAAAATATTTACAAAAGTGTGTGGGGTGTACTCACTTTTGTGAGATACTGTATTGTGGCAAAAGATTTCATGGTGAGTTTGGCTACACAAAGATGGTAAATAGGTGAGATGAATAACCCCCCCTGCCCCCAGAAATCGAAATCTACAGTCACTTTTACACTTGTATATTTTAGTCAGTATTTTTTATCACCATTTTTAACCCACAACTAGAAATAAACAATGAATAGAGAAAGAGAGTAATAGAAAGATTTGTGCCTCATCTGTGTTTTGGACCCACTCCTGGTTACAAATACTGATCCAAAATATGGTCGTGTGACAGTGGCCTTCTGCTCATTACTTAGTTGGATGTACGTTTTAGTGAACTTGCACTTTAAAGAGCACCTCTTCCATATCTCCTCTTTATATGGAAGCTGGAGTGGTGATTGGCAAATCGCCATAGGTCTGGCTCCTGACACTCCTAATAAAGAGTCGATTTTGCTGAGGGAAACCACAACCAGCCTTATATTTCCCTATAGCATTTACCTTGTAGTATTACAGACTTGCATACCGTAGGTTGAAAACAGTCATAGATCCAACAGGTTTCACCTTTCTCACAGTCGTGAGATTAATTAAAACTGTTAGTGCCATTTGCTATTAGATAAGTCCTTTTTAAAATGCCCTTTTTAAAATGATGTCCTAATATCTGTCATTAGTACTGCTTGGAGTAGGACATTCCATAGTTGGTGTAGTGGACCCTTTCCTGTATTAAAGTCTACATTACCTTTCACCTTCATGTAATAAATGTCCCCTGGGCCTTTCTAAAGTCCTTGGAAGGAATAAATCATGTGCTAGTTCTTCGTCTTGACCACACGTACACCTCTAAGGCATATTTTTTCCAACTAAGCAAGATGATTTTTGTAGCCTCTCGTTACAAGAGAGAACTTTCATCCCATTTAGTACTCTAATTGCACCCTTTTGCACCCTCTCTAACTCCTCTATATCCTTTTTAGAATGTGGAACCCAAAACTGAATCCCATATTTCAGATGTGACCTTACATGTGCTTTATGGAGGGATGATTGAGTACTGCTGCTCAGCTTACTTGTAACCAGAATGCCCAAGTACTTCCCTTGTTCTGTTGTGCCTAATTTTAGTTTATTCAATGTATATAAAGTTATACTTTTATCACCATTAAAATGCATTTGTTGTGTTCTTGCTCATGCTGAAAGCTTATCTCTATGTAATATTTTACAATCCAACTGAATGCTATATATTCGGCAGAGTTTTGTGTTGGCCAATTATGTTACATGGACTACTCAAGTTAACTCTCCAAGACTGGCTCTCCATTAAGGTTCATAGTGGGGGAGGCTCTAAGCAAGGGATCCCCATCTATGACATTGATATGTTTCAATAGCACATTTGGACTGGGATAGTTTATTACTAGTGTTGAGCGAGCATGCTCGGCCGAACTCGCATGCCTATGCTCGGGTCTGCTCGGGCCGAACACCGAGTGTACTCGAGCGCAATGCTCGAGTCTCTTCCCCGCACTGTAATGTTGATTTGTACGCTAATGCGTACGAATATGTATGCTAATGCATACGAATTTGTATGCTAATGTGTACGCATTTCATGCGTACGTGTTTTGTACTCTAATGCGTATGCATTGTGCGCTAATGCGTACGCATTGTGTGCTAATGCGTACAAATTCAGTTAATTAGCATACTTTTACGAGTGAAAGGAGTAAAAGAGGAGAAGTCGCAATTCTGACCTTTTTCTATTAACCAGACACCCTCCCCTCTTCCGAGCCTGGTTTAGTCCCATTGACTAACATTATGCTCGGGTGCTAGGCCGAGCACTCGAGCAACCCCTAGTGCTCGGCCAGAGCACCTGAGCAAACGAGCACAGAGGTGCTCGCTCAACACTATTACTCATTTATTTTCAGTGGTGTAGACATGGAGGCACCTATCCTGGATCCAATTCTCAGCACGTCACCATTCTGACTCTCTGGCCAGCTCTGTCTTCTCTTCTGCACATCATTTGCTTTGGCGTGTAATGCTGTCAGGTTTTTAAAAAACACTCTGGCAGCAGGAAACTACCTGAGTATGCAGGCAGTTTGACCCTGTTCCCCTGTCTGGTTCTGCCACCTACTTAACCATTCAACTCTGCTGCATACAACTCTGCTACATTGGTCTTGCCTCTACATCAACTCTGCAACATTGGCTCTGCAGCTACATCAGCACAATTGCATACAACTCTACTGTGCTTCAACCCTGCTTCATTGCTGTTCACAACTCAGCATCAATTCCACCACGCCGCCTCTATTGTATCTGTACTTCCACTCTGCCTCACAAGCTCCATCTGTCCATGCCGTTCAATATCCATACAGTACCAATGGTTTAGTGGATCCGCCTCACCAAATAAGATATAGCACTTCACTGTCTTTATTAAACTAAATAAACATGGCTTAAAGAGGGCTGTCCGGTATTGGAGGACACTCCTAGGGTCCTAAGCCATGCTCCTCAACATAAATCCCCTCCAACGAACCTGTCAGTGGTCCTTCTACTGCTACATTCCCACCACCAAGGACCAGGGAGTAGCTTGGTCCCATGACAACTGCAGCCAATCACAGGTTTCAGTGACCACATTGGCTTGAATGATAGGTCACAGCTTGCCAGCTTAAAGGAACACTTGATATTATACTTTACGAGACATTATGAAAGCAATTGTAACTTTCTGTAGGTGACTCATATTTGCAGTAGTATCCTCATCACCACAAGGTTGTTAATTAATCATAAAGCAGTGACGCATGTATTTTTTAAAAATATGTGATGTTATAGGCTACACTAACTGCTTGATGGCAAGTAAAGATTTATTTTCTCACTGCTAGGATCCGATTCCCTTAATTAGTAGGTTTGCACATGACCTGGCAGCACCATGCTCTCTAATCTTTTCTGAGTCAGCAGGCAGTGTGAGCATTCCTGGCATGCCTGTGGACAGTGGAATCACAATTCACTGTCCCTTTTGGACTTTTGCCACAGGAAAGCAAGTGAATGTTTCAGAGCCAATGTGCACATGGTGAGAATAAATGATAGCCTTTCACTGATATGATGGCATTTGGTCTTTGCAAAAAATTCTGCATTTCACAGACCCTAGAATAGAAATAATTACATAGTCTCCAAATCTTAGATACTGTGAGGTATTTACAATATATTCCTAGATTGTAAAAATATCTATAATTTCTGTATGTAAAGGTAAAGAGTTTGCTTCTAAAATGAAGCTCTATAGATGCCGCACATTCCAATATATTACTACTAGTGTTCAGGGCCGCCATCAGGGGGGTACAGCAGAACCTGCTGTGGGGGGCCCGGGCAGATTCGTCCAGAAAGGGGGGCCCGGGCGACTGTCAACAACAGGGCCGGCCTTTGGGGTGTGCGACCCGTGCGGTTGCACAGGGCGCTTCACTCCCGGCCAGTTAAGGGGGCGCCCTGCCAGAGCGCCCCCTTAATGGCCTGGCCTGCTCTTGTACAGTGTCTTGTGCCCCCCCTCAGACCTCAGATCAGCCAGCCACTTTAAAAAAAACATACTTACCTGTTCTGCGCTGCCGCTGCCATCAGGTTCTGCGCTCCACTGTCTTCCCTGCCGGCGCGCACTATGACCTGACGCAGCGTCAGGTCATAGTGTGCGCCGGCAGGGAAGACAGTGGAACGGGGAACCTGATGGCAGCGGCAGCGCAGAACAGGTAAGTATGTTTTTTTAAAGTGGCTGGGTGGGCTGATCTGAGGTCTGAGGGGGGGCACAAGACGCTGATCTGAGGTCTGATGGGGGCACAAGATGTTGATCTGAGGGGGGGCACAAGACGCTGGTCTGAGGGGGGCACAAGACCCTGATCTGAGGTCTGAGGGGGGCACAAGACCCTGATCTGAGGGGGGCACAAGACGTTGATCTGAGGTCTGATGGGGCACAAGACGCTGACCTGAGGTCTGATGGGGGCACAAGACGCTGACCTGAGGTCTGATGGGGGCACAAGACGCTGACCTGAGGTCTGATGGGGGCACATTGTGTTGATCTGAGGTCTAATGGGGACACAAGACGCTGATCTGAGGTCTGATGGGGGCACAAGACGCTGACCTGAGGTCTGATGGGGGCACAAGACGCTGATCTGAGGTCTGATGGGGGCACTATGTGTTGATCTGAGGTTTATTATCCCTGTACAGTGACATGACTGTGTGTATTATCCCTGGACTTTGACATCACTGTGTTTATTATCCCTGTACGGTGACATTACTGTGTTTGTTATCCCTGTACAGTGACATCGCTGTGTGTATTATCCCAGTGCAGGAAGAGATAAGTGGTCTGTGTTTGTGTGTTTGTTTTCTATTTTTCAGGGTCGTGAATGCAGAGGACTACGTCGGATTCGGTGGACTACGTCGGACCAGCTTTTTTGTTTTTTTTTTAATAAAATGGTCAAACAGGGGTCTGGGGGAGTGTTTATTTCAATAAAATGTTTTATACTTGTGTGTGTGTATTTTTTTTACAATACTACAGTTTTAGTAATTATGGCTATCTACAGAAGGCCCTGATTACTAATACTGGGCTTAGTGCTTGCCGGTATGGCAGGCCAGCACTAACCCCAACATCTATTACCTCGGCACCCACCGCCACCAGGGGTGCCGGGAAGAGCCGGGTACCCGCAGGACCGGACCTTCTAAATTGAGAGTCTGGCTCTGGGGCGGCTGCAGGCTGGTACCATTAGGCTGGGAAGGGCCAATAACCGTGTCCCTTCCCACCCTGGTAGTGCCAGGCTGCCGCTGCTGGTTGTATCTGGCTGGCGAAGGAAAAAAGGGGGGGACCCCACGCCATTTTTTTTTAAATTATTTAATTATTTTTGTAAAAAAAAAATGGCGTTGGGTCCCCCCTTTTTTAATAAACACAGTGATGTCAAAGTCCAGGGATAATACACACAGTGATTTCACTGTACAGGGATAATAAACCTCAGATCAACACATTGTGCCCCCATCAGACCTCAGATCAGCGTCTTGTGCCCCCATCAGACCTCAGATCAGCGTCTTGTGCCGCCATCAGACCTCAGATCAACACAATGTGCCTCAACACTCTGCACTTACAAGCATGTAACTGAATTTAATGGCAACTGTGTTTCCCTATTGAAAATGTTTATCAGTGTGTGAATAATAATAATATAACATGTAGCGTAAAAACAATAGCCTAGGGTAGGATCCTGCCTAAAGAGTCTACCTTGTCGCGGTGGCAGGCTTACTAATCTTTTGGGCAAAAAAAGCAGTTGTGATATGCCGTAAAAAAGAAAGATGTAATGTGCTATGTGGAGACTGCTGCATATTAAGCAAATCTGTAAAGTTTACCCGAAGGGGGGGGCCACGAAATTCCTGATGGCAGCCCTGCTAGTGTTGATCGAGCACTGTGATGCTCGGGTGCTCTGGTCGAACACTAGGTGGTGCTCGAGTGCTCGGCTGAGCACCCAAGCACAATGGAAGTCAATGGGAAAACCCAAGCACTAAACCAGGCACCCACTGCTCTGAAGATGGGAGGATGTCTGATTCATAGGAAAAGGTGAGAAAATGGTGGAAGCACCACTGAAATGGTTTGGGAACAGCATGAGGAGGATGTCTGGATGCATCTTGGACTCCCAAGTATTTAGGATGTTCAAACGTTATACAGCTGACGTAGTGCAGGGAATATCGCTGTCACTAACGGCAGAAAAAATTTAACTGAATGTCACAGGTATTTAGGTTGTTCAAACGTTATACAGCAGACGTAGCGCAGGGAATGTCGCCTTGATTAGCGGCAGAAAACAATTACACCGGATGTCAGGTATATAGGAAACATAAACGTTATAATGCACACACTGTGCAGGTAGTGTTAGGGTCAGGCAAACTTGCATTATTTTTGCCCCAAAAGAAAAAAAAATATTGCAGCCAGATATAACAACAGTCCTTAAAATGACTTTTGGGTCTTTTAAACAGAACAACTAGCCCTGCCTAGCCAAATCCTATCCCTACACTATCTGTCCCTCCTTGCACAAACGTTATACAGCAGACGCAGCGCAGGGAATGTTGCCTTGATTAACAGCAGAAAAAATAGCAACGGATGTCAGGTATATAGGATACAGTAACGTTATAATGCAGACGCAACACAGGTAATGTCGCCTTGATTAGCGGCAGAAAAAGTAGCAACAGATGTCAGGTATATTGGATATAGTAATGTTATAATGCAGACGCAACACAGGTAACGTCGCCTTGATTAGCAGCAGAAAAAATCGGAACGGATTTCAGGTATATAGGATACGGTAACGTTATAATGCAGACGCAACACAGGTAATGTCGCCTTGATTAATGGCAGAAAAAATAGCAACGGATATCAGGTATATAGGATACAGAAACGTTATAATGCACATGCTGCGCAGGTGGTGTTTAGGTCAGGCAACCTTGTGCAATTTTCAACCCCCCCAAAAAAATATATATTTCAGCCAGATATAATAGCCCTTAAAAGGGTTTTTGGGTCTTTTCAACAAAAAAACTAGCCCTGCCTAGCCAATTTCTATCCCTACACTATCTGTCCCTCCTTGCAGCAGCTCTCTCTGACTCGGTCTGTGACGGGTCACATGTCACCGAGTGCTATATAGCACCCGATGACGCGTTCCCGGCCAGCCAATCAGTGTAATGCAAGTAGGCAACATGGCTACTGCCATTACAGTGAATGCCAGTACCTCGCCACATGCTAATTGGCTAATTAGTGTGTGGGGAGGGGACTCGAGCATGGCGCTCGAGCACATGCGGTGTTCGGCCTTCTGTGTGCATCTGCATCCATGCTGCTGCCCATACCCTGTACTTCACTGTAACACGTGGACCACGGACCAATTGAAGTAAATGGTTCTGCTCTGTTATGCAGCATGCATGCGGCCAGTATTCATGTTTTGCGGATCTACGCGTCCACTTATGGTTGTGTGAATGCACCTTAAAAGGGGTTGTCCGGGTTCAGAGCTGAACCCGGACATATCCCCATCTTCACCCCTCAGGCCTCCTGATATGAGCATAAGAGCATGTCATGCTCCGATGCTCTCCCTTGCCCTGCGCTGGATCACGCAGGGCAAGAGCTTTTATGTTTTTAACACTGCTAGGTAAAGGTTTCCACCTAGCAGTGTTGCCAGTGACATCACCGGCTCTGATGGGCGGAAGCCTCTGCCTAGCTTTCCCATGGAGAGCCTGATACATCACCAAATCTCCAGAAAAAGTCTTTGCCCTGCGCAGGGCAATGGAGAGCATTGGAGCATGAAATGCTCAAATGCTCATATTAGGGGGGCTTCCTGGGTGAAAACGGGGGTATGTCTGGGTGCAGCTCTGGACCCGGACAACCCTTTAAGTTGGATCTTTTTCAGGATGTTGGGTATAGTTTATTTAGACAATGATGCAAACTAAATACAAAACTATACTGATTGAGATTTAATGTAGGACCAGAAATCTGGTACTGTACATGAATGGAAACCTATACACGACTTTTACCCTGGATAACAACCAAGAAGGCCACCACGTTGCCAGCTCATAAACACGAGTCTGCCTTGTAATTGAAGTGATAAGCATATGAACACATGCAACTCAATGTATATTGTAAAGGATTACATATTAGCCTTTAAATCAAATATTTTAGTTTTCAAAATACGCCATCGAAGACATAACGTTTGTTTTATGCTGGCTGCTAACTATTATGCAGAAGTTAGGTCTTCACGCAGGACAGTTATTGATGTGTTGAAAAACTGGAGAGGGGGGAGAGGCAGAGTCACTCACCATTCTTGCCAGTTCTTTATGACCATTTCTAATAAAGTAATTCATAACCAGCATCGTCAACATGTGACCCCTGCAGCCAATCACTGGCCTCTTTTGTTGACGCGATGTCACCCATGCAGTTGGACAACCAGAGCTCAGCCAGGAGAGCCAGAACGGCGGTGCGGGATCTGTCCAGTAAGTAACAATCTATACTACATTGCAGGTGGACCGCATCTGTTGTCCAGTTTCCTCTTGAAACCAGACTGTCAAATGACAACCTCAAACTTCTGAACAGAACATTTGGCACCATTGTTTACTTATTTGTTGTGATAAGGTAATTCTACTAATTTCACAGCATTCTACTAAATTCACTCAGGTCATCTGTAGAGTATGCTGGATGCAACACTTATATTCCCACAGCATTTTTTCATGTACTACTTCATGATCCAGCTGTTTGGTGGTGTGGAGTGTGGGAAACAAATGTGTAGCTTGTGGAAAAAAACCATGATGTTACATTTTCTCGTGGAAAGGTCATGTTAAAATGAACTAATATTTAATGCTGGAAAATATCATGTATGTGATGTTACATTATCTACATATGAGATACAGTTGATGTACACCTATATCTTTCTACGCTACTGCCAGGCAGCTTTCCTCGCTGCTTGGTATAAGTAACTCTTTTTAAGCTGTGTTCTCTAATAACTTACATTAGCATATCAGGCTGAGTTCATATCTGCTTCATTTTGAGAGGCTTCTTTTGGGGCTTCCATTGCAGAGTCTGTCTAAACTACCAGACTAAAAACTCCTGCATGCAGGGTTTATTTTCCACTTAAAGGGGTTATCCCATCTTGGACAATGGGGGCATATCACTAGGATATGCCCCCATTGTCTTATAGGTGTGGGTCCCAGCGCTGGGACCCGCACCTATATTGAGAACGAAGCGGGGGAGCTCTGAGCCTGGAGGACCCCGGGTTTCCCAGGGTCCGACCACCGCCAGGCACTGCACCCACCGCTGCGCTAATAGAAACGAATGGGAGCGCACCTCTCATGCGCGGCCCGGCTCCCATTCATTTCTATTGAGCCGACGGAAATAGCCGAGCCAGTGCTCGGCTATTTTCGGTGGCAGCATAGAAATGAATGGGAGCGGTGACCATGCATGCGCGGTGAGCTCCCATTCGTTTCTATGAGCGCCGCAGGCGGGCTGCGCCTGGCGGTAGCACAAGATGGGATAACCCCTTTAAAGGGGTTGGCCCATCTCATATATTGGTGGCATATCGTGAGGATATGGCACCAATGTCTGATAGGTGCAAGTCCCACCTGTGGGATCTGCACCTATCTCTAGAACAGAGCCAGCAAAGTGAAGACGTGTAGTCAGTTATTTTCGACGCTACCATAGAAATGAATAGAGGGCAGCCACTCATTCATGGTCTTCTCTTCTTCACTTACAATGCACTGTTCACCTTCACACACCTACCATCAGACACTGGTGGTATATTCTAGCAATATGCTAGCAATGTATGAGATGGGCCAACCACTTTCATTTCCAGACTCCTAAATGGAAACTTAACAGAACCCATGATAGACAATGTGATAAAAAGAACAAGAAAGGATGCTCACCACTTTTGCCCCACTGTATCATTGTAGCAGCTTTTAGCACTTGAAAAACCTTTGACCATTACTCATCCAAAAACAAATAAATCAGGCTTGAGCATTCTCATTACATTTCTACATCCTTTATTACTGTATTTTTGGGACTATAGGACACTTAGTCCCAAAAATACAGTAACAGCTGTGCGTTTTTTAGTGCAAATGCTTTGGTTTTCAGAAGATAAACTGTTTATAGAGCTGCATGGCAGCAGTTTTACCATCTCCCCACCAATCAAACCAAGCATACATGTATATGAGATGAATGGAGGAATAGCTGTCTTCTAATTGTTTGGCTGACATCTTTTAAAAGAGTATGAGCAGCTTTATTCATAATTTACAGGTTATTTTTACCTACAGGCACAAGTTTACATACAGAGTGAATCTATAAAAAAAAAGCTGTGTAATCTGAATATTGTACTGATAGGTACTTCAGGTATTACAACAGTGAACTGCATTCACAATTGCCTTCTTAGCTGAAATCACTGAAGCATGTGTCGCTAACTGTCTCAGCAAATCTTTCCCTAGTTTTTTGTGCCGCCTTTATACTAGACTCGTTATATCTAGGAGCTATGGCTAAGCACTAGTGAACCTTTGTCTCCCAGGCACAGTGTCAGACTTGAATTCCTTGGGCTCACCAGGGAAAATATTTCTGAGATCCCAGCCTCCATCTGTACAGAACATACGCACATTCACTTTTCATAGCAGCCCCTAGTAAAAAGACACTTTTGGATCCATATTATTTCATCAGATTCTGGCCCAAACAGAAATTACCAGAAGGCCACCAGTCCAACCCTATCCAGGCAGCAGTTATCATAGACCTGCATCACGGTCTTGGTACATCCCAATATAAAAGCAGCAATGGGCAGGGGGAGACTAAGGAAAACTGTTTTTGTGTCGCTTTCAAGATGTCTTCTGATAATGTTGACTAATTCCAGTGACACAAGAAGGGTTCATGTACAAACAAAATCATACATTATATAGCAACCAATAAGTCAACAATTAAAACAAGAGGGATGAGGGCCCTGCTCCCAAGAGTTTACAATCTATGAGGAGATAGGGGTAACCCAAAAGGTTACTGTTTACTGCTTGCTTTGTCCAATGGTCAAGCCATCTTAAATGGGTTGTCCTACGAAAAATATACAAAATATTCCAAACCTGCACCTAGATCTGAATATTTTTGGAATTTCGTGTAATTAAAAGCTTTGTATCGCGAATCTGTACGTACAGTGCCACCTGCTGTTTTTCTCTTTTACTTATTTCTCTGTCCAACTCAGTAAGGTGGATGAGCATGCTCAGTTTAAAATCTTCAACTGCCACCAGTTATATCTACTATTAGAAGCTGTGACAGTTAGGACGTGTGAATGGGTCCGCATCTATTCCGCAATTTTGCGGAATAGATGCGGCCCCATTCACTTCAGTGTGCAGCTCGCGATCTTGCCGAGCCGTGGCTCCGTGCCGCGGCTCCGCAAGAAAATATAGAATATGTCCTATTCTTGTCCGCAACAGCGGACAAGAATAGACATCTTCTATGGGGTGCCGGCGATGTGTGTTCCGCAAATTGTGGAACACACACCGTTTGGCATCCGTGATATTGCGGATCCGCATTTTTGCGGACCCACAGTGTCAAGGCCGTCTGAACGGCCCCTTATAGAGAGAGGGAGCTGCAGCAGAAACAACATGCCCCCTAAGAAAGAACACACCCCTTGAGCTGCCAGCCTATAATAAATATAGTAGAGCAGTTGGAGCAATAAATGTGGAGATCTCTGGATCCATGTGAGGTAACAAGGTTGGTTCTGGCTTTGTTAGAAAGAGGCTGTCATATACCATATGACGTCTGATTTTTATTTTTTACATTTGCAGTACCCCAGAACTGGGCAAATTGCTTTATTATCTAATGTATGTCATATTATTTAATGCCATTTATTGTGATTTAATATATAACCAGTATGGTTCTTGCATGGAAGTGACAGAGTTAACCAACTCTGACATTGCCCCTGCAGGAAGTTTGGGTGTCGATCCTGGATCTGGCCTTAACTCAGTCTAGTTAGTTGAGAATAAGAGGAAGGTAGAGCTGTGCCTTGTGCTACCCCCCCCTCCTCACAGGACCAAAGTTGCAGGGACTAACCACGTGTGGATGATATACCAAGAGAAGGACAACCATTTTTACAGTACTCCAGGAAAAAAGAGAGGGGAAGTTCCTGGATCTGTAATGGTTGAACAAACAGAGTCAGTAAGGTACATTGCTACCCAAAAGCTTATAGGCATTACTGCTGTGAGTGGAATACTACTAAGGCACCATCCATACAGGGATACGACCTGGCCAGTCGTACCCTGTATGCTTCAATTGCAAATTCCCCAAAGAAGACATTCCCCAAAGAATTACTGCCAGCCTCAGATTCTGATGAGTATGTGGATTTTGAGGTGCATTCACATCTGTATTGGAGGTGTTCCTGGAGAAGATTCTTCTAAAAAAGCAAGACAAAGTAGCATAGCATGCTGCCCTATTTGGGCCTGTAAAATGATGCACACCATAATGGAAACTCAATGAACCAAATTTAAGTCAATGGGGTCTCTTGGGTGCTATTGCCTTGTGTTTTCTGATGGATCTGGCACTTCCATAATGTTTAATGTTCTATGATGTAGAACAATGAAAATAATTAGTCGAGGTGTAACCTAGCTGTGATATGAATTTTCCATCTGTTACCTTCTTTATATAACATTGTGGCTTTACAGATTTTTCCATCTGCATTAGTGAACAGTAGTGTTGAGCGAGCATGCTCGGCTGAATACTATATTCGTTCGTACTTAGCCAATTAGCGTGCGGGGAGGTACTGGCATTCACTGTAATGCCGTAGCCATGTTGTTGAAAAGACCCAAAAGCCCTTTTAAGGGCTATTATATCTGGCTGCAATATATTTTTTTTGGTGGGGGGGCAAAAATTGCGCAAGGTTGCCTGACCTAAACACCACCTGCGCAGCGTGTGCATTATAACGTTTCTGAACCAATATACCTGACATTCAGTGTCATTTTTTCTGCAGCTTATCAAGACTACATTCCCTGCGCTGCGTCTGCTGTGTAACGTTTGCGCAAGGAGAGACAGATAGTGTAGGGATAGGATTTGGCTAGGCAGAGCTAGTTGTTCTGTTTAAAAGACCCAAAAGTCCTTTTAAGGACTGTTGTTAAATCTGTCTGCAATATTTTTTTTTCTTTTGGGGCAAAAATAACGCAAGTTTGCCTGACCTAAACACCACCTGCGCAGCGTGTGCATTATAACGTTTCTGTATCCTATATACCTGACATCCGGTGTCATTTTTTCTGCGGCTAATCAAGGCGACATTATCTGTGTTGCGTGTGCATTATAACGTGTCTGTATCCTAAATACCTGACATCCGGTGTCATTTTTTCTGCGGCTAATCAAGGCGACATTATCTGTGTTGCGTGTGCATTATAACGTGTCTGTATCCTAAATACCTGACATCCGGTGTCATTTTTTCTGCCGCTAATCAAGGCAACATTACCTGTGTTGCGTGTGCCTTATAACGTTTCTGTTTCCTAAATACCTGAAATCCTGTGTATTTTTTTCTGCCACTAATCAAGGCGACATTACCTGCGCTGCGTGTGCATTATAACGTTTCTGTATTCTAAATACCTGACATCCAGTGTCATTTTTTCTGCCGCTAATCAAGGCGACATTACTTGCGCAACATGTGCATTATAATGTTTCTGTATCCTATATACCTGACATCCGGTGTCATTTTTTGGCTAATCAAGGCGACATTACCTGTGTTGCGTGTGCATTATAACGTGTCTGTATCCTAAATACCTGACATCCGGTGTCATTTTTTCTGCCGCTAATCAAGGCGACATTACCTATCTTGCGTGTGCCTTATAACGTTTCTGTTTCCTAAATACCTGAAATCCTGTGTATTTTTTTCTGCCGCTAATCAAGGCGACATTACCTGCGCTGCGTGTGCATTATAACTAGAGATAAGTGAACGTGCTTGTAACGAGCACTGTACCGTTCGGCTCCCCTGCGCTCGCATGGGCGCAGGCAGCCGCTTCCGTTGGGTGAGGAGGACGGAAGCGGCTGCCTGCGCCCATGCGAGCGCAGGGGAGCCGAGCTGTATAGTGCTCGTTACAAGCACGTTCGTTCATCTCTAATTATAACGTTTCTGTATTCTAAATAACTGACATCCAGTGTCATTTTTTCTGCCGCTAATCAAGACGACAGTACCTGCGCTGCGTGTGCATTATAACGTTTGTGTATCCTAAATACCTGACATCCGGTGTCATTTTTTCTGCCGCTAATCAAGACGACATTACCTGTGTTGCATGTGCATTATAACGTTTCTGTATCCTAAATACCTGAAATCCTGTGTATTTTTTTCTGCTGCTAATCAAGGCGAAATTATCTGTGTATTGAAGTGTCTGTTCCTTGTAATTTTTGGCAGCCCTTTCACTTTGTGCATAGGCTTTATGAGTGTAGGAGTCCCACAACATGAACAATTGTACCACAATATGAATGAGGCCCTCCTTTATGTGATATACCGGTTGTATCGGAGTGCCTCTTCCTTGTAATTTTTGGCAGCACTTGTGTTTTATGTACAAGTAAATATATGTTTCCTAACAATATTTCCTCTAAAATCAATGTTATCTTCGGTTTTGGGAGGTCATTCCGTAAAAGTGGCGTAATACTCGGACAACATCATTCCCAACAGCGACTTTGTAGCCCAAGATGCATCCAGACATCCTCCCCATGCTGTTCCCAAAACATTTCAGCGGTGTTTCCACCATTTTCTCACCTTTCCCTATGAACTAGACACTCTCCCCTCTTCAGAGCAGGGGGTGCCTGGTTTAGTGCAGAGTCTGGTTCTCCCATTGACTTCCATTGTGCTCGGGTGCTCGGTCGAGCACACGAGCACCGCCTTGTGTTCGACCCGAGTACCCGGACACTATGGTGCTCGATCAACACTAGTGAACAGTCTCTTTCTAGGTTATTTGTTCAAGATAAATTGAATTCTGTTAAATGTATATGGTAAGTATATGATTCTTAAATACACACAAAAAAAGAAACTGCTGCAACTAAATAAGTGCTTTATTTACATCCTTACAGGTCAGTATTTCTTTTTAGTTTTCCCTATAATCCTGGGACTGCTTCTGAGTAAGGGTGAGAAAATTAGAAAGCAGATTCTCCTCTACTTTCTGTATGTAGTGAACAGGAGCCTCTACCCACCAGATCTGGGAGAAATGCAAGCTAGAAATCTAGCATTCCGATGAGAAAACTGCTAAAAATGCATTATACAAGTCATATAATGGCTAGAAATATTATCCCTCATGTACGCACACTGTCCTATACTATTAATTAGTGTTCAGCAAAGCAAAACATTTGAAGTGGAATTTGGTCCAAAGTTTAGGAAAACTTTGATTCGCAATAAATCTGAATTTTCTCACGCTTTGTTATAACGAATCAGGTTTTCCTAAAATCTTGGCTGCACATGTTTCAAAGCAAAACTAAGTGTAGAGGAGACAAACTAGGAAACTCAAAATCAACCATAATGCCATGCAGTCAGCCAATCTGCAGAAAGCCGTCCCCTGAGATGTTACAGACCTATAAAACCCTTATTCTGCGCGGTCTCCACCATTGTCCTGTGAGCTTAGCATAGGGAGAGACATGGCAAGCGCTCATGTGCTAGGGACAGTGTTACTGAAAACGATTAATAGAAGAATATTGAAGAGGAAGAGTGCAGGAAGACTGCATGGAGAGTATAGGGAGAGTGCAGGGAGACTTATCCAGTGTCAGTTTTATTTATTTTCTTACATTTACTTATTCCTACATCAGCCATAAACTAAGATATGTAATTCAATACCAGTAAAATGGAAGCCTTTATTATTCCACTGCCAGCGTGCCAACCAATACCATCCAGCAGGAACCCTTTAGGGGGCAGGTATTAATAATGACCATACTCATCTTTTGCTGGCTTTATTTCTTCCAAATCATCCTTCAAAGTCTGTATGTCCTAGAAAAGATGCAGAGGGAGGAGGAGCTGGATGTTCCTGATGACATCTTCTCATCGATATTAGATGATGTGGAAAAGGGGGGAAAGCAGATGGTAGAAGGGCTCCCACCTGCAGGGAGAGTGATGAGGTTGGAGAAGTGGGTACAGCCCCGTTTGAAGGTGCATTCACTGCAGCATGACCGCAACCCACCCACAGCACAGCCAGTCTGTGTGCCCATACTCGAAGGCAGAATGGCCTGGGTATATCTAATTTATAGCAATTCATGACTAATCAATTAGCAACAAATTTAATTTCTTGTCTAAATTTAATTTTTCAAAACTTTGCTCATCTCTTCAGTTGATTAATGCAAACAAAGTTTGTTGAGTGTTTTATGTAGGGATGAGCGAACTTTTGAAAAGTTCGGTTCGGCGAACTTTCGTGAAGTTCGGATTCGTACGAACCGAACCTAAAACGAACCTAGCTATAACGGCTGAATAATTGCAGCTACAATAGTGGGAGTCTGATAGGGTATAGTTTCGTTTAGTTGCAGTTGCTATTACAATGAAAAAACTTGAAAAAATCAAAGTGCAAAAATAGTCGTCGACAGCCAGGTCGACAACATTTGACAGCATTGAAGATGTCTGCTGGAGCAGTCCATGTCATGCCAGAGCACCAAAAACACACAGTAGATCGTGGCACCAGCCCAAGAATAGGCTGAGTTGAAGTCGATGCGGTCTCAGTGACATCACAGGTCAGAAGACAGACAGGCGTACCATTTAATTAGACCTTATGCACCCCAGAACAGGTACACATTAGCCAAGGTGTAAGTGATTACACGGGACATACGACACAAAGTGCAAGTTTGCAACACCGGCAGCATTGCCTTGGACCCAGTAGGGTGGAAAACAGACATTTGACAGTGGAACCAGCAGCAGTAATAGTACTGTATTGGACCCATTATGGTTGAGAACAGACAATTGACGGAGGAGGAGGCAGCAGCACTTGATTGCACCCAGGCCAGTACGGTTGAGAACAGACAATTGACAGAGGAGGAGGCGGCAGCACTTGATTGCACCCAGGCCAGTATGGTTGAGAACAGACAATTGACGGAGGAGGATGAGGCAGCAGCACTTGATAGCACTCAGGCCAGTATGGTTGAGAACAGACAATTGACGGAGGAGTAGGCGGCAGCACTTGATAGCACCCAGGCCAGTATGGATGAGAACAGACAATTGACGGAGGAGGAGGCGGCAGCACTTGATAGCACCCAGGCCAGTATGGTTGAGAACAGACAAATGACGGAGGAGGAGGAGGCAGCACTTGACAGCACCCAGGCCAGTATGGTTGAGAACAGACAATTGACGGAGGAGGAGGCGGCAGCACTTGATAGCACCCAGGCCAGTATGGTTGAGAACAGACAATTGACGGAGGAGGAGGAGGCAGCAGCACTTGATAGCACCCAGGCCAGTATGGTTGAGAACAGACAATTGACGGAGGAGGAGGCGGCAGCACTTGATAGCACCCAGGCCAGTATGGTTGAGAACAGACAATTGACGGAGGAGGAGGAGGCAGCAGCACTTGATAGCACCCTGGCCAGTATGGTTGAGAAGAGACAAGTTGAGGAGGCAGCTTCAGCAGCTCTTGATTGCACCCAGTATGTTTCCAAATAGACAATTGACGGTGGGGGCATTAGTAGGAGCAGTATTCTTTTGGACCCAGAAGGGCCTAGTACAGAGAACTGAAGTTGGAAGCTAAGAATATGCACGCTTGTAAAAATCAGTTTTTATACATGACAAAATGTTAATGTAGAGTTCAGCAAAGGACAGTCAACGTTAAAAAAAAACCCTCTAACATTACAGCTAGTCTAGTAGGATACGGATACGGTTAAATAGACAGACAACCTCACCCACAGAATCCATGAGGTGAAGAAAGGACATTTAAAAAGGCACAGATTCAAGAAGGCTTTACGCCAGTTCCATTATCCAAAAATACGTGTCCAATTTTCATGAAATGGACACCTCACTGGCACTCGCTTTACAAATTGACGCAACTACTCTGGTGTCAAACCTGTTGAATCTGGGCCTATGGCTGTTGGCGAGACATATATATATATATATCTTTGTTACACCAGTTTGATGTCCTAACCAAGTGCAGCGCCCAACCCAATGGATGTATGCTTTTGTGTTTTTTTAGTGCTGTCACCAGCTGGCTTAAAGGGAACCTGTCATCTCGGAACCCCCCCTGAACTAGAGTAAGCGTTGTATAGTGTAAGTGATGCTGAATCCGAATATGTAAGCTTTATCTTCATACTCACTTCCATTCTGACGCTGTGCTCCCACAAACCTGCAGTAAAATGCACTCAGTGGACTCCGGTGCTCACTCACATAATGGAGAGGACTCAAAGAAGAGTCCACTGAGTGCATTTTACTGCAGGTTTGTGGGAGCACAGCGTCGGAATGGAAGGGAGTATGAAGATAAAACTTACATATTCTGATTCAGCATCACTTACACTATACAACACTTACTCTAGTTCAGGGGGTGTTTCGGAGATGACAAGTTCCCTTTAAAGGATAAGTCTGGGCAATTTATAAGTTTCTGGTTCAAGTAAGGGCACAGAAAGTTATTAATTGCCTAGACTTATATTTTAAAGTGGGTAGGGGAAAAACCCCTGATGGGGTATGGGAGTGACCTTCCCGCCCTCTCTTTGGTCACTCCCAAAAAACCTCACCCTATGGGTACCTTCACATGTGGCTGCGGGTCTGCTGAGTAAAATCCACAGGGCATTTTTATACCGTTCACCAAATGGCGTTCAGTACTATGGTGCCGTCCAGACATACGCAGTTCTGCGCTGAACTGGGTATTTGCATCCTGCCCCATAGTACTGAAGGTGGCATAAAATCAGCCAACGATGCGCTGTGGATTTTAGGCAGCAGAGAACCCCAAAAAAGCATCCCATTGTAAAGGCACCCGTAAATAAGGCAAGTTAACCTGCCTTTCAGCAACTGTTTGTTGCTGTAACTAACTGTGGAGGTTTTTTATATCACAGTTGAAGGACAGCAGCCTCCGTGATATATACCCCATAGACAGCCTTATTCCACGCTAGACTGCATGAGAGGCGTGAAATCATTCGCACAGAGAAGAACCCCATCGGGATTTGCGGTGCGAGATTTTACTACTCTCATGATATCAACAAAATACCTCAAGAACAGTTAGTACCTGCTCACAAAACGGTGAGTAGTGTTCCTTCGCACGGGTGCCAGGGATAGAACCCCACGGCTATAGTTCACAAAAGGTGAAATCCCCACTTTGTGAAGCATAGTCGTGGGGATTATTTTAGGGATGGTACTGTTCTTTGGGTATGGGTTGGATGGTGCACCGGTGTGAGGCATTAAGCTGGTGTGGAGATGTTAAATGGCCAACACACCATGGGCATTAAATTTGGAGATGGGGTTCTGTTTATTCAAATGTATCCGAATTAAGTAGGGAATTTTTAAGGTGATTTTGTTTAATTTGGGGTCTAAGGGAGGAACATTACTTAATAAGTTAAATTACGGATTTTTAAGTTGGGCACATATTTAGGATATTAAGGTCAGTTTCTTGGACACACGGATTGCCATACAAGACTGGTGACTGATGACTTAGTCATTCACATCAGGCAGGGGGGTGGTATAATCCGATGTAATCCAGGCACGATTCATCTTTAGAAAAGTCAGCATCTCAACACTGTGGCAAGAGAGCCTTGTTCTTTGCGGTGTTACGATGTTACCCGCCACACTGAACACCCTCTCTGACGCAACACTACTGGCTGGGCAGGACAGCAGAGCCAAAGAAAACTCTGCCAGTTGAGGCCAAATGTCCAGTTTCTCTGCCCAGTACTGCACGGGGTCGGTGACACTTTGGGGCAGGGTACAATCCAGGTAGGCAGTGACCTGGTGGGTGAGCTCATGCTGGTCCACGCCATGAGTCCGGTGTTGTGTCCCCTCTTCAGCAGCTGGCTGCATGAAATCGCTCATCAGCGATTGGAGGCTGTTGTGACTTCTCACGCCTCCACTAGTGGTGGTGGTAGTGGAGCATGCTGGTTCCCCCCGAGAGGATGTTGTCTGGGAACCTGGCTGGTCTCGCTGGTAAGTTGAGACCAACTGACTGGTGAGTAGGTCCCGGTAGTACACCAGTTTTGCCTCCCTCTCTGATGGCGGAAAAAATTCAGCCATTTTGCGGCGGAAGCATGGGTCCACCAGGGTGGCCAGCCAGTATTGATCCCTCTGGCGGATATCCACGGATGTCCGGCTGTCATTCCTGAGACACTCCCGCAGGCACCTTGCCATCTGCACCAAGGACAATGAGCTCCTCTCCTCTCCACTGTCCTCGGTATAGTTCCAGGGTCTGCTGGGGTCTTCCTCCTCTTCATCTACCACCTCATCCTCCATCACCTCCTGTGATTGAGAGGCAGAGAAGCCAGGTGGCGGTGTGTGGAATGGCTGGGCATAGACATCTTCCTCCTCCTCACCCTCCATCTGCACTTCATCCATCTCTGGGCTCAAGGCGATGTTCAGCCTTGGAGTGGTGGCCTGGGAATCCTCGCTGATGATGGTTTTCAGCGCACTTTCCAGAACATGGACGAGTGAGATGATGTCATTGATCCCATAGTCATGCCTGCTCACAAACATAGTCGCGTCCTCAAAAGGGATCAACAATTGGCAGACTTCACGCATCATCTGCCAGTGTGTGACTTGGAAGTCGCAGTGTGGCGTGAAGCTGCCTGATTGCCCCATGAGGTAGTCTGTAACAGCTGACCTTTGCTCGTACAGGCGGTCCAGCATATGGAGGGCAGAATTCCAGCGTGTTGGCACGTCGCAGATTAGCCGATGTTGGGGCAGACTGCGCTGTCTCTGGATCCTGAGCAGGGTGTTCCTTGCAGTGTAGGAGTGGCTGAAGTGTTTGCACACTCTGCGTGACATCCTCATAAGGTCTTGTAGTGCAGGAAATGATCGAAGAAACCTGTGCACTATGAGGTTTATCACATGTGCCATACAAGGTGTATGACTCAGCCCTCCCTGCTGCACTGCAGAGACAATGTTCCTCCCATTGTCTGCTACCACACTTCCCACCGTTAGTTGACGTGGGGTCAGCCATTGATCTATCTCCTCCCTGATGGTCCGGAGGAGCTCCTGCCCACTGTGGCTGGGCCTGACATCGGTGGTAAGACACCGGGGCAGGTTGGACTGCAGTCAAAGCGGCGGATGGTTGCAAGGTGGTGGAGGCAGAACTTGTGCTTCCCGCTGCTGGCCCCCTAAAGCACCGTGGAGGTGACAGTGGCAAGAATGGGCCAACTTCCTGATGGTCTTCTGGGAGGATGTTGACCCAATGGGCAGTAACAGACATGTACTGCCCTTTCCCATAATTAGAGGACCAGACATCAGCACTCAGGTGCACGGTCTTGGACACCGAGAGTCCCAATGAGTCGCCAAACTTTTTCTGCACATAACTGTGCAGTGATGGGACAGCTTTGCCAGAGATGTAGCGGCGGCTGGGGACTCGCCATCTGGGGTGAAATCCCTGAAAGGCTGGGAGTCCACAAGGTTGAAGGGCAGGGAGTGAAGCACCAGCAGCTTAACCAGGTGTCCGGTCAGTTTCTGGGCCATGGGATGGCTGCTGGAATAGACCTGACGTCTGCCCATGGACTCAGTCACGGATTGCTGCCTCATTAGCGGTGTAGATGGCAGTGACACTGTGCTGCTGCTGGCACCTGAGGCTGACGAGCCCTGAGTTCCACTGAGAGGATGCTGCATGATGGGATCTGCAGTGTATGGTGCATCCTGACAGGAGGTGGTATTGGGGTCACGGTTCTTCCAGGCCTTTCCATATGCTTTCGCATCGATGTTGTCCTGAGATTATCACCCCTACCACGACTGACCCTCTCATTGCACAGCAGGCACAAAGCGATGTGCTTATCTTTCCCCAGGCGGAAGAACTGCCAGACGACAGAGGACCGTGGTTTGCTGACAGCCATGGGGGGTCTTGCTGGCTGTTGACTGCCACTGCTGCCTGAGGGTGCCCTCTCAGGACCAAGGCTTTGAGAGGGTGATCTCTGCCTGGTAGCTTGTCTTCTACCCCTCCCTCTTGTGCCTCGGTTCCTTGCAACAGTGGGATGTTGCTGCTTCGGTGGCACCTCTATTTCCCCCCTGATGATGCTGAGGATAATGCTGCTTGAGGGCGCCACGTCCGATCAGCGACATCATCATCATCAAAGTCAGCACCACTGCTACTTTCCTCCGGTGGCTGGGACAGGATATCAGGTGTGGCACTGGATGCCCCTCCCTGGCTCTGTTGACTGCTTACATCCAACACCTCCTCTGGAGTCTCAGTACGTTCCACCCGCTGACTTTGGTGGACTTCCTCCTCCTCCTCCTCATCACTAAAAAGTGGTAGAGACTCCAAGGGCAGATCAAGGTTTGCCAAGAGTTCCCTGGCAGAAGGTGCCCCAAAGGTGAGTGGCATTCTAATAACAGGGGACAGGGCAGAGGACTCTCGCTGACCGTCCCATGTAAGGGTGGTGTCGGATGATCCAGCCGATGCTTGACTCTTGGTTCTTACATGACCAGTGGGCGTCAGGGGTAGCTGTACCCTGCTGCCACGCCTGTTATCCCGGCTGCCACCGGGCCTGGTGCTGCCACTTCTCCTACCCTCACCGCCTGCTGTTGCACTCCTTGCCTGGGAAGTGCTGGAAGTAGGACGCTTGGACATATTTTTATTTGGGTGGGGGAAAATGAAATGATGTATTTTTTTTATACTTTTTTAAACTTTATTTTTTTTAACTTTTTTAAACTTTTTTTAAAGTTCATTTTTTTTTACTTTTTTTTAAACTTTGTTTGTTGTGGCTAAACGGGGTTGACGGCACCCAGCAGAGCAGCAACGTGTAGCATGTACTATCGGTCACGGGACAGGAATGCTACCTGTCCTGACTCTTTTCTCACTTTTCTCTCCCTATTTCTTTTTTTATCTCCCTATCTCTCCCTAGATCTCACAATTTTTTTTAATTTAAATGCCTATCTCTCCCTATCTCTACCTATCTCTTGATTTCTCAGCCTCTTTCCCTATCTATCACCTTATCTTCTATATCTAGCTTTGTCTTCCTCTCTCCTGCTTCTCTCACTAACCCTTTCTATTCCTTCTCTATCTCTCCCTGTATCTATCTACTTGTTTGGCTATCTATCTATATCTTTTCTCTCTCTATCTAATGCTAAGCTCCTCTCTCTCTGATGTCTGGCGACGCACTGACAAGATGTCGGCGCGCTCAGGCACTTCAGGGGCTGTGGGGTGACGTCACACTTTTTTTTTTTCACAGAAAACCAGGATACAAGGGATTATAGAAGTAATAATCCCTTGTATCCTGGTCTATTCTGTGAAAAAAGTAGTTTTGCATCGCCGTTTTTTTTTTTTTTAACCAGATTTGTTCGGTGACGAACCAAACTTTTGGCAAAGTTCGTAACGAATCTGGTTCATTACGGTTCGGTTCGCTCATCCCTAGTTTTATGCTTTAAGCCCATAGTTATAGCCATAGTCCATAGCCTTGTAAGGGATAATTAGTTAGTGTTCTGCAGCATCTGTAGCCTTTTTATTCCCTACAAGCTCATAATTCCTATTTTAGAGAATCACCACCATGATATTCAAACCTGCTTACATTCTTAGATCTAAGATAATGAGGATCTGCATCTGCACATTTCTGTTTCTCTCGTATCCAGCTTTTTAGCATAAATGAATGATTTTCATGAACCTAATTCTTTCCATTTAAGTTGCAATGATGATCGTCATACAGGGAGGATGCTAAAATCCTATAAATCGAGAAACATTAGGAAATCAGGAGGGGGTTTGATCTCAGTAAGTTGTTTTAGATGGACAGGCATTTTATGAGTAGGATTTCTACAAAGAGAGCTGCCATACGTTTAACTTTAACTGATTTTGAAGGAATTCATGTGACTGATGTGATATGATGTAGTTTACTAGTGGTTGTCTGAGTATTTCAAGCTAATGTACGGGGTCCAAGAAGAGCACTCTATTATGTCTATATTCTGAAATAAAGCAGTAGACAAGGTTTGTCCAATTGGATAAGCTCTCAAAAACCTTGTAACTGCATTACAATAATTTTGTGTGTCAGAGGTAAAGAGACAGAACTTGAATTTGATTTCTTGGAAGAGGGAAAATAGGCATTGAGAAACCACCAAAGTGACTTTGACAAGGGTCAAATTGAAGTGGCTAGACATCTGCATCAGAACATTTCCAAAATGGCAAGCAATCAGTGCACCCAAGGCTTATTAATACACTTGACAAATGGAGGTTGCAAAAGGTTAATGCTGGCTATGATAGAAAGGTGTCAAAACACATAGGGAACATGCATCAAAATGTCGCACATTATTGCGTTTGTGTGGGGTTTTTATTTTACATTTAGCCAAATTTTTGGTGACATTTAGGGAGCCATGCCCCTTTTCAGAGTGACCTATGTTTAAGACAGAAAAGTGAGACTAGACTTGATTTATGGCACATTTTTTGTTGCAACCTACGCCATGCAATCGCCCCTTTAATATTTTTAAGATTACGTTCTACAACACAGTGCAATTGTGCCAAATACCTGAAAACTGTGCAACATTTCATAAATTTGGAGGAACCACACAAAACTTGACTTAAAAGTTCCAAAAAAAGACCTGAAATGGCAAATGTCCCCCACAGTGCATTACAACATGCATATCATTCGAGCAGTGAATGTCCGGGTGTATGGACACCATTTACCTGGAGAAAATTACTGCTGCACATACCATAGGAAACATACATAAGTCTTGTGGAGTCCATGCCTTGACAGTTCAGAGCTCTTGGCAGCAAAAGTAGGACCTACATACAGTAAGGGGGTTTTCAGGCATAAAGACATTGATAGCCTGTCCTCAGGATAGGTCATCAATATCAGATCAGTGGGGGTCCAACAAATAAGACCCCTACTACTGTTTAGGCAGTCACTAGTACTGGAAACACAACAGTGGAAAGAAGGCTCCATCCACCGTGCAGTTTTCAGAACCAGCGTAATGCAGCCAAACTCCCATTCACATGAAAGAGAATTAAACTGCAGTACCCCGGCACAGCCACTACACAGTGGATGGAACCTAGTGCTGGTTCTGTCCCCTGTATAGTTTCTGGTGCCTGAAATAGCTAATCAGTGAGGGTACTGGGTGTCGGATCCCCTCTAGTCTGATATTCATGATCTGTCCTGAGCATAGTCAATCAATGTCTAAGTACCTGAAAACCTCTTTAATATTATGGCTGATCAGTGAAAGTATAATCCATACATTACAATCAGCAATTTCCTCTGAATATTTTATAACTAGAAGCAGACCCTGATTTTCTAAAACAATCAAATATGGATTCAGCCACATGGTTCTAACCCATATATCCATCTGTTCGCCATAACCCACAAATAGATGAAAGGAAGGCATTCCATAATAGAGATATAATCCCAGCTGCGTATAGTCAACTAATCAATGCTGCCACATACTGTATATTCAGAGATAAATGAACTTTATATAATAGTGGTGGCAAGTTATTCAAGGTCTGTACATCAAGGCATCCCAAGACAATATTGACTCTACTGACTATTAAGCTTATTGGTTCCATTGATGTTTGTAAATTGTTCTTGTTATAAAATATTTCCTATGCAAAAACAAAAAAAAAAGAAAGAAAAATAATACAGTCAAAAGTGTGTATTCAGAAAAACAGGGCCCAGGAAAAACAGTGGGCAAATTTTCTACACTGAAATATGGATCTATAGATAAAGTAGTTGTCTGAGTTTAGAGCTGAACCCGGACATAACCCCTTCTTCATCCAGGCAGCCCCTCGGAGTTGAGCATCGGAGCATTTCATGAATTGCGCAGGGCAAAGGCTTTTTCAGCAGATCTGGTAATGGACCCGGTAATGCTAGCAGTGCACCTGGTCACATCACCGGCATCAATGGGAGGGCTTTAGGGCTGCCCTAGCCTGTTTTAGCGTTAAAGCCCACCCATTAGTGCTGGTGACCTTACCGGGAACACTGCTAGGTGGAAGCCTCCGCCTAGCAGTGTAAAAATGGAAACAAAAAAGCATGAAATGCTCCGATGCTCCACTCAGAGCGGCTGCCAGGGTTCAGAGCAGAACTTCTTTAAGCTTTTCAAACTCTGTCGTTTTTTATGCTCCATAATGGGAAATTCCCCTTTTAGTGAAACACTATATTTTCACCTCAATTAAAGTGCAACAAGCTAACTACAAAGTCCATTTAACGAACACATGGAAACTCTGTGTATTACCATATGTTTCTCTGAATTGCCTTGTTTTCCCTTAGAAGAAATACTTCTAATAAAGGGGAATAGTTTCTGTAACATGGCATGTGATGGAGCAAGCCACAAGTTTTCTTTAATGGAAACTTCTATATGAAACTGAAGGCACACAATTTCAATGAGCTACCTACAACACAGAGTTGTAATATAGTTACTGTATCTACATGATACCTAAAGCAAACCCTCATCTTTAGGGCCACTTGAAAAATATGGTGTATGGGTGGGTCATGTCAATGGCATGATGTCATTTTGATCCAGTAGCATTAGGTCAGTAGAACCCCTTGGATTAGCATTTTGTAGGAACCAAGATGAAAATTATTTTTTCGGTAGGAGGTTACCTTCAGATTAATTTTCAGTTTTGGCCTACAGCTAAAATAGTAAATTGTACACCTTCACTTGACACAAACATATTTCTATAAACAAAATATGTTTTTATGGTTTTTCCATGACTATATAAAAACTCCTTACAAATAATCCCTCAACCTCTGCTCCATTAGATTCATTTAATTTTTTGGAAGATTGATGCTAAACATTGAGCAATAAGTAACTAATCTCTCCAACATAATCACAGCAAAAGGATTTTCTGTGGTATCACTTGACCCTCTTGTCAGACTGGTTAGATGCCCTGATAGAAATCTTATTTACAGTAGTGTATAAATAACATGATGGTAGCCAGTACTCACCTGCAAATATCTAAAATATGAAATACAGCCTGCATCATACCTCTGGGTAAGATCAAACCTGTACTAAAAATATCAGATGTATACAATTGTATACAATATAATGATTAGAATTTTGAAATGCTATGTTGCTTTAGGATAGCCTGTAGTCTGCTGACATGAGTGTACCTACCGCCTCTATATTAAAGGGTACCTCCAGGGATACTCTCCCATCCAGTCTGACAATAGAAGTAGACAGAAATAACAGATGCTTGGAGAGTATCATGCATGGATCATTTTTCCAGATTTTTATATTGATGGCCTACAGATCTAACAGATGTTAAAGTAATTCCTGATGCGTTAACACAGAATCTAATTGTGCTGGTTTGGTTTAACAATGTGCAAAGTTTCCTTAACGTAAAGGTTTTTTTCCCCGTCATAATTACATTTTATGTAATGGCCTCCGGCCTCCTAAAAAAGAAGACTCATACTTGCCTGCTCTGGTCCTTCGCTGGCTCCATTTTCCAGTTCCCGCACTGTTTACATCCAGCTAGCCATGTTCATGGTCACATGCAGAGATCAAGCCAATGTCTGGCTTCAGCTGTGACATGCTGCTTGTGACATGGAACAGAAGATTGAAACAGTGGTAGACAGCGTCATGGAGCAGGTAAGTATGACTCTTCTTTTTTAGGCGGCAGGCTACAGGCATTAAGAAAGATATAATTATTACTGGAAAACCCTTTTAAAGTTGTTATTGAGTTGGGATAATGCGTTAAAGGGGTTTTTCCAGGAATTCATAAAATAAAACTTCTGAAAATACTTAAATATCATTTTATTATAAATATATTCCCAAATACCTTTTATTAATGGCTCATTTTGTCTGGGGAACAAAGAGGAGACAGCTGAAGCAAAAAAAGGATGGACAAGACAGACTGTGGTAATGTGGGGCTGTGGTAATATAGCTTACTGCATACAAGTACCATATCCCCACCCATCCATTCTCTTTGTACTTCAGCTGTCTCCTCATGAACTCAATTCCTACAGCGATTCAGCTGGAGATCTTACCAGGATCATAATCCCTGACAAGTAGAGCGGAGAGGAGGATGAGGCAACTCTTTAGCTCAATGTTCTGAATCCAGTGTGATTAGGACAGGTTTTGTGTGTACTAATAGAACAGCGGCCATTTAATTTCCCCTGATTATTGCTCCCTAGACAAAATAAGCTATTATAAACAATGAAAGGTATTTGGGATTATATTTTAATAAAGTAATTTTTAAATATTTTCAGTAGGGATGAGCGAACCGAACCGTAACAAACCAGATTCGTTACGAACTTTTCCAAAAGTTCGGTTCGTCACCGAACCGAATTTTGAGAAAGTTCGTAACGAATCTGGTTAAAATAACGGCAACTCAAAATATACGCATATTTGAGAATGTACGCTAATGCGTACGCTAATGCGTATGAATTCATAAAATGCGTACACATTAGCGAACATTCTCAAATATGCGTATATTTAGGGTATGGAACATGGCATATGCCATACCCTAAATATACACATATTTGAGAATGTTCACTAATGTGTACACGCATTTTATGAATTCATACGAATTAGCATACGCATTAGTGTACATTATTAAGTAGCGTACCTTTGACAACGCTAGACTGTATGTTTGTTACTTGAGTAGATCCCCTTTATCCCACTGATGTTGGAGTTTGCTACATCTGTATCCTGTCAGACCCCCACCGATCAGATACTGATGGCCTATCCTGAGGCCATCAGTATAAAAATCCTGGAAAAATCCATGTACGAAACTCTTTGGGCATTGTGTGTTTGTCTCTGCATCTGGGCATGCTTCCCGGCCTGCAACAGATTCTCAATGTACAATGTTGGATTGGGTGGGAGATCATAATTGGAGGAACACTTTAAGAATATCTTGTTTAAGCAATTCTTATTTATGTATATTTTTAAAAGAGATTTGCAATATTTTTTAATTCTGAACAACCACTTTAAATAATAAAAATTTGAATTGCCTAAACAGGATTTTCAAGTGGGTACTTCCCTTGGAGACTAAATTACACAGCAAGACAGTAAAGTATAAAAAAAACCTATTAGATGACATGTCTATTGCAAGCCACTTTGGTTAAAGTATGGATTTGGTTTTGGTTTGTTTCCTTTGCAAATGCCCTCTAGAAAGTTCTTGTGCCTAGAACTATGAATACAGTTCATCTGTACCATGTATGGTCAAGGTAAATAACTGAGTTAAGTTGACCTAATCAACGAAAATATTACACATGGATTTCCACTAACCCTTGCTTTAGGACATTGTGCTATTAACTGTATGTTTGAAGGGATGCTTTTGATAGGATCAAGATAGGATCCAGAATTGTTTAGATTTTTTGGGTTGGAGTTAGAGAAAATTCTTCATGGGAATACGTTCTACCATATAAATATTTTAATAAAATTAGCTTTTGGATTTACAAAAGAATAATGCAAAGAAAACATAAAATATAGGGTTAGATGATTACTTTTATGAAGGGTTTGGCTAAAACCAAGGCTGCCAGACTCAGTTGTGTAGGAGCCCTGGCAGAGATTGTTCCCCTGAGGAAAGTATTAAACAATTATCACATAACTTTCAAATTTGTCTCTTGGAAGCAAAACATTGTGCCACCACTACCCTTATTTGTGAGAACTTAGTCTTGTGCCATGAAAAATAGGATTGTTTTTGGCTTTTTAGAATTTCTTTCATTACCCATAGGACAATATGCACAGAAACACTCCAAATGACATGCTGTAGAACATTACAAAGCCAAACAAGCAATTAGAAGAGAGAATTCCACACCCAAAAAGTGACAAAAACTGTCTCCTGTCTCCTAGGTGGGTTTTCCCACCTACAAAGAATTGAGAGGTCTGTCATTTTTATCGTAGGTACACTTCAAATGTGAGAGTCAGAATCTAAAAGAAAATCACATCGTATGATTTGTAAATAATTAATTTGCATTTTATTGCTTGAAATAAGTATGTGATACAATAGAAAAACAGAATAATAATTGGTACAGAAACCTTTGTTTGCAGTTACAGAGGTCAGACATTTCCTGTAGTTCTTGACTAAGTTTGCACACACCACAGCAGGGATTTTGGCCCACTCCTCAATGCAGATCTTCTCCAGATCTCTGAGGTTTCGGGCTGTCGCTAGGCTACATTGAGTTTCAGCTCCCTCCAAAGATTTTCAATTGGGTTCTGGTCTGGAGACTTGCTAGGCCACTCCAGGACCTTGAAATGCTTCTTACAGAGCCACTCCTTAGTTGCGCTGGCTCTGTGTTTCGGGTCATTTTCATGCTGGAACATCCAGCCAGGACCCATCTTTAATGCTCTTACTGATGGAAAGATGTTGTTGGTCAAAATCTTGCGATACATGTCCCCATCCATCATCCCTTCAATACTGTGCAGTCATCCTGTCCCTTTGCATCCACAAAGTATGATGTTCCCACCCCATGATTCACGGTTGGGACAGTGTTCTTGGGATTGTAATCTTTCTCCTTCCTCCAAACACGGTGGAGTTGCTACCAAAAAGTTCTTTTTTGGTCTCATCTGACCACATGACTTGCTCCCATGCCTCCTCTGGATCATCCAGATGGCCACTGGTGAACTTTAAATGGGTCTGGACATGTGCTGGCATGAGCAGGGGGACCTTGCGTGCCCTGTAGGATTTTAATCCATGACGGAGTAGTGTGTTACTAATGGTAATCTTTGAGACTGTGGTCCCAAATCTCTTCAGGTCACTGATCAGGCATAGAATGTTTTATCATTGATGAAAATGGATTATTTGCACATGAAAATTTGTTTGATTGGAACATGAAAATGGTCACCCTGCAACTTTTCCCTGCAGAATATTATCAAAGACTAGATATATGTATAGAATTGTTACTAATAAATAAGTATTGCAATCAATGGGGCACCCAGTGGTACCTGGGTATACGTTTTTATCTTGGTACAACCCCTCTAAAGGGGTTTTCTGGGACTCCTATATTGATCTACGATTAGCTATTTGAAGAGGCCATGGCCTACCGGTGAGTGCTACAGTCTTCTCACAGCTTGGGGCACAGTACTGTACATTGTACATTTGATTGGGACTGAGCTGCACATAGGCCAGGTGACCAATGGAACTTGATTTCACTGGGCTAGGAAAGTCAGCAGCCTTTTCATATGGCAAACTGGGGGTGGGGGGAGTGCCAGGAGTTGGAACCTCACCAATCAGATATTGATGATCCTATCCTGAAGATAAGTGATCAGTATATGAATCCCAGAAAACCCCTTTAAATAAACTGTTGGTTTTTTTGATGTTGTTGAAAACTTTGGATATTTCATAGTAAAGACTGGGTCCTGAAATCCTTATTGATCATTGAAATAAAAGGGCAAACCACTAGGCTGATCTGCTTTATTGGACTCTGCATGCTGATGGTATGCAAACTCACAGAAAGTCTTTAGGTTTGTACACCATTTTGATTGTGTCTTTGAGGAGAGTTGAGGTAGGCACTGCACTCAGCTGAGAGTTTCTGTCCCTTCTTTACAGCAAGTGTTTTGTGCAAATGTGTATATAACAATATTCTTAAAGGGGTGGTCTCACTTCAGCAAATGACAATTATCATGTACACAAAGTTAATACAAGGCCGGCTTATGCATGCTCCTGAGGTCCCAGCCACCAGAGAGGCCGGCGCCTTTTCCTATAGTGTGCAAGCGCGACCAACACTGATTACAGGGTGCTCATAACTGCGGATACGAACATTGTATAATATGATGGGAAAATTAATCAAGCAATATGGACAATCACTATACATTAGTAAGTGCCTTGTATTAACTTTATGTACATGACAAATGCCATTTGCTGAACTGAGACAACCCCTTTAAGATGTCTGTGAACTTCACAGCCATGTGTTTTTTTTTAAACTTGAAGAACTGTGCAACTATATAATAAAAAATCTTTAAGGGTACAGCCACACGGTTAAGTTCCTCCATGCAGTTTTGGAAGCCAAAAACAGGAATGAATTAAAAAAAGAGAAGTAGCATCTGTCCTTTATACTTTCTCTCCTGTTATGATCCACTCCTGATTTTGGCTTTCAAAACGGCATCAGGAAACCTGACCGTGTGGTCGTACCCAAAGAATGCAGATGAATGAAGAGCATTACATAAGCATCCAGTTAAATATGACACATGACATGTTTGTGACTGATGTTTGATTAACCTGGCAGCCAAGATGAAGTCATGGTGCGAAGGTGCATGTTACTGAACTATATCCAACAAGAGCCAGCTGGCCCGAGGCATGAGGTCATGCTCTCAGAAGCATTGACAAATGTACTTGGCTAGCTTCTCTGAAATGACAAGGCCTAGAAAAGTATACACATGTAGTTTGGTGACAAATGTTTAGGAAAACAGGCTTGCCCAAAGGAAAAATACAGTGGTAACTACATTTCTGTGACAGTGTTCTTACTTGAAAATGTGTGACGTCAGTGCAAAAGTACACTTAAAGGGGTTCTTCGGGAATTAAGAAAATGAAAATACTTAAATATTACTTTATAATAAATATATTTCCAAATACCTTTCATTATTTATAATGGCTCGCTTTGTCAAGGGAGCAATCATCAGGGGAAACAAAATGGCGCTGTCCTATTAGTTCACACAAAACCTGTCCTAATCACACAGCAGGACAAGTTACTTCACAACACTGAGGTAAAATGCTGCCTCATCCTCCTCTCTGCTCTACTTGTTAGGGATTATGATCCTGCATACAGATAATAAAAACTTTAGCTGAATCTCTGGGGAATGGAGTTCATGAGGAGAAATGAAGTACAGAGAGAACAGACAGGACAGACTGTGGTAATGGAGACTGCATACAAGTGCTGCTGCTCATTAGCCACACCTCACCCTCCTCTCATGTCTCCTCATAATTTCCATTCCCACAGAGATTCACCTGTGTTCAAGATCATAATCCCTGACAAGTAGGAGAGGAGGATGAGGCAGCTCTTTATCTTAGTGTTGTGAACTTGTCCTGCTATGTGATTAGGACAGGTTTTGTATGTACTAATAGGATAGCGGCCATTTTATTTCTCCTAATGATTGCTCCCTAGATAAAATGAGCTATTATAATTAATGAAAGGTATTTGTGAATATATTTATTATAAAATATTTAAGTATTTTCATTTTTTCATTCTTAATTCCCAGAGAACCCCTTTAAGGAGGATCAGTCATGAGAGAGCAGCTGCATTTTAAAATCTTGTATGTTGCCCCATAACTCCAGTCTAAAAAACATTGATTAAACTTTCTGAAAATGTTACACAGAGACATGGCCAAAATAACTGGTGGTAACCATTAACTTTTTTATCTGCCATTCTTTGTTTCATGTGTAATGAAAGAAAACCATTTCTTATTCTTTGTGGATGAACATGTTATTATATGTTTTTATTTAGACATGACAAGCCAAGGAATCCAGAGCAAAACCATTCTCCCAATTTGCCATTAGATCTTAAAATTACTGCCTCTATACTTAAAATGTTGGCTTTCTACACAAATGCATTAGGCACATATTTAGATAACCAGTATTGTACTGTACTGTGATGTTTCTGGCAACAAACACATTTTTTTTTTCTGGGGGTTCATAATTGATGATAAGGATAGGTCATCAATATCTGATGGTTGGGGTTTCGACTTCCCAAGCTTTTTGAAGGGGCTGCAGCACTTGGATGAGAGCCATGGCCACATCCCAGACCTGTGACATCATGTTCATTGGTAACATGGCCATTTGCAGCTCAGTCTCATTCAAGTGAATGGGCCTGGGCTACAATAACAAAAAAACAAAAAAACTTTGAGGAGGCTGCAGTGCTCACTGAATGTTGCAACCTCTTCAAACAGCTGATCAGCAGAGGTGCGAGGACACCCTCTAATCAGACATTGATTTGATGACCTATCCTGAGAACAGGCCATCAATATTGAACTCCCAGAAAAACCCCTTTAAGGATACATTAAAAGTAGAGATGAGCGAATCATCCAAAATTCGCTTCGGCGAATGTTCGACAAATTTCTGACAAGATTCGTTCTTAATACGAATTTATTCGGTCGAATCTACGTTCGAAACACAATCGTTGTTTTGCAAATATTCCTGCACAAATTACGAGCGTACAGTCAGCGTAGCTAAAAGTACGCTACGAATCCTTAGCGTACGAATCCTTAGTGTACTATTTACTCGTGAATGTGTCATACGCACGAGGCTAGGCCGCGGCGTACAGTCTTTAGAGGCAGTCTATATGAGGTAGAAAAGTAAGGTGCTCACTGCTAGCTATCCAGCTAAGTGCATAATTTACTAAAAACACCGTACAATAAGTGCGTAATAGAACACATTGCAGTACCAGAAAAAGAATAAACACAATGGGCTAAAGTGCTTGTACTTTGCTGAACCAGGAAAACAGTGTAGCTAAAATACAGCAAAGACATAAGTATGCAAACATTTTAGTGCAATCAATTTCACATTTGCAAGCATAAAAGGCTCAGATATACATTTTAATCTCTCTTCGTGGCTCCTTGGCACACAAAAAAACAAACAAAAAACACTGTCTGGAACACATAGTCCAAAATTCAATTGTAATCCACGTGAGGTAATATTGTAATCCAAACAGGTAACATGTAATCTAATAGCAGCAAATAGAGAACTCTTTTTGCAAAGCGGGCTCCCAAATAACCTGAGAAGAGGGGAAAAAGGAAAATAGGCGCAACTGGGAATTTTCTGCAGAATGGGGGGAGTCCTGACAGCCATGTTCATCTGAGAGTCAAACGGGGCAATACAAACTAAACAACCAAACATAAAAAGTGCCAACTAGCTCTCACCCGTCAGGTGCAGTCCATATAGATTAGATAGATAGATTCGCTAATCTCTAATAAAAAGCTAGGAGGCTTTCACACATGGGGGCACATTTATTAAGACTGACGTTTTTTTAATCCTTATAGCTGGCGGTGAATCCGCCGGAGTTATGAAGAGGCGCCGGCTGTCAGATCCTCCGCCACTTCTAAATGTAAGATAGCTTTCTAGCTATCTTACATTTAGACCTTTTTCTATGAGTGAAACAGGCATAGAAAATGGTAAATGAGACAGGACTGCCGGCCCGTCCCCTTCCATGCCCCACCCACTTTTTTAGACCTGGCATGAGTGGGGAGAAGTCGCAGATTGTGGTGCAACCAACCATCACGCTACCATCTGCGCCTGAAATATGACTAATTTAGGGGTATTTTAGATTGATAAATGACCCCCATAGTTTTTTGTGCCATTTTTGTGCACTTTTGGTTTTTTTGCACTGGGTTGGCTTTTATGTTAGCTGAAAGTATATGAGAAATATGACATTCCAGCCCCCCCAGGTATTTTTTTATTTTTGCTTCTGCCAAATTTTTTTTTCATTCATTAGGTGGCCCTTTTTGCCGTTCTTGCTTTACTTCAAATGCTCAGCATTCAGTAATTTTTAATGGTTTTTGCAGGTACCTACTCTATGGAGGAAAAAACCTGGAAGAAAACACTAGTAGTGAGCCACACAGTGTACAAATGCCACAAAAATGCAGGTGGCAAAAAAAAAAACAACGATCCAAATTCATATGTTTAAAGGGCATGTGTCAGAAGATTTGCACCTTTGAAACTGGCTGACCTGTTGCATGTGCTCTTGGCAGTTGACAACATCTGTGTTGGTCTCATTTTCATATGTGCCCGCATTGCTGAGAAAAATTAAATATGAATATATGCAAATGAGCAACTTCATTTTTTTAATGAATTTTTGTCCCTGGTATGCTTTATTATAGGGTGCTGGCCCTAGAGAACCTAGCCACAGAGTACCCACCCTGATAAGGGCAACTCCGTTGATCCTGTCCCTATGTAAGAGTATCCTAAAAGAGCCCTAAGCTTGGAACCCCAAAACCCCAATATACTATACTATTACCCAATAGCTATCCAAGAAACAAACTTGAAAAAATGAAAATACTGAAAAAACATGTTGTTATAAATAAACTCTTAAATGCCTTTCATTATTTACAATTGCTCATTTTGTCTTGGGGACAATGATTGAAGGAGTTAAAATGGCCATTGTCAGATTTATGAGCACTGAATCCGTCCTCCTAATGACATTGCCTGTGTGAGAATGCAGAGCACAGAGCACTATGTAATGTGAGGTCAACTTGGAAGCACACAGACACAGCTAAGCCCTTATGTAAAAGTAAGCTCCAGCTCACCTGTACCTTCTCTATACCAGACGTGCACGGTTATAGTCTGATTCCTGACCTTTAGCAATCCATAAAGTAAAAGCCAGCACCATTCTAAAAAGCTGTGACGATCCTTTATTCTTGAGTACAGCAAGCACATACAAATAATCACGGTACCCCAACTGTAAGCGTGTTTCGGACAAACTACACGTCCTTGGTAATGATTAAGGACATGTAGTTTGTCCGAAATGCATTTACAGTTGGGGCACCGTGATTATTTGTATGTGCTTGCTGTACTCCAAAATAAAGGATTGTCACAGCTTTAAAGAACGGTGCTGGTTTTTACTTTGTGGGGAGCTAAGCCCTTATCTCAGCCGTCATCTGCACATGCTTTTGTGCTTCACAGTGCTCCACAGTTGTCATACAGGCAGAGACCTGAGCCTGTAAAGGGCTCTGTGCTCTGCATTCTCAAACATGCCGTCCTGCAGTGTCATCAGATGGACAGATTCAATGCTCATAAATCTGACGGCGGCCATTTTAACTTCACCGATTGTCCCCTAGACAAAACGAGTCATTATAAACAATTAAAGGCATTTAAGAGTTTATTTATAACAATGTGTTTTTTCAGTATTAAAATTTTTATCTTTCCCAGAGAACCCCTTTACGTTAAAGAGATAAATATGTTAAAAATGTTGGAAATGTTTAAAGTAACATCGTCCTAATATAATTTTTTTGCTCCTCTGCTCAAACGGGAAGAGGTAAAATGAGCTTCTGGGAAGGGTTATGAACTGAATATATACTTTTTGTACTGCCTAATACTTTGTAGAACAGCCTTTTTTGACAATAACAATAATTGTGCAGATCTTAAAGGGAACCTGTCAGCTCTGAAACACCCTCCAAACTAGAGTAAGCAGTATATAGTGTAAGTAACATTGAGTCTGGTTATGTAATTTTTATCTTCATACTCGCTTCCATTCCGATGCTGTGCTCCCACAAACCTGCAGTAAAATACACTCAGTGGACTCCAGTGTTCACTCACATAATGACTCAAAGACGAGTCCTCTCAATGTATTTTACTGCCAGTTTGTGGGAGCACAGCGTCGGAATGGAAGTGAGTATGAAGATAAAAATTACATATTCGCATTCAGCATCACTTACACTATACAACACTTACTCTAGTTCATGGGGTGTTTCGGAGATGACAGGTTCCCTTTAAGGAGATTTCTGAACTTGTCCACAGATACTTTGGTCTGCTTTTTATATTTTTCCACAGGCATACTGTAATGACCATAGCATACCGCTTTAGGATACCCTAATTTTCTTTTCTTATCCATTCTTGGATGTAGTTTTCCTGCTCGAGGACCCTTGATTTGTTTCACGTTAGGGTCAGTTTTTGTATTGGATACTGTTGGTGTAATTTACCAAAAAGTTCTACTTTAATGTGTTCAATGGACAGTGCCTTTAAGCATACGTTTTGACACAATTTAGTTGGAGCTTTTCTTGTTTTTGTCTTAGAAAGGGAGTCTTCCAACACTGACCCTATTTTTATTCAGACCGCAATAAATGGTACAACAGTGAACTGTTCCACAGTTAGCAGCTTGGATCTGTAATGTTAAAAGGCAGATGTGTTTCTGCTTGCATTATTCTTCCCATCAAACAGAGTTATGAGAACAGAGCCTGAAATTAAAGTCAATGGGCAATGGAGTGAAATGTATATATGTAAAAGTTAAAATCAATTCCAGAGCAAGAAATACACTGTTAAAAAAGTGTAAACTGAGCCTGAGTTGAGCATGCATATACTATACGAATACGTCTATTGTACAAGCTTTGTGCTACATATACTTTAATAGGGATGTCCTACAACATTTATCATCTTATCTACCAATGATTTAGAGGAGGGATAGACAGCTAGGTAACCCCAATCTATTGAGTGTGGGGATTAATGGTAAGGCCCCTGCGATCAGACATTTGTTGCCTAGGTGATAAATCTCCGTAGTTGGTCAACCCCTTTAAATCTATAAACTATATAGCTAAACTACGGACTAAAAAATATAACAAAAAAATTAGTTTGGTATTTTTGGGGCATCAAATTAATAGTTGTTTGCTAGTTACATTTCATTGGCTAAAAGGATTTAATCTACAAGCTAAATATATGTACTGATAATAGATCCAGACAACTCAGGAGTGATACTTGTCTGGAGATATGTTCACTTGACATACATGCTGTCGACGAAGACTAGAGATAGTAAAAGAATTTCAAGTAAATAAGACGCCACATATTTAACAAGAAGTTCTGTAGCCTGAGCACTTGCACATATTTTTGTGAGGGGTTATTACAGCATACCTCAATACACTTCAAAATAGAAATACCAAATCCTACATCATCCCATAATGTTCCAAGACCTTTGGAAATTAGTATTTAGAAGTATTAGTTTAGTTACTAAATATGGAATTTACAAGTCTTTTAATTATTCCTTGTTTTGTACTACTAGTTTTTCTTAGAATATTCTTTCTTCTGCCCCTGGAAATTTTAAATTTACATTGGATTAGGCTATCTTTACATCTGCGGTAGCCTGTTCCGATCAGAGGATCGTCTGGACACAAACCGCAGCATGTAGCAGTTTGTGTCTGGCAGGTTCTCCACTTGTCAGCTGGATGCAAACAGAATGTTTGCCGGACCCCATTATACATTAATGGGGCCAGCAGACATTCCATTCGCATCCAGCTATGCGGGATCCGGTTCGTTCCGACAGGCTGTTCCGTCAGATAATGAAATACACAGATGTGAAGGTTAGCCTTAGTTCAGTTGCACAGCCTATTCCTTTTCTTGGCACCATTTTTGGAATGTTTTTACAAGGACAAACCTCATTAACTATTAGAAACATGGATGTGTGTGCCACATCACTGGCAGCAGCATGGGCCACTTGTAAAGGCATACTATGCCTTTCTAAGCCCAATTAGCCAACAGCATGCCACAAAGGTACCAGACATATGGCTATGTAGTCTACTTTCCTTCAATTCTTTACTATTACACTTACGTAACACATTTGTCAACAATTCAAAAAGACCACTACTTACAAACCTCAAAAAGCAAACATGACTTCAATGCTCCAAAATGAAGCTTTACATTGGAGGAGTATATAACAGGATTTCCGTGGCAAAACCCCAGCACAAGTTAGTCACTCGATAGCCATGATCTCATAATAACATGTCAGTAAACTCAGGTCTGCAGGCTATATGAGCAATCCCTAATACATTTCTTGGCACCAAACTGAAGTACCATTTAAAACCTTAGAATAAGCAGGAATATTAGTACTTTATTGTGATTTCCTATTATTTTAAAACTATAGTAAAATGAGAGTAGCTAAACTTATGATACATACAAGTTTGTAAAAAAAATTAAGACTTTGTCGTGCTGTCACAGGATCTGATCAGGAAGGTGATTGATACTGATAAAACACTTGAACTTTATTAATAACAACACATTTCAAGGGCAGATCGCCCTCTCCATCAGGTCAGATAGTGTTTTTTCTAGATAGATATAGATATGTTAAAGGAGTACAAGGTTACAAAAGGAAGTTTGCTTTTTGCCATAAACTGTGCCACATCTGTTCACAGGTTGTGTGTGGTATTGCAGCTCAGAGTCATTCACTTCAAAGAAAATCAGCTGCAACACCAGGCATGACAGGTGTGGCACAGTGTTCTGGGTGAAAGCAGCCATGTTTTTTTACCTCTGTACAATCTGTGTCTCACAATTACTGATCAGTTGCAATCCACCTGAGCAACTAGCTTAAATGTGATTTATTTGCTAGAGTCACATAACAGAGCAGCTATGTATAAGCTATTGGAGAGCAAGGGGCACATATGTTATTCTTACACAGGGTCCCAGAGTTGCCAGTGCCCCCTGTTGACATCAGTAGGTGATTATGACAATGTATTGCCTGTTTATAAAAAATGTTTTGTTGAAATAAAATGGAACTAATTTGCAAAGTCAGGGAAATTGTTATGGCTGGTCAAAATTACAATTATACAAAGAAAAATTGAGACCAGTCACCTGGAAGAAAAGTGAGGAATTGTTCAAATGCTCAAGTATTTTCCTACTGGGAACACTGAACCCATTCTTCACAGTCAAGGTACATCATGCAGACTGATTCTGTTTTTACTCCCACCTCCTCTTTTTTTTCAGTTTAACGGCAAAGTACAGTCTCACATGTGACAGATTTGGGAGACCCCGTCTGTCCAGAGGAGGGACATAGGGAACCCAGGGTGTGTCTGTGCTACAATGTTACAGATGATGTCAGTATTTGCATCCTCTGGCTGGAGTTGCAATGCACTCTGACTATCCAGACCTCCCTCCCTTTTCCACTCTCTTTTTCTCCTCCTCCCTTCTTTCTTTTGCCTTCCTAAATGGATGGGGCTTCTCCTGGATAGGCACAGTTTACAAGGGTCCAAAAAGACTGTATCAAAGCAGCTGTAAGTTTCTCCCCCAGCACTCCAGAGTGTGCCTCTCCTGATCTGTCAATCTGCAGCACTGCAACAGGAGGAGAACAGATTGTTAAACGCCTGGCTGGCTGGAGAAAATCCTGCAAGATCCTTCTCTCTCTATATCTCTGAATCTGCAAATGTCCTTCAAACTGATCAAAATTGAGATTATCTGAAAAAGAAAAAAGGCCAATCAAACTCCTGATTTACTGGATACTGTGTCTTTCTGCTTCTTCTCACTTAGGAAACTACACAAACTCTTCTGCAAGCTTTATCCAATGGATTTTCTTTACATGTATGGGATTGTGTTTTGCTTTTTTACATCTTTCTTCTGGCTGACTGTGGATTCATTTATTTCGAAAGGTAGGATTTTAAAAAGATTTTCATTGAAATTTGTGCTTGGCCTGAATGAATGTACTTGGCTAATGCAATGAATAAACTGTTAACAAAATATATTTTAGAGATCAGAGTTCATTTATCCATTAGATTTCTTTGAAAATGGTTAAATGTGAGTATACCTTGTACTGAATGACTTTGTAAGCAATCAGCATGGTTTAACTAAGCATTCTAGATTTATTAAACTTTATTTTGTGACCTTGGCTAAATATCTTAAAGTTTGACTTTTGTACTGATATTTGTAACTTTTTACATTTTACATAATCACTCATTTCATCTGACTTCATATGAATAGGTCTGTTTAGTAGGTTTCATATGTGACTGCTCCCCCAATATAGAAGAATAAACAATTACTCTGCATTTTGTAATTTACTGTAATCATGAGTCCATAGGAAATCTGTGATCCTTCTTTGAATAGCCCATTCACTTTTTCTTTGTTACTTGTAAATTAATACATAGGTGAGTCTGTTTTGACAGGTGTCAATAAACTTGCTTCATGCAGATGGGGCTGCAAGTCAAGGCTTTGCTCATTCCCCCCTGGCGAGGAAAGTGTAATAAGAGTAGGCAGCTGGGAAAGCTGTAAAATGTTTCTTAGAATACAGGCTAAGGTCAATATTTAACAGCCGTATTCAACTTTTTGTGAATGTGTTGCAGCATACAACCCCTGTTCTAATTTACATTCTAAGTTACAAGCCTGAATATGGTGCCAACAAACAAAAGCAATGTTTTCCTTGTCAAGCAAATGTGTTTGGGGCAACGACTAGACTAGTGGCAGAAAATGTGGTAAAAAATGTGTGGTCTAAATGTCAAAGAAAGAGGAAGATCTTGTGAACCAGTATCATTGCTAAAACCTATTTAGGTCAATTTATCTCTAAAACTCTTATTTATTCCCAATAGAACACCTCTCTGGAAAGCTAAGTGAATATGGTGTGGTTGTCCCATTCAGTACAGATCATCTAGGACGATATATTTCCCACGTGGTGTCAGCAGCAGGAAGTAGAATGACCTTAAAGCACCCTGGGCAAAGGTTTGCCCGAAGTATTCCTGATCCACCAAAAACTCAGTCAGATGATAGGTGCCTGTACTTCAATGTTACAGTCTTTGGCAAGCAGCTGCATCTACGCTTGAAGCCCAATAAAAATCTGGTTTCTAAAGAGGCTACTATTGAGTGGCAGGAGGATTTTCAGGAGATTTCTCAAGGATCAATCCGTGGTGATTGTGTATATACGGGAGACATCACGGATATGCCTGGAGCCACTGTGGCCATCAGCAACTGTGATGGACTGGTAAGTCTACTGTTTCTACAATTTTATGCTCTACAACTTTCCCCATATGCTTATGGAATATGGAACTTGGAGTAGCCAAACATGCCATAAAATGTCTTGATTTGTTAGGAAAGCAAAAGAAATCAAGTTGAAAAAAAGTACTGGAAAGTAGACATATATTGCGTGCATGCATCCCTACAAACATTTTTGGATCTCCATTGGATTGCAAATGATTTCAGAATTAATTTGATCTTCTTATCCTAGAATAGATACATTTTCTACACTTTATCTTGTCACCAGTAAACCTGCTTTATGGAAAACACGAATAGTAGTAATGTTCTTTCATGGCTAACTCAGAAACATCATACTACACTAAACAACTCTAGGGACATAATAAGCTTTGGCAGCTAACTGAACTTCAACTGCTGTCAGTTCAACGTGTGCCAAAAATACATTGGCTTGTTATTTGTATCTCTGGAAGAGTTATGGGGGCTTGCTTGACATGTCCTATGTATATAACAGGCCTGGATTTTTTATCGCATTTCTGAAAACAGAACATAACTGCTTAGTTATGCTTTTGGTTCTCTCAGGTTTCCCACAGTCTTTCAAACAAAACATTCTTAATATCAGAAGAAAAATGAATATGCAGAAATGCGTATTATACTTTCACCTGTTTGCCTGGTGGTTATGTCTAAACTTCACATATTGTTCTTGGAAGTTAAGCTTTATCATACATAGTCTACAGGAGTTTGGTCAGATTTGAGAGCTTGGGATCATATACCAATATTGTATTCCACATTTACTTGCATGCTTAGAGAATTCATGGACTGATATATAGCATGACCTCATTATGTAAATTAGCCATGTGTTGTGTTGTTTTTTTAATAAGATCCATCTTCATAGGGATTATGAGCCAAGTAAATCATGACTCATTTAACCACACCTTAAAATGCATATACAGTATTTTCATGATTATACATACACCAGTAATGCAACTGCATTGATCACATTGCAACCCATTGTATCAACCTACTGCCATATGGCAATTCTGCAAAGACTAGGACCTACAGAGCAAACAAAACCAACTCGTAGCTTTTGATTTTCTTCTTCCCCTGCAATTATCTTACTGGATATTGCAGACGTTTGTAGTCATGTAACACTATTTGATGGTTTTATTTTTACCATCTGCTGTCCTACATATTTAAACACGTATTAAGAAACCAAAAGAAAATGTTAGGGAGATAAGAAAGGAGAACGCAGAAAAGAAATCATATATCTCTAGAAATGGCATGGCTCCTAAAATATAACTTTTAATAAATCATTAAAAATACAAGATTGCACACGTCACTTCATTATTCAAGGAAGGGGTGTGAAATGGGGTGGAGAGAGGATAATAGCCCTATTGAGCCCTAAAATAAATCCTCAGCCTAGGGATTACCTCCTAATGGTGGGGGTACCCTGTCCCGAACCTACCCTGATACACTCTAAACAAACCCTACAAAAAGAGAGGGTGACGGCGATTTGTGTAAACTCCAACGCGTTTCACCCAAAAACTGGGATCATCAGGGGGTGATAATATCCAAAAATTGTAGGGAGATGGGAACAATGATGCGAAGATGATAAAGCCAATGTGGGGTGTTATCACATAATTGCCAAAACAAAGAAAGATTATTGTAATAATATTCACTTCTACTTGCCCCTGTCAAGATGGTTTGACTAAGGATGAGTGATGACCCAAGGACTCTTGTCAGTCCCACTGTAACTGTGATGGCAACTGGAGGTAAGTATATCCCACATGGCGCTATGTGGGATATACTTACCTCCAGTTGCCATCACAGTTACAGTGGGACTGACAAGAGTCCTTGGGTCATCACTCATCCTTAGTCAAACCATCTTGAAAGGGGCAAGTAGAAGTGAATATTATTACAATAATCTTTCTGTGTTTTGGCAATTATGTGATAACACCCCACATTGGCTTTATCATCTTCGCATCATTGTTCCCATCTCCCTACAATTTTTGGTTATTATCACCCCCTGATGATCCCAGTTTTTGGGTGAAATGCGTTGGGGTTTACACAAATCGACGTCACCCTTTTTGTAGGGTTTGTTTGGAGTATATTAGGGTAGGTTTGGGGACAGGGTACCTCCACCATTAGAAGGTAATCCTTGGGCTGAGGATTTATTTAAGGGCTCAATAGGGCTATTATCCTCTCTCCACCCCATTTCACACCCCTTCCTTGAATAATGAAGTGACGTGTGCAATTTTGTATTTTTAATGATTTATTAAAAGTTATATTTTAGGAGCCACGCCATTTCTAGAGACCTACATATTTAAACCTTCATTCATCTTCTCTACCACTTCCCTCAGCCATGGTCACCGAGTTATATGTGAATGGATAAGGTACCGATTCCTACTTATCATCAGTTAGGCACAGTAAATATGCGTGGATCTGCAGTCCAGTCTTACCATAACTACATTTAACAAAATACTGTAGATATATAACTATGGATCAATAGCACATACAATTTTTATGAGACTGCATATGGAACCTGCACAAAGCAAGTTGTAGATGACAAGAGACACTTAAAGAAAAAGCCATAGCTGCTGATATTTTAATACTGCTGCTAAAACACTTGCATAGAGTGCACTGATTGGGCTTCAGAATCAAGTTGCTGTTGGCTCTGTCAACTTATATCTGAATCCTTTCCTCTTCATATGGATTTGAGTTTCATTACAACGCTTCAGGGAGTGAACATGTATTTTCCATGAATTTGAACCAGCTTGGAAACCTGCCTAGTGTTGACCTCTGACTGTGGCATGTACAAGCCCTTAAAGAGAAGGAAGACTTTCTAATTAACCCGTTGAACCCCTTTAAATTGACAATATGATCAGTAGGGAAGATTAACTAAATTCCATTTGTCATCATGTGGAAAAATTTCTCTCACAGTTTCCCACGCATTACTGTAAGTTCTTCAAACTAGGAAAAATATGAGAGAAGCACTGACACAGTAGTTTATTTGCTGTCAACATGGATACCTTGTGCTTTTGACTCTCATGTTTTCCAACAGTCTTTCAAACAAAATTATTTTGCTCCAAGACACTTCAATTCACAAGTTAAAGGGGTTGGCTGGGTTCAAGAGGAAACTGGACAACTCAGTGGACCGACCTGTCATAAAGAATAGATAATTACTTACCAGACAGATCCCATGCTACTGCTCTTGTTCTCCTGGCAGGGCTCGTTTTCCTGACTGCAGCAGTGATGTCATGTCGACAACGCATGAGACAGCAATGGGGTCAGTGATTGGTTCCAGAGGTCACATACAGGTATTGGCAATGTGACATCACTTCTGCATCTGGGAAAACATACCCCAGTTGAGAGAACGAGGGTGGCAGCGCAGGGTCTATCACGTAAGTAATCATCTGTTTTGAATTATAAGTAGATCCCCTGAGTTGTCCTTTTTCATCTTGAAACCAGACAACCCCTATAATGTAGCACATGAAGGGAACCCTGAAAACCAAGAAGTGGTAAACAGCACTTATCTTAGTGTTGGTGTGTCTGGGTTCACAACTTTGGAAAACATTTGCAAACACTCCTAAATCTTCAGGATTTCCTCATGAAAAGCTATTAAAAAATGCAATCTAATGTGCATGAGGAAAACCCGACTGTCCCTATAGGAAGCAAAATTTGGACAAGCTAGACTTTAAATGTCCAAATCAGATTGCTATAATTTCATATATTCTTACAAAAGAGCTCCCACAATGGAAAACAAAACCTCTTTTCATTTAGCAAGAATCTTGGTAACCAGTAGATTATGGGTTGATGTCAGAGGTCTTCCAGGGAGAGACATACTGTTTGCAGCTGCTGTCTGATGCTACTGATACATAGGTAGAGGGATATTTGTCCTCATTTTTCAGTTTCATCCATATCTATTGCTAAATGTCTAAAATATGTGTAATTGATAACCACATTATCCATACACAAAAATTAGCAGTTAAATTACTCATCTAGAAGACCCCAGTGACTTAGAAAACAATATTGTTCACATTAAAATGGAGCTATAGAGTTTACATAGGTTGTGGTTACACCTGGGTCCAAAAGTGGTCCATTTGGTCCTTCTGACCTATATTCAGAGACCAATTCTACAAATGATGCATAATACTTGGGGGCAGGGACTCTGTTACACATTTTTAGAAGTTTCAAGTTATGCCCCTTGGCATAGTCAAAAGATTCAACATGAATTAAACAATAAAATATAAATTCTGCCGCTAGAAGGCCAAAAAAAATAAAAATAAAATCTCATTAAAAAATTCTCAGTGGAAGGCTGACAATCTTCAGACAATAGGTTCTTAATAGTTTTGCTTTCCAAAAAGTCAGTAGTCAAACTTCTGTTCTGGTGCACTGTGACTTCTGTTATTCTAGGATTAAGCGACACAAGCTCACAAAAGTTCTAAATTTAAATCTATACATAGGAGGGAGTAAGGTGTGTTTGAGGCATTTTTTTAGACTGAAATTGCTTTGCTCACCTGTGCCAAATTTATTAGGGTGGTGGTCGGTTTTATAAAGTCTGGCCAAGTGTGATGTGATTTCGCCACTGTCAGAGATAGTATGCTAGGGTGTTTCCTGGCATGGAGATACAACCTTTTTGTGACTTTTCAAAAAGTCACAGAACATAAATTGGACATTAAAATGTTCAAATCTGTACTCCCAACCAACTTTTCACTCCGCTTTTGAAAGTGACAAAGCTCAACAAAATGTAACCAAAAGTCACAAAAAAGAGCATAAAATGCTGCACGCTACATCACTTGTGGCATTTGTATGCCACAAAACAGGCATAGCAGATTTGATAAATGTCCCCATGCTTTAATATTTGTCCATCTTCAGTTGCAAAATTCCAAACTACCACTGAAAACAAATGTGGGCAACTACGCCCCATCCTTAAAAAGGTTGTCCAATATTTCACTATTGATGGCCTATCCTCAAGATAGGCAATTAATATCTGTCAGGGGGTCTGACATTTGGCACACCTGGTGATCAGCTCTTCTACAGTAGCTGCAGCACTAGAAGTCAGCTCTGGATCTACACAGCTTTGAGCAGGTAACTGCAGTGCTGCTCCCATTGAAATGAACAGGAGCAGCAGGCCTGCTGTAACCAGCTTAGTCCACTACACAATGGATGAAGCTATGTAGTTTCCGTGATGAAGCTACCCTGAACTAGCTGATCAGTGGGGATGGGTGAAAGTGGACCCTTGCTGAAAAGATCTTGATGACCTTTTATGGGGATAGGACATCAGCAGTAAAATCCTGGACACAACCTTTAAACTCAACAAACTACTAGTCTAAAATATGACTGAGTTTGAAACATACCAGTAGAATGTTTCCTGTCTGAAATTGTAGTTTCAAACCTAAGGGAGTTGTCCTATCACAATCACCGGTGGCATATCGCTAGGATATGCCACCAATGTCAAATAGGTGCATGTCCCATCTCTGGAACCCATACCTGTCTCCAAAACAGGCCGCCAAAAGAGAGCACACCACACAAGCACAGCCACCTACCCACCATTTGCTTTTATGGCAGTTTCAAAAATGCTTTGGTACTCGCTCAGCTATTTCCAGTAGTCCCATAGTCCCATAGAGGTAAATGGAGAGGTGGTGATGCATGCGCTGTGCTCTCTCCATTAACTTCTGTGGGACTTCCAAAAATAGCTGAGCACATTCGCTTGACTATTTTCAGAACTCCCATAGAAGTGAATGGAGAGCACACCGCACTTGCATAGTTCACGTCCGGGGGGCTGTTCTGGAGATCAGGACCTCTGGGACTCGCACATTCTGACATTGGTGGCATATGCCACTAATATTTAGGATAACACAACCCCTTTAAAGCTTGATGAATAAGACATAATGACAGGTGGATTTATGGTCTTTACTGAGTCATTGGCTCCAATACTGTAAGAGCGTTTTCTAAAGGTTTATTTGCATTAGATTTCTGAATATACTTGTGCACCAGGAGCTTTGATGGCACATATACAGAAATATAATTGCAATCATATTATGAGTAACAAAAGCTTATATTGACAGTTAGAATGAGTTAATGCAGCAAGTCAATATTTGCAGTGTTGACCCTTCTTCTTCAGGACCTCTGCAATTCTCCCTGGCATGCTCTCAATCAACTTCTGGACCAAATACTGACTGATAGCAGTCCATTCTTGCACAATCAATGCTTGCATTTTGTCAGAATTTGTAGGTTTTTGTTTGTCCACCCGTCTCTTGATGATTGACCACAAGTTCTCAATGGGATTAAGATCTGGGGAGTTTCCAGGCCATGGACCCAAAATCTCTATGTTTTGTTCCCTGAGCCATTTAGTTATCACCTTTGCTTTATGGCAAGGTGCTCCATCATGCTGGAAAAGGCATTGTTGATCGCCAAACTGCTCTTGGACGGTTGGGAGAAGTTGCTCTCGGAGGACATTCTGGTACCATTCTTTATTCATGGCTGTGTTTTTAGGCAAGACTGTGAGAGAGCCGATTCCCTTGGCTGAGAAGCAACCCCACACATGAATGGTTTCAGGATGCTTTACAGTTGGCATGAGGCAAGACTGGTGGTAGCGCTCACCTCGTCTTCTCCGAATAAGCTGTTTTCCAGATGTCCCAAACAATCGAAAAGGGGATTCATCGGAGAAAATGACTTTACCCCAGTCCTCAGCAGTCCACTCCCTGTACCTTTTGCAGAATATCAGTCTGTCCCTGATGTTTTTTCTGGAGAGAAGTGGCTTCTTTGCTGCCCTCCTTGAGACCAGGCCTTGCTCCAAAAGTCTCCGCCTCACAGTGCATGCAGATGCACTCACACCTGCCTGCTGCCATTCCTGAGCAAGCTCTGCACTGCTGATAGCCCGATCCCGCAGCTGAAACACTTTTAAGAGACGGTCCTGGCGCTTGCTGGTCTTTCTTGGGCGCCCTGGAGCCTTTTTGGCAACAATGGAACCTCTCTCCTTGAAGTTCTTGATGATGCGATAGATTGTTGACTGAGGTGCAATCTTTCTAGCTGCGATACTCTTCCCTGTTAGGCCATTTTTGTGCAGTGCAATGATAACTGCACGTGTTTCTTTAGAGATAACCATGGTTAACAGAAGAGAAACAATGATGCCAAGCACCAGCCTCCTTTTAAAGTGTCCAGTGGTGTCATTCTTATTTAATCATGACAGATTGATCTCCAGCCCTGTCCTCATCAACACCCACACCTGTGTTAATGGAGCAATCACTGAAACGATGTTAGCTGGTCCTTTTAAGGCAGGGCTGCAATGATGTTGAAATGTGTTTTGGGGGATAAAGTTCATTTTCTAGGCAAATATTGACTTTGCAAGTAATTGCTGTTAAGCTGATCACTCTTTATAACATTCTGGAGTATATGCAAATTGCCATTATAAAAACCGAAGCAGTAGACTTTGTAAAAATTAATATTTGTATCATTCTCAAAACTTTTGGCCATGACTGTAGGAATAACATTAGTGTATTGTTTTAGTCAATCAATTTGGTAGATATGGAGAGGTGGTGATGCATGCGCTGTGCTCTCTCTATTAACTTCTGTGGGACTTCCAAAAATAGCTGAGCACACTTGCTTGACTATTTTCAGAACTCCCATAGAAGTGAATGGAGAGCACACTGCACTTGCATAGTTCACATCCGGGGGGCTGTTCTGGAGATCAGGACCTCTGGGACTCACACATTCTGACATTGGTGGCATATGCCACTAATATTTAGGATAACACAACCCCTTTAAAGCTTGATGAATAAGACATAATGACAGGTGGATTTATGGTCTTTACTGAGTCATTGGCTCCAATACTGTAAGAGCATTTTCTAAACGTTTATTTGCATCAGATTTGTGAATATACTTTAGGAATGACTCTTTCCTTTATAAGCTTGTTTTACAGTACAATTCATTGGTTATTGGTTTGCCAAAAGTGGTGTGAAAGGACATACTGTAGCTGCTGGTACAGTTCTGACCTCAACTCTAAAAACTTTTGGGATTACTCAGATCTTGACCGTGAGACAAGTTTTATCATGTAACATCAGACTCAAACCTTCAATAACACCCTTATAGGTGAATGGACATGAATTCAGCCACAAATTCCAGTAGCCATGTTTGAAAATCTACTGAAAGGTCTTCCAAAAGAATGCAGGCTGTTATAGGAGCAAAAGCCTAATATACATATAAATGCCCATAGCTTTGCAATGAGATGTTTATTCAAAATAAATGGATGTGATATTTAGTTGTCCACAGAAATGATACGTAGAGCAAGTGACTGCTGCTGAAACCATATGGAGTCACACACTTCTGTGTGCATTATTATACTATTTATAGGATTCTAAGATTTGGGTTTGATGGAGCACATTTTGATTGTTTGTAACAGATTGTAGTAGTGTCATAGACATATGAATTATTAGCACTTATTATACAATTTTTTTGGACAATATCAAAATCATTATGATTATTATGCTTCCATTTGTGGTATACTTTGGAGTATTCCCTAAAGTGTACCTCTGATGGAAGCATATGATGAAGCCTACAATTTCCTATAGAGTGACACATACTGGTCCAATGTATACCATAAGGACACTCCTTTGGGACATGTCTGGTACATCCGTACCTATGGATACATTCAGCTTGTGCACCAGGAGCTTTCATGGCACATATGCTGAATGTGAAAGTGAGAACAAAGCCTGACAATGTCATTATTATGTGTAGGACTAACATTAGTGTATTGTTTTAGTCAATCAATTTGGTAGATAGTCTAGATACGTCCTGTTGGCCTCAATAGCGAGAGGAAGTGAGCCTATCAGCATATGACTTGAGCCTTCACAGCATATGTTGTTTTTCCTTGGCACTCAATGTGTACAGTTGGTTAACAGCCATTCTATTATATGGGACTAGAGATGAGCGAATTATCCAAAATTCGCTTCGGCGAATAATCAACAAATTTCTGACAAGATTCGTTCTTAATACAAATTTATTCGGTCGAATTTGTGTTAAAAAATAATCGTTGTTTTGCGAACATTCCTGCACAAATTACGAACATACAGTCAGTGTTGTTAAAAGTATGCAATACGTAAGCATTAGCGTACAAAGTGCGTACGAATCCTTAGCGTACTATTGACTCGCGATTGCGTCATACGCACGAGGCTAGGCCGTGGCGTACAGTCTTTAGAGGCAGTCCATATGAGGTAGAAAAGTAAGATGCTCACTGCTAGCTATCCAGCTAAGTGCATAATTTACTAAAAACACTGTACAATAAGCGCATAACAGGACACATTGCAGTACCAGAAAAAGAATACACACAATGGGCTAAAGTGCTTGAACTTTGCTGAACCAGTAAAAACAGTGTAGCTAAAATACAGCAAAGACATAAGTATGCAATCATTTTAGTGCAATCAATTTCACATTTGCAAGCATAAAAGGCTCAGATATACGTTTGAGTCTCTCCTCGTGGCTCCTTGGCATGAAAAAACACTGTCTGGAACACATAGTCCAAAATTCAATTGTAATCCACGTGAGGTAATATTGTAATCCAAACAGGTAACGTTTATCCACATGGAGAATAGAAAATAGCAGCAAATAGAGAGCCCTTTATGCAAAGCGGGCTCCCAAATAACCTGAGAAGGGGGGAAAAAAGGAAAATAGGCGCGCTTAGGTGCAACTGGGAATTTTCTACAGAATGGGGGGGTCCTGACAAGCCATTTCCATCTGGGCGAGAGTCAAACAGGGGGTAATAAAAACAACATAAACTAAAAAAAAATGCCAACTAGCTCTCACCCGTCAGGTGCAGTCCATGTTGTAGCTCCCATAGGTCCTCCAGAGGTGTCCTTTAAATCAGCCAGACTGACAGCCGGTAGAAGGGTTCCTCAGATGAGGGACCTGAAGTCCTCCTCACTAGAAGTGCTACTGAATGACATCAGAGGATGCTCCTGCCTCCTGTAGGCCAAGATGGCTGCCGTGGTGGAGCTTCACTGCCCTCTTCTGCCAGAAGTCAGACTTGACCGGGTCTGGGTAGTGGTCACGCTGGTGAGCACTGCAGCCACTTGCGCCTTTACTTTTCCGGATTCTCCTGCCGGGGTAAGGACTTCTGGCTGCAGCGGTTGAAGCAAGGTTGTACCCAGGGAAGAAGCCCCAGCTCCTCTGGCTGCTGCTCACTTGATTTTCCAGGGTAGTTAGTACTGGTGGATGAACTGGAAAGTAAACGATGTTGTCATCAAATGACCCAGCTGAAAGGACTGTGATGGTAGTGGTGGTGGTGGCAGTCCAGGGATCAGAAGCTCCGGCTGTGGCTTCTCCCTGAAACGGAGGGTGCCATCTGGTGACTCCTGAAGGCAGCACACCCTTACTTTGCCTGGTGGTTTTCTCCGGCCAAACTTTAGGTGGTGATGTAGGGACCTGGGGCTTAGATAATACGGTAACCCCGGTAGCAAAGGGGCCTTTCAGGGATGCCATGGGGGTGTATTCCACCTGATCCCCCATGTACATGCTGTGACGGGGTTGGGGCAGGTACGGCCGTTTCACTGACCTGCGGCCCACAAAGTACTCCTTGCTGTCCTCATCATCCACCAGAAATCCAGAGCCGCACTCCACTGAAAACCACAGGGCGGTTCCCTTTCGTCGCTCCAGTGTAGGGTCTCCCGGCCTCAGATGGTCCAGTTCTTGTATGGCCCAGTCCTCCACCGCATTCTTGTAGTCCCATAGGGTCTGGGCGTGGGCCGTCACTGATGCTGGCACAATCGGATTCTGCCGCATGGAAGGTGGTGCTGTTGTTGTTTTTCTCCTGGGCGGCGAAGTGGATGCTCCAGCCGCAGCAGCCGCACCAGCCGGCAAGGCAAATATCGAGTCAGGAGCCAGTGAGACTCTCTTGCACAATTGTGACGCTCTGATCTCTGAAGCGGGCGGTGGTTTGGAGTACTCCTTACCAAAGACCATTTCCCCCCACTTTGGTCACAGTTGCTTCGCCATGCTAGGGATGATGGAGAGGAGGGCGGAGTAATGAGGGCGGAGTCTTCACTGCCTATACGTGCAAATAGTTAGTTCCCGGTGGTCCGGGCTGGTTTTTCCCGCTTCTGAGGGGGGTGTATCTTCACTTTGCCGCTCTTGAGGGGGCGTATCTTCATTTTCCCGCTTCGGGGGGCAAGAAGAATGTGTAAGTTGTGTACGTAGCGTACGTAGCGTTCAAAATTTTAAGAACATTTACGAATAATACGAAGCGAATCTGACAAAATCCGTATTCGCTTCGGAGTAGAAAAAATGTAGGATTCGATACGAATCTACGTAGTGGCGAATAGATTCGCTTATCTCTATATGGCACCTACCCTGCGTGCGTGAAAGTGTGACTCGTGTGTCCTATTGGGCAGGTGGTTTTATGTTATAGTTAATCTGTGTGTCTGTGTTATAGAAATAAAAGTGAAAAAGGGACTGATCTCTGGATAAGTATCCACATATTTTTGTTATAATATAGGACAAATTTATTCTAGTCCCCTCATCACCATGAATGGAAGCGCACATTTAAAGCTGTATGAGTGAGGAGTTTGTTTAAGCTCTTTAAAAATCATTGCACTATTAATGCTATATATTTTAGTATTTTAATATTATTAATATGATAAACTGCTTCTTGTGACATACTGAAATAAATCTTGGTAATATGAAATATGTGTTTTCATTATTTATTGAAATTCATATATTCATCCATTAGTAATGAGTAGGAACAGTATTAGAATTATAATGACCCTCTAGTTTAAGGTTTTGTTTTTGAATTTCTGTCCCAACTAAGCACAAATGCAAAGCATTTATGTGTGCAAGTCCTAGGACAGGAATATTGGCTTATCTCGACCCTAGAGAGGCTAACTATTTGCTTGGATACAAAAGAGTAAGTGACAGGTAGACCCAAAATGCTCTATGAATGCTACAGGCAAAAAAAAAAAAACTTTTCTTACTATAAGACATAGACAAATAAAACAGATGTAGAACCCTGGGGCAGACATTCCATATGTGCATCTTGTGCAGCTGTTGAGGGGTCCAGTACTATCCTAAGAGAAGCTTCCTACTATAATATCATCCAAGGAGAGAGACAATGGTATATCAAATGGAACTAAAACATAGTGTTTATTGTAATGTATTGTATTGTAATGTATTGTAATTTGAGATGAGCGAGCATACTCGTCCGAGCTTGGTGCTCGTTCGAGTATTAGGGTACTCGTAAGTGCTCGCTGCTCGGACGAGTATCTCGCCATGCTCGAGGAAATGGCAACTTCCGCATCGTGCTTTTTTGGCGCCTATAAACACAGCCAATCACAAGCCAGAAGACTCTACGGTACACCCAGCATCACGTGGGGCCCTTACATGTCGATAGCAGGGGTTGGCTGGCCTGATCAGGTGACCCTGGAATATACTAGTGACTGGCTGCGGTGCTCGGTTCAGATGCCGTCTGGATGTCGTTAGGGATACAGCTGCTGCGTTTCAGGGAGAGTGTTAGGGCCTGCATTTAGTTCTCTGTTAGGCAGGAATCACCCACAAAGAACCCAACAGCCCTTCTAAGGGCTAGAAGACATTTTTTTTTGTCTCCTGGCTTGGCTGGCTGGCTGCCACTAGTAGTGCAGCTATCGCCATATATAACCCCCTTTTTTTTTTTTTTGTTATATCTCAGTGATACAAATCCATTGCACACAGCAGTGTGGAACCATTCTGTGTGTCACAGTTCAGTACACTCACTATTTTCTGTCCAGGTGACACTTTCTGTACGTCACTGAATACAACAAAGTCTTTTGCTGCCTGTCACATGTATAGCTTGATCCCAAAAATCTCTGTGCGACATTTGTCTGGGTCGCAGTCTAAATAGCTACCGTCACTAGGGTGTCAGTTAGCTCTACGATAGTTTCTGCACGTCACGTTCCAAAAAAACAAAAATCCAAAACAAAATATACAAAAAAAATTAGTTTTTTTGTTGTTTTAGCTCAGTGATACAAATCCATTTCACACAGCTGCGTGTAACCTTTCTGTGTGTCACAGTTCAGCACACTCACTCCAATCCGTATTTTCTGTCCAGGTGACACTTTCTGTACGTCACCGAATACAACCAAGTCATTTGCTGCCTGTCATGTATACAGCTTGATCCTAAAAATCTCTGTGCGACATTTGTCTGGGTTGCAGTCTAAATAGCCACCGTCAGTAGGGTGTCAGTCAGCTCTACGATAGTTTCTGCACGTCACGTTCCAAAAAAATAAAACTAAAAAAAAATATATAAAAAAAAATATATAAAAAAAATTAGTTGTATTTGTTGTTTTAGCTGAGTGATACAAATCCATTTCACACAGCTGCGTGTAACCTTTCTGTGTGTCACAGTTCAGCACACTCACTCCAATCCGTATATTCTGTCCAGGTGACACTTTCTGTACGTCACGGAATACAACCAAGTCATTTGCTACCTGTCATGTATACAGCTTGATCCTAAAAATCTCTGTGCGACATTTGTCTGGGTCGCAGTCTAAATAGCCACCGTCAGTAGGGTGTCAGTCAGCTCTAGTTTCTGCACGTCACGTTCCAAAAAAAACAAAACTAAAAAAAAATATAAAAAAAAAATATATAAAAATAATTAGTTGTATTTGTTGTTTTAGCTGAGTGATACAAATCCATTTCACACAGCTGCATGTAACCTTTCTGTGTGTCACAGTTCAGCACACTCACTCCAATCCGTATTTTCTGTCCAGGTGACACTTTCTGTACGTCACTTAATTAAACCAGACTGAACAAGTTTGTGGGTTTCAGTACACCAGGCCCGTTTATTTTTTTTTTTATATCATACACTTATATACAGAAAATGTTGAACCCCAGGGCTAAGGGTCGAGGACGTGGGCGTGGGCATTCATTTACTGCAGGGGGCAGAGGCCGTGGTCCTGGGCAGGGTGAGACAGTACCTGCTGATGAGGGTGCTGTGGAACGCCGCAGAGCTACACTCCCTAGCTTCATGTCTCAACTTACAGGGACACGTGGTAGAGGACTGTTGAAACCACAACAGTGCGAACAGCTGATCTTGTGGAATGCGGATAATGCTTCAAGTAATTTGTCCACCAGTTAGTCTTCCACACAGTCCACCCACGTTACCCAAGGGAGCACTCCTCTGGCTCCTCCACCTCAACCTCCTATCCCCCAGTCTGCCCCCTCCCAGGAAAATTTGGAATGCGATCCGGCATACTCTCAGGAACTGTTTTCTGGATCCTTCCCAGAGTCACAAACCACTTCTCAGGTTGCTGCTGACCTCTTTCCCGATGCCCAAGTTTTCCAACTGTCGCAGTCTGTGGGTGATGATGATGATCATGATGACAATGTTGAGTTAGTGGAAGAAGTTTGTAAACAGGTGTCAGACGATGAGGAGACACGGTTGTCAGACAGTGGTGAAGTTGTTGTTAGGGGAGGAATTCCGAGGGGGGAGCAGACTGAGGAATCGGAGGATGACGAGGTGACTGACCCAAGCTGGGTTGATATGCCGAGTGAAGACAGTGCTTCTGAGGCGGAGGCAAGTGCTGCACCAGAACAGGTTGTAAGAGGCAGTGGTGTGAGAAGAGGGAGAAGCAGGGCCAGAGATGGTGCATCAGCAGCAACTGTTTCACGTAGTGAAGCTCCCGTGGCGAGGCCTAGATGTTCGCAAGTCTGGAGGTTCTTTAAAGAAAGTGAGGATGACCGACGGACTGTGGTGTGCAACCTGTGCCACACCAGGATCAGCAGGGGTGCCACCACTACTAGCCTAACCACCACCAGCATGCGCAGGCATATGAGTGCTAAACACCCCACTCAATGGAACCAAGGCCATTCACCACCTCCTGCGGGTCACACCACTGCTCCTTCCCCTGTGTCACTCGCTGCCTCTGCTAGTCAACCCCCTGCGTCACTCGCTGCCTCTGCTAGTCAACCCCCTGCGTCCCTCGCTGCCTCTGCTAGTCAACCCCCTGCCCAGGACCCCGGCACAAGCGCCTCCCGCCGGAAAACCACACCTTCGCCTCCACGATCCTCCACAGTGTCCACCAATGTGTCCCAGCGCAGCGTTCTGCTGTCTTTACAGCAGACGCTGGAGCGCAAGAGGAAATACAGTTCCACCCACCCACATGCCCAAGCCCTCAACGTCCACATCTCCAAATTGCTTAGCCTGGAGATGCTGCCCTATAGGCTGGTAGAGACCGAGGCCTTTCGCAATCTCATGGAGGTGGCTGCCCCTCGGTATTCGGTCCCCAGCCGCCACTATTTTTCCTGATGTGTCGTCCCAGTCCTACACCAGCATGTGTCACAGAACATCATCCGTGCCCTGACCAACGCTGTTTCTGAGAAGGTCCACCTAACCACGGACACGTGGACAAGTGCTGCCGGGCAGGGACACTATATCTCACTGACGGCACATTGGGTTAACTTGGTGGAGGCTGGGACCGAGAATGACCCTGGGGCCGCTCATGTACTGCCCACACCGTGGATTGCGGGGCCTACCTCGGTCACGGTCTCTCAGACGTACTATGCCTCCTCCTCCTTCGACCCCTCCTCCTCCTCCACCGAATTACCATCCGTGGGAACGGCGCCTTCAGTCGGTAGCTCTAGGCGCAGCAGCAGTGCCGTGGGTAAGCGCCAGCAGGCGGTGCTCAAACTGCTGAGCGTAGGTGACAAACGGCACACCGCCCAAGAGCTGTTACAGGGCATCACGGCGCAGACCGATGTGTGGCTGGCACCGCTGAACCTCAAGCCAGGCATGGTTGTGTGTGACAACGGGCGTAACCTGGTGGCGGCTCTGCAACTCGTCAGACTGACACATGTGCCATGCCTGGCCCACGTGTTCAATCTCATAGTTCAGCGGTTCCTCAAGACATACCCCAATCTGTCTGATTTGCTCACCAAGGTACGCCGCATCTGTGCACATTTCCGCAAGTTCACCACAGATGCTGCCACTCTCAGGGCAGAGCAGCGCCACCTACAACTGCCCGCTCACCGACTGTTGTGCGACGTGCCCATGAGATGGAATTCCACATTAAACATGTTATCCAGAGTTTACCAGCAGCGCAGAGCGATTGTAGACTGCCAGATGTCAACTTCCACCAGAACTGGTAGTCAGGTCAGTCAGATTCCTCAAGTCTACATTGAGGAGTGGACGTGGATGTCTGATATCTGCCAGGTGTTGAGCAACTTTGAGGAGTCAACACAGATGGTCAGCGGCGATGCCGCCATTATCAGCCTCACCATCCCGCTGCTTTGCCTGTTGAAAAACTCACTGCTCAGCATCAAGTCGGATGCTTTGCGCTTGTCACAAGAGACGGTGGAGGAAGATACGTCGCTTGATAGCCAGAGCACCCTCCGGTCTGTTTCTCAGCGCGTATCGGAGGAGGGGGATGAGGATGAGGAGGAAGAGGATGAGAATGTCGGCGAGACAGTAGAGGGTACCAGTGCTCAGTCCTTAACTCTTGAGCGTGTATGGGCTGAAGAGGAGGACTTGGAGGAGGAGGAGAAGGAGGAGGAAATGGAGAGTCAGGCCAGTAAGGAGAGGGAATTCTTGCGTGTTGGGACTCATGTTAGGCTGCCTATCCCGTGACATTGCGTTAGAAGAATTTTTTCAAACACCGATTACTGGGTGTTCACTCTCCTGGACTCACGGTACAAGCAGAACCTTTCCACTCTCATCCCTGTAGAGGAAAGGAGTATGAGAGTGAATAGATATCAACAGGCCCTGGTGCACAAGCTGAAACAATTCTTCCCATCTGACGCCGCTAGCGGCAGAGGGCATGGTTCTGTGGGCCAAGTAGCGGGGGAGAGGAGGCGAGCAGGCAGCTTGTCCAGCACTGGCAGGGGAACGCTCTCCAAGGCCTTTGCCAGTTTTATGTCACCCCAGCAAGACACTGTCACCTGTCCCCAATCTAGGCAGAGTAGGGGGGAGCTGTACAGAAAGATGGTGAGGGAGTACCTAGCTGACCATACCAACGTCCGTAGCAATCACTCTGCTCCATACAACTACTGGGTTTCAAAGCTGGACACGTGGCCTGAACTGGCGCTGTACGCCTTGGAGGTGCTGGCCTGCCCTGCCGCTAGCGTGCTGTCAGAGCGGGTATTCAGTGCAGCTGGTGGCGTCATCACCGATAAGCGTACACGCCTGTCAACTGACAGCGCTGACAGGCTGAAGCTTATTAAAATGAACAAAGCCTGGATTTCACCGGAATTCAAATCTCCTCCGGGGGAAAGCAGCTAAAATTTAACATTACTTAGGTATCCGATTCCTCTTCTCTACTCCTCCTACTCCTCCTCCTCCTCCATATCGTCTTTGCCTAACGCTGACCAAAAAAATGCCATTTTTCAGAGGTCCAACTGGCACTCTTTTACCACAATTTTTCAGGAGGGCCCCCTACAGGCCCTCTCTTCAAACAATTTTTTCGGAGGTCCACCTACAGGCCCTCTCTCCAAACAATATTTCCGGAGGTCCACCTACAGGCCTTCTCTCCAAACAATTTTTTCGGAGGTCCACCTACAGGCCCTCTCTCCAAACAATTTTCCGGAGGTCCACCTACAGGCCCTCTCTCCAAACAATTTTTCCGGAGTTCCACCTACAGGCCCTCTCTCCAAACAATTTTTCCGGAGGTCCACCTACAGGCCCTCTCTCCAAACAATTTTTCCAGAGGTCCGCCTACAGGCCCTCTCTCCAAACAATTTTTCCGCAGGTCCACCTACAGGCCCTCTCTCCAAACAATTTTTCCGGAGGTCCACCTACAGGCCCTCTCTCCAGTTTCAGTTTCCAGTTTTATTTGCGCAAACTGCGTAAATTTTATTTTTGGGATAGGTGTGAAAAATAATATTACCTGCGTATCTATATTGCCCAACATTGGATTTGGTAGCAACTAGAAGACCAAACACATGCTGCCCACAGGGTTCCGCAAATTCCTGGGCCACAATGTCAAGGAGCTCGAGGTTCTGTTGATGAGCAACAAGTCCTTCTGTAAAGAAATCGCCCACAACCTCTCCATCTACGAACCTAAAGACCATTGTGGAGAGAGCGGCACAGCTCGCCATCAAAGTGACGAACCCCAACGCCAGACTGCGCAGCGAAGATAACGAATAAATATCTCTGTGGTTATTTGAGCTAAATAAAAGTTAAATAAACACAAAAAAAAAAAATTGATCTGTTCCTGTGCCTGATCCACCCAAGTTAAATCTGTCCCATCATGAGAAAGTCCCCCCAAGGAGTCCCCACTGTAACTTGCTTCCCATACAACTACCTCACCCCCCGACACCTGTGTCTCGCCATTGTCCACCACCTCCTCAGACAACACTGGTAAATCCCCACTGTCAGCACACGGAGACTGCAAAAGGTCTTGCGAATTGGGGCAGAGAATGTTCTGGGCTAGCACATCAGAGAAGGGGTGACTATGGGGTTCCAGGGAGTATGTGACCACATGCAATCTCCATCTAAAAAGTCATGCCACACTTGATCGAGCTCATAATTGCCAATTGTACCGGTTGATGCTAAATTTTTAAGTTGGGGTCCTGCGTCGTCATTCTAAATACATCCGGCTGTTGTCACCACCACACACGCTAGCCCAGGGGGCACTCCTCTGGCTCTTCCAGCTCAACCTCCTTCCCCCCAGCCTGCCACCCCACCTACAGGCCCTCTCTCCAAACAATTTACGTCTTTGTCCTATCTTTCTCTCTCTCCAAACTATTTTTCCGGATAGCTGCCATATACGGTATTAAACTGAGTAGTATACATAGAAGACATACCACACTTGATCAATCTCATAATTTACGACTGTACCGGTTGATGCTAAATTTTTAAGTTGGGGTCCTGCGTCGTCATTCTAACTACATCCGGCTGTTATCACCACCACACACGCTAGCCCAGGGGGCACTCCTCTGGCTCTTCCAGCGAAACCTAATTCCCCCCAGCCTGCCCCCCACCTACAGGCCCTCTCTCCAAACAATTTACCCGGATAGGGGACATATTAGATATTGTACAGATTTTTTTTTGGTTCTTCTTCTAATTGCCTCCTGACCTGTGATAAGCAGAGCATGGACACATCCCCTTAGCTGCAGTTGGAAAGACACTCCCCTGGCCAGAGCAAGCCCTTTTTCCGTTTTCCGTGGTTGAAAAATCCATGAAATATAGGGTCCCAAGATAGGGGACGTATACGGTATTAAACTGAGAAGAATCGATACCGTACCGGTTGATGCTACAGTTTTTCCAAATCCATTCTGGCTGTTGTCACCACCACACACGCTAGCCCAGGGGGCACTCCTCTGGCTCTTCCAGCGAAACCTCCTTCCCCCCAGCCTGCCCCCCACCTACAGGCCCTCTCTCCAAACAATTTACCCGGATAGGGGACGTATTAGATATTGTACTGATGTTTTTTGTTTTATTTCTTTTAATTGCCTCCTGACCTGTGATAGGCAGAGCATGGACACGTCCCCTTAGCTGCAGTTGGAAAGACACTCCCCTGGCCAGAGCAAGCTCTTTTTCCTTTTACGTGGTCGAAAAATCCATGAAATATAGGGTCCCAAGATAGGGGACGTATACGATTTTAAACTGAGAAGAATCGATACCGTACCGGTTGATGCTACAGTTTTTCCAAATCCATTCCGGCTGTTGTCACCACCACCCACGCTAGCCCAGGGGGCACTCCTGTGGCTCTTCCAGCGAAACCTCCTTCCCCCCACCTACAGGCCCTCTCTCCAAACAATTTACCCGGGTAGGGGACATATTAGATATTGTACTGATTTTTTTTTGGTTCTTTTTTTAATTGCCTCCTGCGATAGATGGGAAACGAACCCGGGTCAACTGCTTGGGAAGCAGCTATGCTCACCACTATACCACCAACAGCCACAGCAACTGATAAGAACAGATACTAAACTTGATGTCAGCTGCAGTGCCAGCATGAGCAGTGGTGTCACCTGCAGGCAGTGATGGACCTTCGTTGCACCTAGTTGGGTGCTTCCCTAACATGTGATGGGTATTTGCCTCGCCTTTCTTGGTCTGGGTGAGCACAATTGCCATGAGGGTAACCACCAGGCTGTTGCCTGAGAATTTGGGGTAATGGTACGATTAGGCAGCCTCAGAGGCATCCATGCATGCCTGTCCATTTCCGTGGTGTTTCCATTATTTTCTGAGGTTTCCAGGTTTTCACCCAGCCTTCCCTAGGCAGAGCCTTGGTCCCCTGCAAAAATGTTTGAGTCTCCCATTGACTTCAATGGGGTTCGTTATTCGAAACGAGCACCCGAGCATCGGGAAAAGTTCAACTCGAATAACGAGCACCCGAGCATTTTAGTGCTCGCTCATCTCTAATTGTAATGTATTGTATTGTAATTAGTGTTGAGCGAGCACCTCTGTGCTCGTATGCTCGGGTGCTCTGGCCGAGCACTAGGGGTTGCTCGAGTGCTCGGCCTAGCACCCGAGCATAATGTTAGTCATTGGGACTAAACCAGGCACCCCCCCGCTCAGAAGAGGGGAGGGTGTCTGGTTAATAGAAAAAGGTCAGAATCGCGACTTCTCCTCTTTTACTCCTTTCACTCGTAAAAGTATGCTAATTAACTGAATTTGTAAGCATTAGCGCACAATGCGTACGCATTAGCATACAAAATGCGTACGCATAAGCATACAAAATGCGTACGCATTAGCATACAAATTCGTACGCATTAGCGTTCAAATCAACATTACAGTGCGGGGAAGAGACTCGAGCATTGCACTTGAGTACATTGTTCTCAACACTAATTGTAATGTAATGTATAAAAAACACTTGTGATATAGCAGAGCCCCAGGGAATAAGGGAGTAATGTATGCCATGTTAGTTGTGCTGTCTAAGAAGTCTTGCCGTGAATAACTGTATATGAGCAATGCTAAACCCTGAAATCAGATACAGTCAGAGTACCCACCCGGACAAGGGCGACTCCTGACCTGGCACTGGAAGTTATTCCCTCTCAATCTTTCTCTGTCTGCTTCCTCCTCCGATGCTTTTCGCCTCTTTAGTGTACAAGGCTCATCAGGGAGACATACAGCAGCATGGCGGCATGCATTCTTTCTATATGGCAGTGGCTCCGCACTCAGTCAGAGCATGGTCTTTTTACCACTATGGCCAGCCCACCATCAGGGTAAACCCCACCCAACAGCCAATAGGATTAAGGGGGTGGTATCGGCTCTAACCAGCCATCCCCCAATGGCTAAGCTGAGACGAGCCGACAGCAGGTTTGGTTACAGATTAATAAGGAGATCTAATAGCACATTTCCAGGCCAGTCGATCTACACAAGACACCTCCATGATCACAGTGGAATGTCAACAGAAAAAGCTAAGGAATAGCTTAGTAAGCTAAGGAATAGCTTAGTCCTGGTGTTAAACTCATTTGAGAGTATTGGATTTTATACTATAATATTAAACAGACAGTATAACACGTATGTCTATCTAGGGAGATATACTCATGGTTTAGGGGCTATACAGAGAATTTTGTTCCATATCCTCAGGCATTGGCCAAAACAGAAAATTATACCTTATTCAAATAAAAAATGTCTGTCATCTATAGGTCTATGGTTGAGATATATATCGATGATGTGTTAATTCTCTGGGAAGGCACAAAGAAGGGGTTCTGTGGTTGCCTTTATATAGGCAAAACTTGTAGGGAATTTAAGGTTAGAATCCTGGAACACCTAGGGGACATCAGGAATAGAAGGGACAAATCCGTAGCAAGACATGTAACTTTGCATTATGATGGCAAGGCACAAGGGATTATGTTTTTGGCAGTAGAGGTGATAAAATCATCTATTAGAGGGGGCGATGTTGATCAGCTCCTTAAACAAAAAGAACTGCGCTGGATTTACCGTCTACATACACTGGTTCCTGAGGGTTTGAATGAAAACATAGACTTCACTTGTTTTATTTAGGACTAGAGGGATGGAGCATTGAGTTATGTTGATATAATGTGTGAGGGATAAATAGCAATATATATATATATATACGTATACTCCCTGTACAATACCACACAGAGGTGTGATAAATAAATAAATAAATAAATAAATATACATCACCATTATCATTAAATGGGTGTGTTAAATGTATATATGTATATATACAAATAACACTGAGACTCTCTTACCCTCCCACCTCCTTTTGCCCACTCACTAGTCCGCTGACTGATTAAAGGTTTAAAATGTAGATTTGATCAGGTTCTTTAACTATAATGACATCTTTAGTGGCTATCTTAAAAAGGACTACTACTTTTTGTTACCATTTATTCTTTGTACCTCTCTTAATTTCATCTTATTGTTATGTTGGCTATTGCCATGTGTCAATAAAGCTTAGTTTGACACGCATCGGAGCTGTGGTGGAACGCAGCGCCGTAGCGTGATGACGTCAGACCCGCCACTCCCTCTCTATCCTGAAGAATGCTATCGGCGCTGTGATGCGTCTGACTTTGGTAGCACACGCCTACGGCCGGTATGTACCAATCAGTGACCGAGGCGCGCGGTGTTAAATGTCCCAGCAATCGGGAACCGAGCTGCCTCTGGATTTACTACATGCGGACGCACGCGGGAGTCGGCTAAGCGGCAGTAATCTTTACTGATAAGCACACCTCAGCCCTGGATCACGGTGGCGGACCAAAAGACGGGGGGGAAAGATACTTCTTACCGCAAGTACCCCATACCAAGGGGACATTAGTATAATAGGCCCCATTGTCTGTGGTCTTATATATATCAAGCTACGTATTTTGTATCCATGGGTTACCCCCTATTCAGGGGTTTGATTCTCTGACTATATCATATGACATCCATTGAATATCCACATGTTTAGATGTATCTGTTTGTGGAATATATGCACATATCTAGTGGACTTTTGTACAGTGTCATAGGTGGTGCTTTCACTGGCGTCTTTATAATCTACCTTCAGTGCTGCTATCTTTCATGCTGCTATCTTCTGACACATGTTGATATCTAGGAATTTACATTGGATGCACATAGAGTTTGTTCATTATTGAGTTATCTGTACATCCAATATACATTCTTCCAGTTACACATTTTGTATATATTTGGGATATATTTCCCGATTTAATTTTATAGTCCCCTGAAGAGCCACACATTAGATGATGGCGAAACGCGTAGGGTGTAAAGGGACCATATATACCTCCAAAATCATGGAGGCTCTATCATAGATTATAAGTTCAACACCGCTTTCTGGTGTACTGGATTAAGGTTTTATATGTGTTGTTATTAAGAATCTAGGTGGTAGGATCTATGGTCAATCATAATAAGAAACATCTTATCTACAATAATATTTGTATTGATACTTATGTTTTTTGGTGATTGGACTGACCTAAGACTAATAAGCTATACCTACGGACATTATTGGTGGCGGTTATCTGTCCTGTGTCAGGGGAAACTCAGGGACATCAGGAGGTTCCTGACACGGGATCACCCCTATCGGGGCGGCAGTTCTATTTTTGTAGGCAGGGCTTTAAATAGCGGTCAGGGAGTAATTAGGGAGAGATCTTTTCCTTTCTGTGCTAGAGAGACGAATCATTCCCTTACTCTCAGTTTGGTCTCCCTCAAGACGGCCACCTATCATTCAGTTTTTACTCTATGACTGTTCATTATTCTTCACAACACTGAGGTGATGGGTACACTATATATATGATGAACTCATTAAGGTGACTAAGACAGAGATGTTTTGTGACATAATAGTCCTTTTTACCTTATTAATATTAAAAGTTAAGTTTTAGAGGCCTATTCTGTGATTTTTGTTGAGTACTTTATTTGCCTCTGACGGATTATCATACCTGTCTGACGGTTGGCATTTGTCAGTACAACTGTGATACTGCTTTGTAATAATGTTGACCAACAGGGGTGGACTGGGAACTTAAAGTGACCCTGGAAACAAAATAAGTAGCCCCATTTTGTAGGCAGGTCCAAATTAACAGAAGGCAGGGCAACACAAGTAGTGTACCATAGTGCAAAATACCATCCCAGCAGAACCAAATACAGTGTTGCACAATATAATGCCCCAAAAGCTGTCCCTCTGTGGTGGCCATCAATAGCTACCATCTTCTGTCCTCCTCCCCCAGTTGTTTATGGAGCAGGGGGCTTAGGAGGGGAGGTGCGGCCACAGTAGTTGAATTCAAGAGGGCATGTGCTGTCGCTGTCTGGGTACATTAGAACCTGATTCTCGCAGTGTTATTTACTGTTGAAAGCTCATTATGTACCCGGTCAGCAGCAGAAAGGAGGACTTGGGTGGCCCCCTGGGGCATTGGCCCACCGGGAAGTTTCCCTGTAGGGTCTATGGCCAATCTGCCCCTCTTGACCAATGATAATGTAAATCAGAATTTTAAGGAGGACTGGATCTCCCATGTACAGCAGCCAAGAACCACTTTGACTGAAATATGGGTCTAAGTTAAAAGAGCTTCGAATAGCATGCTATAAGAGGCTATCCAGCATATGTATGACTGTTATCATGGCAGTGTGGAAGCCTGTTTCAACATATGCCCTACTACACAACCCAAAATTAACGGTGTACCACCTTGGTTGTGTGATCATTGACCAAGAACTACTAGCAGTTTACACTTTGTCAGTCTCTGCTCAATCACATTATTTTCCAAGTGTCCGTTTTTCAGTATATAGTTTCAAACTCATGCCTGCGGCACTGCTCCGGGTAGCGGCACAAGCACAGATGCTCTGTTGCTGATACTGGAGCAGTGACTCTGCATACACTACTACATTTGCAGTTAGTGGCAGATAAACAGTCTCTGCTCTGGTAGCTGTAGCAGAGCCTCTCTACTTGCACCACTCCTCAAAGCAGCAGCACATGCATGACATTGTCAGGGCCGGGAGAAATGTCCAGACCTGTCAATCAAGTGGCAGGAGCTTATAGAGGAGTGGGAACAACCCCTGGCTGCTCATGAACTCTTTTTGATGAACAAATTCATGTGTATGAATTTATTTGTTCATCTCTAGCTGGTATTTCTGGCAGCGGCTCTTCTCACATGGGAACAATGGATTGGAATGTTAAAATCCAACTTGGTCAATTCTTCTTTCTCAAATAGAGGTTGGAAGAGAAACAGGCTGACTCCATACACCTTAGAAGGTGAGCCAATCCTGCCACAACTGGCCCTCCTTTCACTAGCCTAGGTTCCAGGGGTTAAACCAAAATATACCTCTATAGATTTAGCTGAATTTACTTGGACATATCCATAAGAAAAATTAATAATAGAAATGAATGATAAACAATTTGTTCAGGGAGTTTTACGTTCTGTTCATACGGTGATTACATGGTGTGTTTCTTTTGCTTTTTTTAATGACAGTGACCTAACATTAAATGTCAGGTGGCAAACCCCATCACAGAAGGGTTTCCCCCTGCTTGGGATCCCCTCTATGAGAGCTGCTAACAAAAAATGGCACTCATTGGAGCAGCTGGTCCATCCATCTATTACATGGATGGACATTCATCTAACTGCTTTTGGCTGACCTCAGCTTTCCCCAGCAATGCCAGCTGAGGGAACATACCCTTAGTCTGACAGGGGTGTTGTTCTCACCATCAGTGTGAATTTGACCAAACATAGTCATATTCATATAAGTGTCACATTACATATGAGATATATGTCACACTTGCCATTTTTTTCTGAAGTAGGTTCTTTTTTTTACTTACTTACCTTTTATCTGTCTTCTCAGATGATTTTCTATGCAAAGGAGAGGGGAGAGATAGATTCAGCAGGCATTCTAGTGGTATAAAAGAAGATGACCCTTGCCACTGTAGTGTTGGGGAAAGTAATAAGGTAAAATTTAATTTCTGTTTATAACATACTGTTCACTAGTCTTTGAAAGTGTCTTTACAAAGGCGGTAATACTTGTTTATTGCTTAGGTTTTGAAGGTTTAGAAAATTATTTCAATTCCATTTGATAGAATTTAGGGGAAAGTCAGATTACATTTATTTAATACAATTTTGGATTTTTTTTTTAGTGATCACTTAAAACCTTTTTGTGATTACTTTATTTTTTCAAATTTGGAGGTTTGGTAGAGATTACATATCACATTCATGAGTGAAATAAGAAAATAAAAGTCATTTACCGGTACATAAATAATACAATAACTTTATAAGCCAATCATGCATGTGTCCTAACTCCTATCCAGCTGCCTGATCCTTATGTCCCCAAAAGGCAGATGTCGGAAGGGTCTAATGCACATTAGATAGTCAGCCAGCTCCACCAAATCGGTGGGTTCAGTTGACATTTGCTTAATGTGTGTGGCCAGTTTATGTCATTCAGATCTAAAATCACTTTAGAAAATAGGTAAATAATTGCAAGTATTAAAAAAAAATTCAGAGGGCATGTGTTGGGCAATTGTCATTGAAGAGCACTAATATTATGATAATAGTGAACACTAGTGTGAATATGATTAATAGAATTTTCCCATCGAGGAACCTCATCTCACTAATGTTTATGATTAACTTGATTCCCTTGTAATCGTAAATCATTTAATTCTTTTTACAATTGCTCCCAGATTACAATATAATTTACTGAGACATGCACTTGTAACAATTTACAATGATTGCTTTACTGAATTGGGCTTATTCACGTATGGGCCAGCACTGGTGAAATACAGAGAATTAGCTCAGAAAAAAAATGAACTGAAGTTCATTTCTGACTTGAGGAATAATTTTGATTTGCTCTATGGCAGTGATTAGAACTGTTGTCTTACAGTACTGAGGTCCTGGGATCAAATTGAACCAAAGACATCTTTAATGGGTTTTTGTGTACCCCTTGTGTTTTTGTATGGCATTTAGATAATCTGAATTCCTCCCAGTCTCCAGAAACTTACTGATAGGTTAATCAATTTTCTATGAAATTTGCCCTAGTTCTTGAGATAGAGGAAGTAGATTGTGGACACTGACATTCGTGAATGATGACAATCTCTATACAGCACTTAAGAATATGTTTTCACTAAATAAGCAGCAGGCAAATCATGGGGGTCACACACTTCTCTTAATAACTTTGTTGTATCTTCTGCTGTCAGTGCACCAGAAATAGCAATCTACTCCAGCTAACTCCCCATATGGTAATATAATTAATAAAGTCACTTCATATAAAAAGTAACTCCTGGAAATGGTTCAGAGATGGTGAATGAATTATTAAAGGGGTATTTCAGTTAGAGAAAGTTATTAACTATTAGATTGGTGGGCGTCCTACTGCTGCCTCTTGAGTTGTGATAGGGAAAGCATGGACACGCCCCCTTAGCTCCAGCAGAAAAGACACTCCCCTTGAGCTTTCAGCTTGATATATGTCTAGCAGAACAATGAATGTGGAGCCCATGTGAGGTACAGGGCTGGTTCTAGCTTTGTTAGAAAGAGATCGTCATGTACTATATGATATCTGATTTTAATGTTTTACTTTATCATGAGATAACCACTTTAGTATAGTGTATTTATAGTATAATGGTATACTAATTCATCTTTATGCCAAAAGTCTATGGGCAAGGTACTGTGTACACCCAATCTACATCCCACATCTTTACCATAGTCTTCACAATGTACCTTTTGACTGCTAGATCCTTGAATAATTCTACGTTCTACTTCATTGTCACAACTACCAGTGATGTTTAGGCCTATCTCCCCTTGCTTTTCTTCATATATATATCCCATCTTTCACTTGGCTTTACTGTTTGATTGTACCAATATGCTCATGACTATTTTGAAGAAAGGTCTTGCACAGCCATCTGTCCAGGATTGCCGAGCAGTAGGGAAAGCATTTCACAAGATTGCAATATTCTACAGCGCAGCTTCTGAAGAATATCAAGGTGTTATAAAGGTGTATGTAATGTTACTTAGTGTAGCTTAACACAGAGGGCAAATAAGGGCTTACAATGTCTCTACTCTTTCAATTTGCCATGGACATTAGCATTTTGATGTTAGCAACAGCTGCATTGCTGAGAAGGTTTAGTTTTTATATGGACTTCTATGTGGAGGAAGAGGATTAATGGGTTGTCCAGTGAGAATAACCCCTGTCCTTATGCCCACGTAGGGAATATAATTCTCATAGAGGAATTATCTACTTAACCCCCCCCCCCCCATTTGGGCAAGATCTTCTAACAAGCAGTAGCACCCACAATGGTAGACTTGAGCAATCCATATATATAGACAGCCCATCACCTGACTGGCCACGAGCTTTAAAACGAGGTTTGCCAGTGCTGTCAGGAGTGGAACCATGGTGGCATCCAAATTAAAGGGGTTGTCTGGGCTACAGATATTGATGACCTATCCTCAGGACAGATCATCAATATCAGATCCATGGGGATTGACTCCTGGCACCCCTGTAGATCAAATATTTGAAGGAGCTATGGCAATGGTGTTAGTACTGCCTCCTCTTCGGTGTTAACCTACCCCCAATCTACTTTGTAGTATTACCGCTCAATTCATTTCAAGGGGCCCAGGGGTGGTATAGGGGCTCTATTCTCATGATAGGTGTGGTTCATTGGGATAGGGGATAACTTACTACAACTAGAATGCCCCTTAAAGCGCTCAGATGGAAAACAATATTACTTAAAAAAAAAATATTAAAACATTACTTGAAAGTTTTTTTCAAAACATATGGAACGAGTCCAAACGCATATGTGTTATTCATTTACTATTTCTAAGAATATGATTTCTAAGAATATGATGTCATGTACATAACAGAAAAAATGTACTGACTACATCATGGTGCCCAATATGCGCATCATAGGTACAAGTTCTTATACTCTATGTTCTCTCTAATCATTGAGTCCCTCATTCTGTACAAAAGTAAATCGGGAGGGGGCATCAAGCCCCTTACTCCAGAATTCAAAAATGAACTTTTAATATACGCAAAAGAGCTTCTAGGAGCAATGGGGGCATTTCCATTACTCTTAGAGTGTCAGCTCTCTCTGCAACTGCTGCATCCTCTGCACTTTGACAGGGCCACACAGTGTAAATGCTGTTAAGAACAGCTCAGGTAAGATGGCAGCTACCATAATAATATTCAGGAAACAGAATGAAAAAAATCTACAATCAGAATATAAAAACAGTTTAGAAAAAAACAATATGTGTTGTATCTGGTTTTACTTGGCAGATTTTTGGCGATACTGTTCCTTTAAAAATTTAGAAACTAGGGCTTTGTGACTTTTTCTACTTATTTAAAAATTTAGCATTTTTACATTGGGCACTACAGTTTTGAAAAGTGGGTGCAAAAGTGTTTAGCCTGTCAAACTAATTTGTCAATTGTCGCAATTTACTACAGTAAAGGTAAAGTAGAACTAATTATGCACCAAATTTATCAAACATTTTACAACATTTGATAGATTAAAGTCAAATCAAGGCAACACAGACTCCACGAAAACTGATTCAAAAATCCCCCTCAGGATTTCTACGGTACTATGTCCCAACAACTTGATACACACCTCAGCTTTTTTGAAAAGAACATCAATCATATTCTCCTTAGAGATTTTACAGCATTACTTTGATTTTTAACTAATATGCTTATGTAGTTGCTTACCTTATGTACATCTTCTCCATGCTTTTTTTTCAATTTGGGCTCTCCTGACCCATTTTGACCATTTAAAAAAATCACTCTGGTTGGTTTACATCCTGTATGTAGTACTTCCTGTTGTATCCAAACAAACCCATAATGTACTTTTTTCTGCCACAGCTCCAGCATCCCCTCCTAACAACTCCCAGCAAGTTTATAGGTCCTCCCAGCCAGCTAGTTACACAGAAACTCCCTTATCACTGCCCTGTAGGACATAACATCACATGAAATAAGAAAGAGCTGCATGGACATTGTCATATGACCACAGCCCTGAATAGAATATAGGAGCAATAAAGGTAAAAAAAATCATTACATAATTACAGCTGCCTTCATAAATGATTATTTTAAAGGCTGTTTATGCAAACCCTCTTACAGCCGGGTCTACTTTGTGATGTGAGTCATGCAATATTGTATCTCCGTTAAAGGGTTAATGCTATGGTTCACTACTAAAATTGTTTAAAATGTTTACTCATATCCTAACTATTCACTTACACTGGTACAAATGGTTTTTATGCCTTTACTATGCACTATGTATTTTGAAAGGCTGATTATGGATGGGCAGCCGTTAGTAATAGTTGCCCAGTGGTTAGCTGGTCCTACTCTCTCCTGGCCAGTGGGTAGTTCCTGGTCATCCAGCAAAGAGTAAAGACTTGCATGCTACTATTGGTGTCTAAGCCAGACAAGCTGCCAGAAAAGCAACTATGCTAAGAACCAGCCTGATGGAAAGAAGCATTGGATTATTGCAGAAGTTACTGAATGTGGTTTAGGTTATATTGCCCCTGGCATCCACCATGCTACTGGGACAGACTAGCCATCTGATCTAGGACTGCACACAGCAGTTTGGCATTACAGAAAAGTATTGAGGAATTTCACTCCTTTGGTCATTTTGGAAAGATTACATATATGTACCTATAGGAAGAGACTCGGGGAGGATTAACATCATAATCACCTCCTATACACAGCCTTTGGGAAAATCCTGGTCGGTCAAATACTTGACAACTATGCTTACTGCTAGTATCTGTACTGTGAACCCCATTATTTTTTCAGTAAAGGAGAGACTTTACATTATTGTAACTTATTTGGCCTGGTCACTGGTCTCCATTTCTGATTGGAACCACCATCCCCATCTCCTGTTCTCCTGCATTGCACCCCACTGTTCACCTAATATCAAGAGCACCACCAGGCAGGAGACTCCAAAGTCCAGATTGTGCCCAGAGGGGAAAATGGGTTGTGCCCCACTATCACTGCACATGCTAGTTATGGGAGCACTGGTGCAGGGATTAGCTACCCTGAGGACTACGACCATCCTCATCCCCCCCATTACCACTCCCATCCTTCTCTTCACCCCGCATCTCCTCTGCAGGCCAACGTGCTGCACTTTGCTGTGATAGACCACAATGCATGTTGTGTGCTACTTACCTGTGACTTTCCTGCGATTTGGTTGTGTTTTTTAGCTAAACTCTAAACTAGCTGTTTAGTCTAGTAGCTTCTAAGACTTATGGTCGTGTGACACATATCATCGTGTATTTCCAGCCTTACTCTTCCGAAGTATTACAATGTACCTCCTATTATATATTAATAACATTGATGAATTAATAATTAATTCAACCCTAATCTAAATGCTCCAATTGCCCTGACACATTGTGGGTGACATTCAGGAGTCTTCTAGGATTGTAACCCACTCCTTTCAAGCTCTTTAATGCTAAACCAGCATTAATAATCTTAAAGTGACATACAGTACATGTCTATGGGTAGACCCATGGCTGATGGTGGTAACAAACTCTTTAAAACAAACTGCACTGCAGGATTTTTTTACTGAAAAATGTGGGGTCATGTGGATCTCTTTCTTTATTTCTCACATCTTCTGAGCTCAAAAATGGATGATGTAATCTAGAGCAACTCACCCGAATCAAAGCATCAAAAATTCGGATTTGGATTTGACCCAAATTTTTTGAAAATTCAGGTCAAATTTGATTTGTTTAGAATTGATTAACGCTTCTCAAATTAATAAGCATATATAGAATCCCCTCAGAGCTCTATGACCTGTAAATGCCCTTGGTCTACAATGTCATTAGTCATGCAACTCCTTAGGGCTGTTTCACACTGGCGGCAGGCCTGATCCGGCAGGTGAAGGGTGCTGCCGGATCAGGCCTGCCGCAGTGACATGTGTGGAGCCGGAACCGCGCTCCGGCCCCACACATGTCACACAGTACATACATACACATAAACATACACACACATATAGACATACAAACACACATACATACTTACATGCTCCCCGGCAGGTCTTCGGAGCGTCAGGGACAGGACGGCTCACACAGGTCACGATTCCGCACAGCGCCCTCTGCTGGGCGCCTGGTGGAATCATGACGATTCCACCAGGCGCCCAGCAGAGGGCGCTGTGGGGAATCGTGACCTGTGTGAGCCGTCCTGACGCTCCGAAGACCTGCCGGGGAGCATGTAAGTATGTATGTGTGTTTGTATGTCTTTATGTGTGTGTATGTTTATGTCTGTATGTGTCTATGTGTACCCGGATCCGTAATGGACTCCATTGAAAGTCAATGGAGGGCGGATCCGGTTACCATTATGGTCACACCAGACGGATCCACCCCCATTGACTTGCATTGGGGGTCATTCCGGATCCGTCTTGGTGCGGATGCCTGGACCGGAGAGCAAACCGCAGCATGCTGCGGTTTGTTCTCCGGTCTGAAGACGGAACGGAATGCTTTCAGGAGCATTCCGTTGTCTTCAGTTCAGTTTTGTCCCCATTGACAATGAATGGGGACAAAACTGAAGCGTTTTATTCCGGTGTTGAGCCCCTATGACGGAACTCAATACCGGAATTTTAAAACGCTAGTGTGAAAGTAGCCTTAGTAACCTCTTTTATTATCATTTACAGGCACTCCAGTAGCTGTAAAACTACAACTCCCTGCATGCACACTTACTAAGCTGTTCTTGTAACCCCCTAGAAGTGAAAGGAGGATCCTGGGAGTTCTAGTGTCAGAACAGCTGGAGTGCCAGAGGTTGCTGACCCCTGCAGTAGGGACTACATTATACCTGAGGCCTAAAAAATAAATCCCAATAATGTATTGTGAAGTCACCAGGGCAGATTGGCCATATAGTGAAATTTCCTGGTGGGCCGATGTCCAGGGGGCAGCCTGGGACCTCCTCACTGGAAATTTTTGGGGATGTATTTTGTGGTGCTGGCAGTATTTTGTGATGCATACCTCCCAACTTTTGAAAAGAGGAAAGAGGGACATTATGTGCGGTGGGCTATGCGCGTCACAGCTAATTTATTTGTACTAGGCCACACCTCTAACTCCACCCAAAAATAACAAAACACCAAATCCCATGACATGTCCTACTTTCTAACAGCCGCTATTCTTTGGCCGTTAAAGAAACAGTCATGTGACCCGCCTCATAGACTTTAATTGGTTATAAAAATGGCCGTCTGACGACTTAAACTGCCCTCACATCGCCATTTTTCGCGTCTATTTGCATATAAGTAGTGATGAGTGAACTACTGTTTTCAAGTTCGGCGTACAAGGTTCCCTTATGGATTCCACTACCAAGGACCATACGTTATAGTCCGTTGTAACGGAATCCATAACGAAATTCTTAGATAACCCGAACCTTGTACGCCAAACATGAAAACAGAAGTTTTCTCAGCATTACCTATAGGCTAAATATACTCGCTCCCCTCCCTCCAGTCCCTCCAACATACAGTTCCATGTATATAACATCACTATCTATAGACTATTCCAATGTACAGTCCCATGTAAATTACGGTACATCACTCTCTAAATACAGCCTCCTCCAACATATAGTCCATGGACATCACTATTAGGGATCAGCGAATTTCATATTTTGAAATTTGTGTTCAGGTTGAGGTAAAAGATGAATTGTGTTATGGATTCTGTTACCACGGACAATAACGCAATTCTATGATGGAATGCATAACGGAATGCCTCTAAAGGCGGAATGATTCCTATTCATTCCGTCATAATAGAAGTCTATGGCCTGCATAACGAATCCGTTTGGTCTCCGTTATGCTGGAGTCCTCTCCTGTTCTGTCCCCGGAATACACCACATGCCCCTCCTCACAGATTTACACCCCATAAATCCCCCCCTCAGATCTGCCCCTCATGTCCCCCATAAAGCCCTCCAAGGCCCCCAGAATACAACCAGATCTGTACTATAAACCCCTGTAATTGCAACAGACTCCACTCCACTTGAACCCCACTGCCCTTGAGTGCTCCACCTGCCCCCTCATATATGAATTCCATTTGCTGCCCCTCACCTGCTCCCCATGAAGCTCTGTGTCCTCCAGGACTGCAGCACATCCTTCCTCACTGGGCTGCTGGCGGGTACACACAGCCCCTCCTCCTTCCACAAGCTCCTGCAGTCGGGGTTTGTCATATGACCATGAAGGAGCATGTGACCAGTGACGTCACAGACCTCCTTCTAGCAACTCCATTCTACCCACTACGGAGGCTGAACCAAGTCCTCCACAGCCCCCCCTCTCCTTTCTCGCCCATGATGAGGTTAGTTTAAAGTGGGTGAAGGAGGCTGAGGTGAATGGTGTGGGGAGCTGATGGCTCTGTGCTTCACCATCAGCTGTTTCTGCCTCCTATGGAAGCTGAGACAGCTGAAAGCGGGACATACCTCTACCGCCCAGGACAGCGGGACAGCCACTGAAATCCGGGACTGTCCCGCTGGATCTGGGATGGTTGGGAAGTATGGTGATGGACTGTGGTATTTGGCTCTATTGGGATAGTATAATGTGCTACAATATGGTATTGCTGGCCTTGCCTTCCATCAATTTGGACCCAACTACAAAACGGGGCCACTTTTAGTATTTTTTCCGGGGCCGCTTTAAGTTCCCAGTCCGCCACTGCTGGTATCTATCTCTAAATCTTACAGTGCAGTAATACATTATTTAACAGTTCATTATCATTTATGCTTTTTTGTACAATTAGACTACAATACACCAAGCAGACACATGGTCTAAAATTTGTACCAGAAGATTGCAAGTCTTGGCTGCATCCTTGTTAGCTAACATCAGCTATTTAAATCCCTATAGCACTTCAGGCAATTTTTGCTTTAATGTAGACCATGTGAAACATGTGCGCGGTTCATATATGACTGTAGCCTGTCCTCAATGAAGTTTATAGTTCTCTGTTATATGCCAAATGTTGGAATTTTACAGGTGTGTTATTATCGCAGTGCGTGAGACAAAGCTGGCAAAGAATTTTAGGTTCATTTTTATTGCAATATATTCAAGTCTCAAATTTCAACCTAATGAGGCAGGTTTACTAATCCTATAGATGCTATAAGCATAGACAGGCTGTATAGACCTGTATGACTGTGTTTCAGGCTGGATGATGAATCTAGTGCAGGGATAGACACTTTTCTCTGACCATATAGCAACTACTGGTTGGCTTACAGAAATTTTTCTGCAACATATTGCATCTTTGACCATGCCCCCTTCCCTACTATGCCCCTTTCTTGCTAAGTCATGCCCCCCTTAACAAGTTAGCTGCAATGGATTTTTCTAAAAGTACCTGTGCCAAATTGCACTAAAATGCGCCAAATTGTGACAATGTCTAGGTGTACTCAAATAAGTAACTGTGTATTTACTGCTCTGTTGTTTTATATTGGGTGCTACAAGTGTTTATAAATAAGGAATATCTGGTAGTCCTAAACGGAACCTGTCACCATTAAACAAGTGGCCCCATATTGTAGACGTGTCCAAATTGCAAAAAAAAATGCCCCAACAGAACCAAATATAACAGAGCAGCACTAAATACTGCCCCAGCCGAACCAAATACCACAGTGAAGCACAAAATTCTGCCCTACTGTAGCATAACCAAGTACTACAGTGCAGCACAAAGTGCTGCCTCTCCCGCTGCAGTATTCAAAGCTGCCACTGTGAGGACAGCCCTACAGTGGAAATCAGGAGAACCAAATCAGGACCGTTAACTCTGCATGCCTAATCATACAAGAAAGTTTGTCAATCACTGCTTAGGACTGCCCACATGACCCCTAAGTAGTGATGAGCAAATCGATTCATCTCCTGTTTAACATATACATTGGAAAAAAAAGGATACAAAAGTGTAGCACACCACCCTTTTCTATCTTGCAGAGTCTGGTAAAAAAAACAAAAAGTATACTTTTTTTTTTAACAATGGAACTCTATGGGGATGGATGCCACTGTATGGAATATGTTTAACATATACGATTTTCATATACAGTGGGGAAAAAAAGTATTTAGTCAGCCACCAATTGTGCAAGTTCTCCCACTTAAAAAGATGACAGTGGCCTGTAATTGACATCATAGGTAGACCTCAACTATGAGAGACAAAATGAGAAAACAAATCCAGAAAATCACATTGTCCGATTTTTAAAGAATTTATTTGCAAATTATGGTGGAAAATAAGTATTTGGTCACCTACAAACAAGCAAGATTTCTGGCTCTCACAGACCTGTAAATTCTTCTTTAAGAGGCTCCTCTGTCCTCCACTCATTACCTGTAGTAATGGCACCTGTTTGAACTTGTTGTCAATATAAAAGACATCTGTCCACGACCTCAAACAGTCACACTCCAAACTCCACTATGGTGAAGACCAAAGAGCTGTCGAAGGACACCAGAAACTAAATTGTAGACCTGCACCAAGCTGGGAAGACTGAATCTGCAATAGGCAAGCAGCTTGGTGTGAAGAAATCAATTGTGGGAGCAATAATTAGAAAAGACAATACAAGACCACTGATAATCTCCCTCGATCAGGGGCTCCACACAAGATCTCACCTCGTGGGGTCAAAATGATCACAAGAACTGTGAGCAAAAATCCCAGAACCACACGGGGGGACCTAGTGAACGATCTGCAGAAAGCTGGGACCAACGTAACAAAGGCTACCATCAGTAACATACTACGCCGCCAGGGACTCAGATCATGCAGTGCCAGACGTGTCCCCCTGCTTAAGCCAGTACATATTCGTGGTCCGTCTGAAGTTTGCTAGAGAGCATTTGGATGTTCCAGAAAAGTATTGGGAGAATGTCATATGGTCAGATGAAACCAAAGTAGAACTGTTTGGAAAAAACACAACTTGTTGTGCTTGGAGGAGAGTGAATGCTGAGTTGCATCCAAAGAACACCATACCTACTGTGAAGCATGGGGGTGGCAACATCATGCTTTGGGGCTGTTTCTCTGCAAAGGGACCAGGACAACTGATTCGTGTACATGAAAGAATGAATGGGGCCATATATAGTGAGATTTTGAGTGCAAACCTCCTTCCATCAGCAAGGGCATTCATTATGAAACGTGGCTGGGTCTTTCAGTATGACAATGATCCCAAGCACACCGCCAGGGCAATGAAGGAATGGCTTCGTAAGAAGCATTTCAAGGTCCTGGAGTGGCCTAGTCAGTCTCCAGATCTCAACCCCATAGAAAACCTTTGGAGGCAGTTGAAAATCCATGTTGCCCAGCGACAGCCCCAAAACATCACTGCTCTAGAGATCTGCATGGAGGAATGGGCCAACATACCAGCAACAGTGCAGTGTGTGCCAACCTTGTGAAGACTTACAGAAAACGTTTGACCTCTGTCATTGCCAACAAAGGATATATAACAAAGTATGGAGATTAACTTTTGTTATTGACCAAATACTTATTTTCCACCATAATTTGCAAATAAATTCTTTAAAAATCAGACAATGTGATTTTCTGGATTTGTTTTCTCATTTTATATCTCATAGTCGAGGTCTACCTATGATGTCAATTACAGGCCTCTTTCATCTTTTTAAGTGGGAGAACTTGCACAATTGGTGGCTGACTAAATACTTTTTTCCCCACTGTATGTTAAACGGATGGCAAAAACATGATGTGAGCCCAGCCTTAGATGTGCAGGTGCTTAGTTTCCTAAATCGCCCTATCATCTAACTGGATATCATGGTATAGCTAAACCCTAGGCCAGATATGAGCGGAGCACCCCCTTCCCCCCCCTTACCCTAATCTCTGTTTGGTTAGGCTTCTACTATATTGCTAGCTCGTTAGGGGACAATTCTGGCATTATGACATCTAGGTATAAAGTTAAGGCAGTGGCTGTAGACGCCGATGCGAGTGGGCTTGTTATGTGGGAAACTCCACCCCTTCCCATGGCTAGTCATGCCTAATGAGAGTGAATGACCACCTTCAGCTAATGTATGATGTCTCTCATTCGTCATAAATGGACGAGCCCACAGAGTGGGAGTATGGTTCATATGGAGATCTTACTGCATGTTTCCTGGTTCTGTGTATCCTATACAGTTCTCATGGAGAATAACCGGTAGTCAGTGGTGGATCTAAAAGAGGTTGTACAGAGTTTACTAATCAATTATGTTTGTGTTGCTAGTGAGGTCCAGTTATATAGGATCCACTGGCCGTCTACCTTTAGCATTTTCTGATCCTAGTTACCATCTCTACTGTTAGGAATCATAGTAATGCCAGTGAATTGTTAAGTTAACATTTCCCTGATGTGAAGCATGAACATGCCTGGATACCGGTGTGTCTTTTTTGTTTAGCATACCATTTATATGTTCTCTGATGTGCCTATGACATTCACTTTTCATTTTTCCAACACAATGTATGGGACATGTACACTGTACTAGGTAGATCACTCCACTAGATTTGCAATTATTAAAATCCCTGATCGGATATTGTTTTCTTGTTTCGGAATTTGTACAGTGTTTTGTTTGAAGAAATTGGTTACATGCACTACAGTACCCACAGCGGAAATTACCCCGTGCTTTAGTTCCAGCCATATTCTTTTTCTTGTTATCGGGACAAAGTGATTGTTTACAAGGAAGTCCCTAAATGATCCATCCCCTTCTGAACGTGATCTCATGTTGTTCATCTAGCAGCTCTGCTAAATCTGGATCTGCTCTCAGTATGCCCCAATGTTTTTGCAAAATTCTCCTGACTTCTCCTTGTGCCCTGTTGAAGATACCGATCATACGGAAGTTTCTCATTGTCTACTCTATTTTCTTGGGGGTCAGAAGGACGTCTGGTTATGCTCAATGGTCCTGAGAAGGTTCCTTTTAGGAAGTGATCTGGGTATCAGTGATCAAGAAATCATTGTCTCAAGTCATCTATATGATGTTTAAATCTTTTTACATTGGAACAATGTAGATACTGTCCCCTTGGGATACCTTTCTTTAGGGCATGGGTGGGCACTGTCCCAATTTAAGAGACCATTCCTAGCTGTTTTTGCAATAGATCTTGGTTTCAATATAGCCCCTAGTCTCACATTTAAGCACCACATGAAGGAAAGCCAACTGGTCTTCATGGATCTCAGAGGTAAATCTAAGTCCAAGATTGTCATCATTAAACTTCTTGATGAAGTTCTTAATGTATCTTAACCAGAGACAGATGTGTCTCTGCCAGTGTTCCATATGTTCTGAAAAGATCCATATGGCCTCCCACCAGCCCAAGTGACCTAAGTGGGGGTGCAAAGGCTACCCACTGCCACACTCCTGAGCTAGTGGTAGCAATGCCCATCGAAAATAAAGAAGTTCTTGGTCATCTTATGGTGCAGGCATCAGGTGTAATGTGCCACATAATTGACTAATAGGGCGATAATAACAACTAAATATGTATTCTAGCACCTGCAATAGACATGACCACTGACACTCAACAGTGGATTGTTGAGTAGTGCAATCACACTATAACCCTCATGGCAACTGGCTTTTGTCTAATACTTGTCTTTATTTTTGTGTGTTGTGGAATATGGCAGTATGTTCTCTGTTGCAGAATATAGTGTGGTAGTATCTTCATTTTGTGTTGTATGTTGCATTTTAATGTTATTATCTTCATCTCTGTGGTATAGTAGTGTGTTAGTATTTTCTTTTATGTGGTTGTAGGTTGCATGGTACTGCTAGTATCTTCTCTATGGTAGTGTGCGGTAGTATCTTAATTTCTGAGGATGTAAGTCTTATCACAGTGTTATTAACTACCTCACTGTTGTAATACAGCAATGTAGTAGTATCTTCTCTGGGGTAACATAGTAATATCTTCTGTATAGTAGCATATCACTGTGTTAATGGTAGTATCTTCTTCTCTGTGGTAGTATAGTAATGTGGTAGTATCATTCTTTATGTGTTTGTATGGTAGTGCTAGAATATTTTTCCCTGTGGTAGTGTGTGGTAATATCTCTGTATCTGTGGTTGTGTGTTCTATCATAGTGCTAGTACCTTCTTCTCTGTAGTAGTTAGCAGCGTGGTTGTGTCTTCTCTGCAGTAGTATAGTAGTGTGGTGGTAGTATCTTCTTCTTTGTGGTGGTATAATAATGTGATAATGGTAGTATCTGCGTCACTGTGGTTGTATGTGACCATCTTTCCATGCAAGGTAATCAAATAGGATTTTAGCTAACGCCAAGTAGTAGGTATAAGCAATCGTCTGTTTTCAAGTTCGGCATACAAGCTTTGGGTTATCTAAAAATTCTGTTATGGATTCAGCTACTATGGACCATAAGTTCCATGGTAGCAGAATCCATAATGGGATTCTTAGATAACTGTAACCTGAACCTTGTACACCAAACTTTAAACCAGAAGTTCACTCAACACTACCAAGTAGTCATTGCTAATACCTGTTAAGGAAATCTCCATGTAGTAGTATGTTTTCTTATGATTTTTCTGAAGGACTGATTATGGGCTGTTTTTTTTAAATTCTAGGCTGGAATGATAAGAACTGACAGTAGTGAGTTCTTTATTGAGCCTTTAGAAAGGGGAAAACAGGAAGATGAAGAATATGGTCGTGCTCACGTGGTCTACAGGAGATCTGCTGTTCAACACAATAGAACTGGAAATCAAGGGGAGATGCACAATGAAGGTACCTTAAAAATAATAATATACTATTTCTTTGTATTGTTCACATAACCCTGTTTTATTTGGATTGCCTTTCTTGACTAATTTTCACTCTTTTCAAAATGCTGAATATGCCATAAAAAAGTTTATGTTTGCACATGGTTAAAGCTAAATGCCGTCTAACTTTGAAATGCTAGTTAATATTACTAGATAATACTGGGTTAAAGGGATAGGATATCCACTCCATTTGTTTTTTTTTTGTTTGTTTTTTTTTTGCCAGACATGCTAATTTGATTACCTCTGGCTTTCTGGGAAATATATTCAAATTAGCTTTTCTTCAAAAACAGAAAAGAATGCTAATCTTTTCTCATACCAGGTGAATTAAGATATCTGATTTCCATATACCCTTCCTAGAAACCAAGAGTAGTGTCTTCTGGCATACAATACTCCCACCTATTTTTTCCATCCCCCTAATGATAAAGAGCACCCCAAAGAGTACCCCACAGGGGAAGTCAACCAAGTAAGACATGTTTCTCTTGAGGAGTTCTGGCTTTCTTGTCCTAGGAAGTAGAACTAGCTTATCTTGTCTCACTTTCAGTTGAAGGTTGCTTTGGAGGTGTCTCTGTCCGAAGTTGATCCAAAACACTGAAATAATGTTGCAGAAGGTGTTGTCCGCCTTTGCTATACTGATGATCTATCCACTGGTGAATAGGAAGGAGCTGTCCCTTTCAAGTGAGACAGCAAGTAGGTAAACAGTAAGAATAACACAGCAGAAATATGAGCACCACGTTATTTTCACACAGCAGATTGGCAGAAATGCTTTACTGCTTTTTAAGCATGCTTATGTAGCAAAGCTAGAAAAATAGCTAAGCCAGCCTCACATCTGTAACTGCAATCAGAAAAAAACAGCAGATGACAACATTTTTAGTTGCAAGGCCTTAAGGAGAAACTCTGGGTGGGTACTATTTGTATTGTGGAGACCAGTTGATACACAAGAAATCCAGGGGACCATGTCTATTGTAGGCTAGACAATGGTCCCTTGGATTTCTTGGTAAAATATATGCAAATTCATCATGTCTAACATCTGACGGTGTCAGAAATATACATTTGTGCACTAGTTTCTCTCTTTCTCTCTTACCTAGTTCTCTAATTAAAGGGTTAAAGTGCCACTGCTGAACCTATTAATTGGTAGGAGGTTGGATCCCTAAAAACATTTTTTAAAAATTCATACTCCCTGCCCCAATCCCCACCACTGTTTTGAAACTTCCTGGGTCTCCCATTCCTGGTCCTTCTGGATGTAGAAATGTGACATGAGTGACCACTGCAGCCATATATTGGCTGCCACACAACATGTCCACGTAAAGATGGACAAGAATTAGAAACTGGCTGAAGACCTGGGAGTTGTTGGAATGGGAGCAGCATACAGTATATAGTACTGTCATATTGAACATATATTTGATACCTATATTGTATCATGACAACTTACAATCCCTATTTATTTTTAGTTGTAAAGAGTGAAGTTGGCGATCTCCCTTTTGAACTGGAATCAATGCAGGTCAGGTTGCTGGACAATGAACGCAAGAAACGTCATGCTAAGAAGGATGATTATAATATAGAGGTGCTCCTTGCAGTGGATGACTCTGTTGTGCGCTTCCATGGAAAAGAGCATGTGCAGAACTACGTACTCACCCTTATGAACATAGTGAGGTTTTTGAAAAATTATTTTTCTTGATATTTTTGATTTGGTTTATTTGTTGTACAGAATGGGTGTCATACATTTTTTGATGTTTAAATGGTAATAATTTGAGACGTCTGTCAAAGTCAATGGTGTTGCCAGACTTTGGTGGCTTGAACACTACCATATTAAGGATCCATGTTTTACCACTGTTCCTCTATGTGTCTTGGAATTTCTACATGCATATAGACATTTTCTCAGTGATCTGTATGAAATCTAAGGAATGCAGCACGTTTTACGCAAGCCTGGTCACTAATATATGATAAGGAATCTGTCTGCTGCCACAGAGTGTATGCACAGACAGAAAAGTATAGAATATGCTTAAAGGGAACCTGTCATCTCCGAAACACCCCCTGAACTAGAGTAAGCGTTGTATAGTGTAAATGGTGCTGAATCTGAATATGTAAGTTTTATCTTCATACTCACTTCCATTCTGATGCTGTGCTCCCACAAACCAGCAGTAAAATGCACTCAGTGGACTCCAGTGCTCACTCATATAATGGAGAGGACTCAAAGAAGAGTCCTCTCAATGCATTTTACTGCTGGTTTGTGGGAGCACAGCATCAGAATGGAAGTGAGTATGGAGATAAAACTTACATATTCAGATTCAGCATCACTTGCACTATACAACGCTTACTCTAGTTCAGGGGGTGTTTCGGAGATGACAGGTTTCCGTTAAGGATTTAAGTATTGATGACCTATCCTCACAATAGGTGATTTTTGGGGGGCTGACCTCCAGGATTTCTACAGCTATTAGAAGAGGCCACAGCACTCTGTTTAGCACGTGACATCATAGCCATTGGTCACAGCCACTATACAATATACAGTACTGTGCTTGGTATAGTATGAAGAGGCCACTTCAAACAGCTGATGGACATGGGTGCTGGGAGTCAAATCCAACCAATCAGGTACTGATAACCTATGGTAGGGTATGGGTCATCAATATTTAATTTCCTGAAAATGCCTTTAAATGCTGCTTTATAATATCTTAAATCCAATACCTTTTCAGAAAAAAAAAATTAAATGTAAAGAAATGGCTTGATGTATGGAAAAGCAGATATAAAAAGTTTTCTCTTTGTTAATCATAAGAAGGATGATTTTGGTTTAGCATGCATGCCCTGAATTTTCACATGAGCTGAAATTAAAGAGAACCTGTCACCTCCTGTAGCCAAAAAAAACTGTTAGTAGTAGCTTAATTTAGGCTCCTGGGTGATGCTGAATAAGATCTTCATAAGGAGAAGAGATTCCTCAAAGTGGCAGAAATTGATCTTTTAATTCTCCTGCGCGTGCTGTCTTGACTCCGCTTGAAGTCAAGGGGGCAGCGGCCTCCTTGCTTCAAGTCAAGCAAACCACTCCCCTGGTCAACTTGACTGACAGGTTGCTGTTGGGCCGGGGATCGCGCAAGTCTCGCGCATGTCTCGCGCATGTGCGGTGCGCGATATCTCCCTGCACGATCCCGGCCCCGGCTCTTCACTTTGCCAGCGTATGGCAGGGCGTTCCGACGCTTTCAATGACCCCTTGCGTGCAGGGACGGCGGGCGCGCTCTGCCAAGCGCGCTCGCTTGCTTCTGTGGCCCATGCGCTGTACAGACAAAAGCGCCGGCAAAGTGAAGAGCCGGGGCCGGGATCGTGCAGGGAGATATCGCGCACCGCACATGCGCGAGACTTGCGCGATCCCCGGCCCAACGGCAACCTGTCAGTCAAGTTGACCAGGGGAGTGGTTTGCTTGACTTGAAGCAAGGAGGCCGCTGCCCCCTTGACTTCAAGCGGAGTCATGAAGATCTTATGATCTTATGAAGATCTTATTCAGCATCACCCTGGCGCCTAAATTAAGGTACTACTAACAGTTTTTTTTTTTGGCTACAGGAGGTGACAGGTTCCCTTTAAAATCAATTGATATTTTTGTAATTCTGCCATTAACCTTTTTAGATACTTGCACTGGTCCTTAGTTTTATAGTTTTACTGAAAATGCCAATTGAAGCATTGATGTTTCGAATTCTAAATGTAATACTTATCTGGGCACCAGATGCTGCCTGTAGAAAAATTATTTCCGTTCCATTGTCCTTCCTGCTTTTCTGATTTTTTTTTTCTTCTTTTTATAGTTTTTATTGCTTGTAAACTTAGATCATGCATGCGCTGAGCCATGTCCAGGAGAAAATAATGTAGAATGCTTATTGTTTCTAAAACTTTTCATGCTTCTTGATATTGCCTGTGTAGGTCTGCACCCTTACCCCTCATGCCGTCAAGCTGTGCTTCTATATGGCTAACATTGTTTAGGCATTAGATTTGACCAACAATTCTAGGAATGTATTAATAATGGCTTTCGAGAGCTTGGAAGCAAAGCTGAAAGTTATTCTTAACCATCCAGAGAAAAATAGAAATTGCCTCTAACACATGATAAGGAATGTTATGATGGAGCGTATTTACAGGTGCCAGATATTAGCCCTTGAAGATATAAATCTCTTCTGCCTTCCAAGTCTCAATGAAAATGTTTCTGCTATTAGACAACCAGGATGAGGACTACCGTTGCCCTATACCATTTAGTCTTTGATATCCCCTGCGCTGCTGGAGAATACACTTAATAATAAGGTGCAGGCCTCATCATAAATTAGGCGCATCCTTTGGCAGTCCACGCGCCTTGAATGAAATCTATTCCAGCTCCTAACTGGAGTAGATTTCAATCCTCATTTAAGCCTCTCCAGTGGTGAGGATGGTGTAGAAACACGTGACTAAATAAACTATTTAGTCAGTTTCTGGTGAAGAGAGTTACAATTAATGACTCCCTTTGTGCTTTACCGCATTACTAGTTTGAATATGAGTACAAATTGCCACTGTTTCAAGAGTTGTGAGCAGTAGCTTGTAACCAGAAATTTGAACGTCATATAGTGTAGTTAATTTTATGCGCTTCATATATTTTGCCCCAAATATTGCACAATGGTCAAAAATTCAGTACATATAATTGATGAAATAAACATAATTAAGAGCCACCTATGGAACTTCTGTTTGTCATCAGGTTCTGTTTGCTGCAGTTAAAGTGCCTGTCCAATCAGACAGTGTAATTAAAGAAGATTCCTACACAAAATGTGAAATTGAACATATATATGTAAACATGCTGATAGAATGACACTTTTGCCATGAGTATTTGAGAAAGCTAAATCAAAAGGTGACAACCAATATGGCTGCACTTCCTGTTGTCACTTTTGCAGCTCAGGAACTTTCATAAAAATGGAGTGGCTGCACACATGTCCGACCATCTGCTCCATTTATTTTGTGGGGCTCCACTGGGTATGAGGTCCTGTTCTCGGGATAGGTGTTGTTTCTAGAAGTAGCACCTCACCGATCGAATACTTATTCCCTGTCCTGTGGACCTCTTTCTGCCATCTTTGTCATAATATTTTCATGACCTTTTTGTAAGCTAACAGTATTGTGTAGAGAAGAATTTGAACTACGTAACAAGTAGGCTAATTGCTGCTGAGGCTATTTTTAATCATTTAGTCTGGCTTACATTAGCCCTTATGCACACAACCAAGTGCAATCCACATTTTTCTCACTTCCTTTACTAAAAATGACTATTCTTGTCCACAGTACAGACAAGAAAAGGATGTGTTCTATCATTTGTGGAATGGACACAGGGATGTGGATAGCACCCGGATGACATCTGTGTGCTGTCCATTTTTAATTTTTTTTTGTGGCCCTAAAGAAATGAATGGTTCGGTATGCAATCTACAAAGAATGCAGATCGGACATGGATACAAAATAGAGTTGTGTGCCATCCGCGTTGCATCCATGGTTTTCACGGACCCATAGACTATAATGGGTATCATGGATCAGTGAACACGGACAAAGTAGAGCATGCTTCCATGCAAAAAAAAAAAAAAATCAGACCCACAGACCGTGATAAAACACTTATGTGTGAATACACACATTAAAACGAATGGGGACGTGTTGTGTCCGTGGAGAACACGTACAGCACATGTCCGTGGAACACTGACGTGTGAATGATGCTTCATATAAATATTCTACTAGTCTAATTGGCATATGATCCTTAAATATGATTCTTAAAGGGAACCTGTCATCTCCAAAACACCCCCTGAACTAGAGTAAGCAGTGTATAGTGTAAGTGATGCTGAATCCGAATATGTAAGTTTTATCTTCATACTCACTTCCATTCCGACGCTGTGCTCCCACAAACCTGCAGTAAAATGCACTCACTGGACTCTTCTTTGAGTCGTCTCCTTTATGTGAGTGAGTCAGAATGCAAGTGAGTATGAAGATAAAAATTACATAACCGGACTCAACGTCACTTACACTATAAACCGCTTACTCTAGTTCAGGGGGTGTTTTGGAGATGACAGGTTCCCTTTAAATTGAGTAACAATTGATCTATGGAGCAGGAGGAGATGGGATTTGTTGGGGTTTTTTGTTCTTTTTTGTGTAAGGGACGTAATGGAGACTATTGTGAAAAAAAATTAGTAGCCATACGGTACGTATGATACCTACAATATATGGTGTTGTACTGTGGCACATGGAGACCATAATATGGAATCATAGGGGTCTTCTGTGTACCAATTTGAAGTGGTACTACATAGACATGGATAAGGAAAACAGATCCGTCAACAGCAGTTTTCTAAAACCGTTCTACAAGCAATACTAAATTTTAGTAAAACTTGCCCTCAGAGAAGTAAAGTACTTGATCATGGGTAACATGCTGTATTTTCAGTATATGTAGCATCACTGCTTTGGACTAGACTGATAGTTATATAATAGTACTACAATTACCACAGACGCAAGTTACAGACTCATATGAACCAAAGTACGTAGGATGAGAGAATTATACAACTGTTGAAAACTCAAACTTTTACATCTGAAATATGCTACCAATTTCAGAAAACCCTCACTACAGGAACCTGTAGTTTGTGGTCTGAGAAACCCATGGGGAAAAGAGGGCAAGTTAGAGTTCGCAACGAGGAATGCCTGCAAGCCGTGGCACACACAAGGTTTACGTTAATTCTCCTGCTTCACCTGTTCTTGTTGAAAAACCATGGCAAGCACAGATGAAGCACTGCAGTTAGCAGTAATCTACTTGCAGTTACTGCAGCCTGGCCACAACATGCAATAGGAACTATGAAGGTAATTTATTAAACAGAAATACGCCTAAGTTAGGCATATTTACGGGGCACAAAGGCCCTTTGCACCGCAATCTGCGACTTTTCCCTGCTCACACCAGGTCTAATAATGTGGACGCGGCGTGGACTTTTACTTTGTAGATCATTCTTTTTGTCAAGATTCAGTCATTGACCATATGGTGGCTCATCTTCTGGACCCATATTTCAACTTTACAGCTTTATTTTACTGTATACTATAATATGTTTGTGGCATTTAGGGTTGCTCTTTAATATTTTATACTAATCTATTTTTCCTATATGGGGGCATAGTTACAATATCTATAAGTTATATGTTGATTACAGGAATAGATGTTGGACCTTTGTGGGGTGTCCAAGCATGGGATTCTCCCCATTGGCCATAATAGGTGACTGTGTGCTTCCCATAGATCATGGGTGGTACACTTGTGACCCGTTCCTTCTATACACGGCCCTGGAGGGGTTACAAGAATATTGTTCCCATCCTGACCGTATATTAAAATATGTTCTCTTGGATCACAGAAGTATTTGCCCCCAATATGTATAAATATTCTAATATTTATTCAATAATGGGATTTTGCCCATTGAACACCCCTTTTATGCCTTATCTACATATTGCTTTTTGTATAAATCGTGACCTTAAACATAAGATTGCGTTTTGCTGGCTGCCGAGACGCCTGTTGGCATTTCCTGGTTACTGAGCGTCACTTCCGGTCTGTGGGGCGCACGCGGGGTGCGTGCATTCCATGGAGGGGAAGCGCTCGGTGGCTGGGTTGCTGCGACGCGTTCTGATGCTGCCGAGCATGCGCAGTCTGCATATGAGGACGCGACGGGTCCCGCTGAACCACCAATGGAGTCACTGATGTGAGTGTTAAGTTTCAACTATATTATAATAATTTTTAAAAACACGCCCACCCACAGGTGTCAATAGGTTGGTCATCAGCACATTACAGCACTTTTACGCTATGTATTTATATTATACGAATCATGTATTGTAATAATCTATGTAATCATGGTCACTATACGCATGGATATTGTTTGCACTATGAATTTTCTCACGAATATTATGTTATATACAAATTTTTTATTATATGCAAATGAGATAATTATGTATTCTAAATAGGCTGGTCCTATATAAGGTCACATTGTATGTCTATTCACTGCTTGACAAAGGCTCCAGTGTGTGAGCCGAAACATTGCACATGGAATAAATCCACCATTCATTTTTGCACCAAGCTTGGAGTGCTACCTCAATCCTTTGAATTTTCATACGGTACGTATGATACCTACAGTATATGGTGTTGTACTGTGGCACATGGAGACCATAATATGGAATCATAGGGGTCTTCTGTGTACCAATTTGAAGTGGTACTACATAGACATGGATAAGGAAAACAGATCCGTCAACAGCAGTTTTCTAAAACCGTTCTACAAGCAATACTAAATTTTAGTAAAACTTGCCCTCAGAGAAGTAAAGTACTTGATCATGGGTAACATGCTGTATTTTCAGTATATGTAGCATCACTGCTTTGGACTAGACTGACAGTTATATAATAGTACTACAATTACCACAGACGCAAGTTACAGACTCATATGAACCAAAGTACGTAGGATGAGAGAATTATACAACTGTTGAAAACTCAAACTTTTACATCTGAAATATGCTACCAATTTCAGAAAACCCTCACTACAGGAACCTGTAGTTTGTGGTCTGAGAAACCCATGGGGAAAAGAGGGCAAGTTAGAGTTCGCAACGAGGAATGCCTGCAAGCCGTGGCACACACAAGGTTTACGTTAATTCTCCTGCTTCACCTGTTCTTGTTGAAAAACCATGGCAAGCACAGATGAAGCACTGCAGTTAGCAGTAATCTACTTGCAGTTACTGCAGCCTGGCCACAACATGCAATAGGAACTATGAAGGTAATTTATTAAACAGAAATACGCCTAAGTTAGGCATATTTACGGGGCACAAAGGCCCTTTGCACCGCAATCTGCGACTTTTCCCTGCTCACACCAGGTCTAATAATGTGGACGCGGCGTGGACTAGGAAGAGGACGGTCCAGCAGGCCCATCTCATTTACCATTTTCTATGCCTGTTTTAGGTGTAGAAAATAGTCTAAATGTAAGACAACTAGGAACTGGCAGAGGATCCGCTGAAGTTATGTAGAGGCCAGCGCCCCTTCATCACTCCAGTGGATCCACCACCAGTTATAGGGCTTATTAATACTGGCATCTAAAACGCTGGTCTTAAGAAATGTGCCCCTATGTCTATAAAAGTCATAACCAGTATGATACTGATGGTAAGCTTCAGGTCCTTTCTCTGCTTCAACCTGATGGTTAGTTGGCACAAATAAAAAAAATCAGTCCTTATGCAATGTAAGTACAATGCTATTTTTATAATCATATATTTTTCGCTTGGTTAAGATGAATAGAATCTTTAGAACTGACCCACTTTTTGATATTCTGTCTCCTAAAACACCATAGGGTGGGTGATGCCACACACAGCTTTTTATGGTAGTGTTGAATGCATTTTTTTTTTAGCCAAAGCCAGAAGTGGATCCAGTAGGTAGGAGAAGTCCTTACTTTATATTTAGCATTCTCTTCCAACCTACTTCTGGCTTTGCTTCAAAAAACTGCATTAAAAACTGTCTAAATAAATATTGGTACAAACTATAATAAATATTGCTACAAAAAGCATAAGTGTTAGGGATGTGGTCCTGCTGTCCCCTGCAGGCTTGTGACTCACAATGCTATCCAGGTATCCTTTTCACCGGTGTCCCCTCCATGCTACTGCCGCCATGCTTCTACTGGATACTCCCTTAGGGCATGTGTGAGCGCTCACTACCGGCCTCTTAAAAGGCAAGTGTGCGCACTTCCAAATCCTTCCCAGCCAATGGCTGGGAGGTCCCTAAGTTTTTAAGGTACCCCCTCCAGGCAGAAGGTGCCTGAGTTTTAGGGTCCCTGGTGACAGAAAAGGTGTTTGACTAGGGCTATTGCAATTTACCTGTGTTTATCCTGTGTTATTTCCTGCCTGTGTTCCTGCTGTGCTCCAAGCTCTGTTCCTATCCTGCCTGTGTGCTCCTACACTTTCAAGTCAAATTTCACTTCAGTTCATATTTAAGTTAACCCAGTCTTTCTTCTCTGTCTATGGTCCAGTCATGTTCCTAGCCTGCCTTCATTGTTTGTGTGTCACCACTACCCTGCCTGCAAGTCTCTCCTGTTTCTATGTTAACTAGACAATGCCTGAATCTCTAAAACCAGCTTTCAAGCCTTAGTACCTGTTCAGACTATATCTGTGGTTTCCCTGAGGTTTTGGTTCACTTTCTATATCCAGAGCTCCTGATGCTTGCACCATAGTCACTGACCCTAGTGAGTCAGCTGCCAACTACACCTGGACGATCCCGGGAGGTAGCAGTCTGGTTGCTAACCCAGTTAAGTCCAGATCCCTGTATAGAGGTTAAAGGTTGAATACCGGGGAGGCTTCAGAATAACGCCCTTAGGGTTAGCCCTATGCCAAACCAGTTAGTTGGTACAGTGGGTTCACTCTCGCTAATACATAACAATATGTGACACCACCCTTAGTTTATACATTGTCCCTTAATGTGTTAGTAAGCAACTGACATTTTTTCTTAATTTATTTTTACAATGTAATGCTTTACATTAAAGCAAACCCTAACTATACAAGATCAGATACAAGATCAGATACACAGGCCAAAAAACAACACCTTCTCAGTTTACAACTAGACTGACCCTTGTGATTACTAAGTTTTAAGTGTTAAAACAGTGGGCAAGGCCTCATTTACACTAGTTTGTCAAATTCAGTCTGCAATATGGTATGCAATACTAGAATTGTATTGTGCACTACATTGCAATAAATAATGTTATGTGTCAGTGCCACGTAATGCACAAATTACCTTCTGGAAGCACTGAGTTGCTTCTAAGGGAAATATCTGATGTACCATGTTGCATATTACAAACTATACAGTGCGTGCAGAAAAAAAAAAATAACTTTATAGAAAATATGTGGCTCTCTATTCCATATAAACACATCATGGAGCCAAAATATGCAAAAGTGGGGAAGAATTGGAATCACTAATAATACAAATGACTCCATCTTATCAAAAAATTAATAGAGACCCCCAGAAACTAATACAAACAAGATCCCCAGACTCAAAAAATAAGTATAGACACCAGACTTTTTGTACAGACCAGACCCCCTCCCCCCATTTATACAAAGACCAGACCTTTCATTTATACAAACCCCAAACCAAACATACCAGATACTTACCTCTCTGCATTCTAGCACCCTTTGTCACTCCTTAGCTCCAGCTCAGACAAGGTTCTGATGATGGGCCAGCATCAGGATATTTTCAGAAGTGGTGCCTGGAAGTGAAGAGGAAAGTGAGATGTTCTGAATGGGAGCATTGCCCTTTCTTCTAAGAGTCCAGGAGTCTAGGCAAGTACAGATGCATAGCATTCAGCCACATTCGTATTATGAAACCATAGACACTCCATGAGACACCACATTCTCTCATAGAAACAAGACTTTTTAATTTAGGAGTAACATCTAAATACAGCATGCAATGGAATATGTCATGATTTTTTTCACACAGCTTCATATGGAATCTGCAGGGAAAATCATTTCTATGTCTCTGCATGGAGGCATACATAGAAAACTGCATATGGAGATGGGTGCTATAAGACAAACCAGTACCACACCAATATTAGCGTATCAGCTGTTGTGTAGTGAAAAAAGTAGTTTGGGCTTAAAATAGGTGATGTACAGTAAATTGTTGGAAGCGCATTTTCAGGGGTGCACTATGTCTTGTGGTGAAATGCAATATCATTGTCATTCAACAAAGAGACTTTTGTTCCACGCCAGCTCAAGTTGATGGATCTTGCCATATGGTTTTAATTGGTCACGCTTCACTGTGCATTTGCACATTGGCAGAGAAATACATTTTAGGCACAGTCTGACCAGTGTAGTGTAATGGTCTATTTTACACACATAAAACTTCCATATGTAATAAACTGTGTCCTGACATCCCCTTTAGAGAACAGAGAATAAGCAGCCTTATGGAAACTTGCATTTTTATGAATGGGTAGCTCTGAGGAGCCTGTAGCTCTTCAGTATGATGTTGCTGTGCCAGATTTGATTTGTTTCCTCATATTCTGGAGATGTTTTTATGGTGGTGCAAAAGACAGACAATATAGGTTAGTAAATGTACAATGTCATGCAATGGTAACTATGGTCTTTTGTGTTTTTATGACTGATAAGGTTTGTCTTAAATGTTCTATTTTTTTCAAAATCTGAGAACCTCTTTCAATAAAATACTAGGGAACTTCATCAATGGCATTTTGTTCCATTCTCTCTGACCTGTCAAGGGGTGGGATATATAAGGCAGCAAGTGAACAGTCGGATGTTGGAATTAAGGTGTTGGAAGCAGGAAAAAATGGCAAGAGTAAGGTTATGAACTACTTTGACAAGAGCCATTGTGATGGTTAGAGGATTAGGTTAGAGCAGGGGTAGGGAACCTCCGGCTCTCCAGCTGTTGTGAAACTACAATTCCCAGCATGCTTCATTCATTTCTATGAGAGTTCTTAGAAGAGCAGAGCGAGTATGCTTGCTGGGAGTTGTAGTTTCACAACAGCTGGAGAGCCGGAGGTTCCCTACCCCTGGGTTAGAGCATGTCCAAAAGGGATTGGTGTTGTGGATTATGTGTAGTGATTAGTACCTACCAAAAATGGGCCATTGAAGAAAAAAACAATGAACTGGTGATTGAATCATGGGTGCCCAAGACTTATTGCTGTGTGTGGGAAGTGAAGACTAGCTCATTTGGTCTGATCCTTTAAAAGAGCTACTGAAGCACAAACTGGTGAAAAAGCTAATGCTGACTAAGATAGAATGGTGTCCGCACACAACATGCATGACATCATACTGGTCATGGTTCTATGCTGACCCTTGTCCATTGCTGAAAGTCCCTATTATAGGCACCTAAGCATTAGAACCAGACTGGAAAAAGGTATCCTGGTATGATGAAGCATGTTTTCTTTTACATCATGTGAATGGCTGTGTGTGCATTGCTTATCTGGCAAGAAATAGAAATAGTATGCTCTATGGGATAAAGGCAAGCAGAGCCAGTGTAATGCCCTGGGCAATGTTCTGTTGGAAAACCCTGGGCCCCTTACAAGACTCAAAGAGGACTTGTCACCAATCCAAAACTTGTGCCACACTGTGCCATAGCTTCCAACGGGACAGCTTCTCACTCAGACCGAGTCAGAAGTTGCTGCAGAGAAGACCCCAACCGCTGCAGAGAGGACTCTTCTCAACAGTGGCATCTCACTCCGATCTAAGAAGAATATATAAATATATCACTTTTTTTTGGATTAGTGACAGGTCCTCTTAAAAGAATCTATAGCTAGGAGACCACAGGACACCTTCGGAGGTCGCGGCTATCCTATGCCTCGATGAATCAGTGCTGTTTTGGTGGCACATGTGTAATATATATGAATAGTGGAATAGCTTTTTAAAGCATTACTTATCTTGTGCTGATCCTTATTTCCAGCCCGTATTGTACCCCAAAGCTACATAATTCTTATGGATGTTATTGGAAACAGTCGACAAGCATGTCATCAGACAGCTTAGCTAAGCAATCATAATGAAGTGAAATAGTTTTATGACTACATGTCCCGCGCCTGGTAAAAAGCCTGCCATCTCCAGACTAAGTCACCACAGAAAATTCTGTGGAGACATTGAGCAGGCAAGGAATGCTGGGAAATGGGAAATTTCAGCTCTGAAGCATGTGTAATTATGAATGTAGCTCTAGACCATAATACAAGCTGTAGCTCAGAATCAGAACAAGATAAGTAATGAAATGTATTAACAAATTTATTTAGACTTTGGACGGACATGTGGATTAGACTAAATAACTTTATTTTTCTAAGATTGGCCCTGGAACACAGAAATGCAGCATCTTGATGTGAAATTATAGATTTATAGATGTAAAGATTAGCAGATAATAGATTAAAAGACTGGCTCAAAAAGAAGCAGCAAATAACCTTTGGTATAACTTTTGCAATCCTTTTCTGCTCCCTTTTAAAGAAACAAAAGGGAAACAGACAAAGTATAGTGTATACATTACCTTATTCTTATCACCGTAATGTAATTTCCTGACCAATCTCTCTAGGTTCAGCTTTTGAAACAGCTCAAACATCCCAGTCCTTCATTTCCTAGTAGTTCATTTTGCAGAACGAGGAACAGGGAACATTTGTTCCCAAAACATTTAGGACCCTGAGGGACTAATGGGGAACAGAGAACTGTGTTTTACATTTTCACTGGCACTTCTCCAGTTACCAATTGTATTCAAGCCTGTGTGAAGGCATGTATTGTGTGCTGATGATTTTCCTTCGAAGAAGTTTTAGCTAAATATTGTCGCTGTTCACTGCATTCTCCTCTTGTCTTGCATCTGAATAATATTCCTGATATAGGGTTTCCATGTTATATAAGAGTCTATTTAGATGGACTATGACAGAAGACATCTCAAATTACTCCTGAATATGTATTAGAATACTGCAGTTTGTCAACAGTCAAAGTTTATTTAACATTAGGGCTATGTTCACTACCAAAAATCCACAGCAAGCTGTAGTGCAGGTTTTCTAAATCTCATTCATAAAATTGAGAAAAAAAACATGGAGATTTTAGGTCTTTCTACGCATATAACAAACTTTACAATGGCTTGGTGATGCAGCACTGATTCCTGAGAACCATTCAACAAAACTATACACAATGAGGATATGAGGTAATCAAAAGTTAACTTTTACTTGATTACTTAAAATATATAGGTATTCAAATTGGAATAATTGGTGAGAAGAAAAATCTAATAATTAAATGTCTCTTATTAATCAGGGTAGGTCTTACTACATCTGATGTATTCTTATGGTTTTCTATATAAGAAGAATGTTCATAAGTGGAAAAAAAGATTGAAGAATGATACTAGGTGCGGGGACCTGGTATGTGTCAAACAGGTTGTCGATGGGACATAAAGATGACTGGCCCTAGAATCACTCTAGGTTCAAAAAAGCAGAATAGAGCCCTATTAGTCCCTGCCTAACACATACAGAGCACCCACCTCGATAGGGGCGACCCCATCAGGAACTTATTCCTGAGGCAGCCATATCCCTAACAATATCCCTCAATCATGTCCCGACATGACATGTTTCATCCAACATCAAGGACTCCTCAGGAGATTAGACATTGAAAGACTAGCCAAAAAGGAGGGCAATAAAACAGATAAATGTATGTCAGTGGTCAAATCTGCCAATCTGGTCTCAGCTTCCACTATAGGTGATGAGGAGGGAGCACATACTACCAGTGTCGGCTCTCAACTCTAAATAGGTGAGCCATTGGGCGACAACATCCCTGCCAGTTATCTTAACTGGGTGGATGAATGGACTGTGATCCTCCACCATGTGGCGCATAAAATGAAAAAGTAAAAGTGGTTTGTAGCAACCCCGGTATCACCAATTGGTAGACGGCAGCATGTGGCATCTGCTGCCTTAAATCCTGTGCCGACATCCTTGCTTGCCACTGCCTCCATCCCCACTAATCAACGCTGTGGAACGCATGCTGGAACGAGTGTGTGCTACCACATAGAGTGTGGGCGTCTGAGGCACGTGATTGGAATCACTGGAATGAGCGCCAAACAGGACATGATGCAAACAAGGCCAGCGTTTGGGGTTGCTAAGCAACCAGTGCAAGGCATCAGCTCATTCATGAAAAAATTGTGATTCTGTAGCATAGTACATCTAGTGTGCATTGTAGCAAGGCAGCCACAGTACCCCGTATAGAAGCCTAATAGAGCATGTGACCCTCATGCAGGAGCGAATTGAGACCATAATGCCCCTGGTTAAGGAACACTTGCAGAGAGCTCAGGCGTCCCAGAGCCGACCATTCTGCAAGGGTCAGGACCTTCCGCCCAGGTGACAAAGTGCTTGTCTTAGTCCCCACCGTGGAAAGTAAATTCCTGACAAAGTGGCAAGGTCCATACGAGATAACCGAGCAAGTGAAGTTAATTACAAGGTACATCAACCAGGGAAATGGAAACCGTACCAGGTGTACCATGTAAATTTACTTAAACCGTGGAAGGAAAGAGAATCCCTGGGGGCAGCAGTTCCAGAGGGGAAAAGGGAACCAGGGGAAATCTCATTAGTGAGGATAGGGGAAACCCTCTCTAAGGCCCAACAGCAGGAGGTAAAGGAATTTCTGCTATCCATTCAGAGGAAGTTCTCAGTTCAACCAGGGCAAACTCCTCTGATAAGTCACCAGATAGTAACTGAGCCCAGGAAAAAGGTGCTGTTAAAACCCTACCGGATACCAGAGGCCCGTAGAGGGGCAGTGTCAGAGGAAGTGAAGCGTATGCTGGGGCTAGGTGTCATTGAGGAGTCCAGAAGTGAGTGGGCTAGTCCGATCGTCTTAGTTCCCAAGCCCAATGGCACCTGGCGATTTTGTAACGTTTTCCGTAGGTCAAATGAAATATCAAAATTTGACGCATATCCTATGCCTCATTTAGACGAGCTCATAGAAAGCTTGGGAAACACAAGGTTCATTTCTACCCTAGATCTAACCAAAGGGTACTGGCAAATTCCCTTAGCGGAAAAGGATAGGGAAAAAACTGCATTCTTGACACCAGAAGGCCTTTTCCACTATGTCGTCATGCCATTCGGGTTACACGGGGCCCCAACGACATTCCAAAGGCTAATGGATAGAATCCTACGGCCACACCGGGGATACGTGGCTGCGTACCTTGATGATGTGGTCATCCACAGCACGGATTGGGACAGCCATCTTCACTGAGTACAGGCTGTTCTAGATTCCATCGCTCAGGCAGGCAGCAGGCAGGCTCAGGCAGCATTAACCCAGAAAAATGCACCATCAGACTAGAAGAAGCTAGGTATCTCGGGTATACCATCGGCCAAGAAATGATTAGACCCCAGCTTAACAAAGTGGAAGCCATACAAAATTGGCCTCGACCCCAGGCAAAAAAGCAGGTTAAGGCCTTTTTAGGGATCACCGGCTACTATAGAAAGTTTGTCCCGAAATTCGCAGCGATAGCAGCCCCTCTGACAGACCGAACGAAAGGGAGAAAGTCAGTGATGATAGTTTGGAATCCCGAGGCCAAAAAGGCCTTCCAAGCCCTGAAAAAAAGTCTGTGTCAACAGCCGGTCTTGATAACTCCTGACTTCAATAAGGAGTTTATAGTCCAAGCTGATGCCTCAGATTCTGGGTTAGGAGCTGTTCTCTCTCAGGTGATTGACGGAGAGGAACATCCCATTACCTATCTAAGCAGGAAACTAAACCCGGCAGAAAGGAATTATGCCATTGTCGAGCGAGAATGCTTGGCAATCAAGTGGGCATTGGAGGCTCTAAAATACTACCTTCTGGGGAGAAGATTTAGGCTGGTTACGTACCATGCTCCCTTGACTTGGATGAAGTCCAGTAAGGAAAAAAATTCCAGAGTGACTAGATGGTTTCTGTCACTCCAGAATTGTAATTTTTCGGTCGAGCATCGACCAGGCTGGTTACAGGCAAATGCAGATGCATTGTCAAGAGTAAGTTGCCTATTTGCTTCAGATGTCCAGCCCTCCGGTCTGGAGAAGAGGTGGGGGATGTGTAGCAAGGCAGCCACAGGGTTAACTGTGGATGGGAGGTACATCGCACTCAGATACCTGCGCTGGGTGAGATAATGGAATCCGGGGAGTAATGTGCTCAGGCAGCTTAGAGCTGAGCACACCTTGGTTTCTCTGATAATATGGGCCCGGATTACATTGGGAGCGGTTGGTAGGTGGCAGTGGGAACTGACCGCTCCCTTCCTCCCATTCACTCCAGGATTTTGGATAGATCTGTGCAAAAGCACAGGTGAGATTATTCCAGTCATTAAGACCTCTATAAATCTCCCTCTCCTTGGTCAGTTGAGTTGAGTTCATCCAGAGAGGGTATTGCTAGCCCTCTCTGCAGCTCCGGGTGCAGGAAGCTGCTGCAGTATTGCTGGAAACCTTAATCCAAGTAACCCAGGGAAGGCACAGACCTCAGAGCAGGTGAGGTGCAGACCCCTATTGTGTCAACCCCCAGACGGGAAGATTCTCTGTTGCCGTGTATTTTGTGTCATTGCTGAAGAGAAAAGCTGTTTGTGTTGAACTTAACCCTTGCTGGAACAAAAAGGAAGGAAAATAAAACTGTGTGTGCTTTACAAGTTCGTTAAGCCTATGTTTCCGTACCCCCTCATACCCCGCACCGTGACAGCATAAAGAAACATTATGGGTTTCAGAGGCAATTAATGAAAATAAAAGTATTCTTTTCTAGGCTAAATATTATGATTTACTAATGATTAAACTCCATGTTTAAATGAAGTGAAAAATGGACGAGGTTATTAAAAGTAGAGGTCATTAATAATAAGCAGCAAACTAGAAAAATGGGGTATTTAGATAAAATATGGTCAAATGAAACAGCTTTAATTTTGCTGTTTATTTAGATCATTCGGGGATACTGTTTTACGGTTGAAGATCCATTTAGCTTCCCGTTGCAGGATCTTCCTATCCCAATTACCTCTTCTTTCTGAGGGTTGAACCAATTCAATACCCATAAAACTCTGGAACTCAGTTCTGCCCTTTTCAGCTCTGTAATTTTGAACATGCCTAGCATTTGATGCGTCCCTTTTGTTGGTCGCATCAATATATTCCATACCACAAGTGCATGTTATAGATGAGTCCCCTGGATTTACAGTTTATCATATCTTGGATCTTGTACACATGATGCATTCACTGCATCTGAAGCAGCCATAGATGGGTTATGGAGTAATTAGAGATGAGCGAACATGCTCGTCCGAGCTTGATGCTCGTTCGAGCATTAGGGTATTTGCATATGCTCGCTACTCGGACGAGCATATCGCGATCCTCGAGGAAATGGCAACTTCCTCTTCCTGCATGTTAGCCGCCTTTTTTCAGCCAATCAACATGCAGGAGAGTCTTTGGTACCTCCTAGCATCACGTGGGGCCCCTACAAGTCGATAGCAGGGATTGGCTGGCCAGATCAGATGACCTGGGAATATAAGAATCTGGTCCCACGCTGCTCGCGTCATACGCCGTCTGCATGAGATTAGGGATAGAGCTGCTGTCTGTTAGGGCCTGAATTTAGATGTTGGTTAGGCAGGAATCACCCACAAAGAACCCAACAGCCCTTCTAAGGGCTACAAGCACCTTTTTTTTTGGCCTCCTCCAGGCTGCTGGCTGGGACTTGTAGTGCAGCTACCGCCACCTCGGCTGCACACTGTACACAGTGATTGGTGGCAGAAGGGACAGCACGTGGTCCACACAGACCCAAAATAAATTGCCCAAAGTACTCATTTTTGCTGCTGCTGTACCTTGGCTTGCTTAGATCTGTAGTGCAGTCTAGGGAATACGTTTTTCTGTCATTTCAATACACTACAGTCCAGTGAACAATTAGGTAGTATGCTGTACAGTAGCGTCAGTCTAGGGAATACGTTTTTCTGTCATTTCTATACACTACAGTCCAGTGAACAATTATGTAGTGTGCTGTACAGTAGCGTCATTCTAGGGAATACGTTTTTCTGTCATTTCTATACACTACAGTCCAGTGAACAATTATGTAGTGTGCTGTACAGTAGCGTCAGTCTAGGGAATACGTTTTTTTATATATCCTACAGTGCAGTGAAAAATTGAGTGGTTTGCGGTGCAATAGCCGCCGTCTAAAGACTACGTTTTTCCTCTCAGTCATATATAATACAGTGTAGTGCGAAATTGTGTCGTGTGCTGCACACTAGCCGGAGTGTAGAAAATAGAAAATATAATTTTTTTCCTCTCAGTTATATATTATACAGTGCAGTGAAAAATTCTGTCGTGTGCTGCACACTAGCCGGAGTGTAGAAAATATAAGTTTTTCCTTTCAGTTATATATTATACAGTGCAGTGAAAAATTGAGTGGTTTGCAGTGCAATAGCCGCGTCTAAAGACTACATTTTTCCTCTCAGTCATATATACTACAGTGCAGTGCGAAATTGTGTCGTGTGCTGCACACTAGCCGGAGTGTAGAAAATAACATAGTAACATAGTTTGTAAGGCCGAAAAAAGACATCTGTCCATCCAGTTCAGACTGTTTTCCTACAAGTTGATCCAGAGGAAGGCAAAAAAAACCCTGTGAGGTAGAAGCCAATTTTCCTCACTTTAGGGGGAAAAATTCCTTCCCGACTCCAATCAGGCAATCAGAATAACTCCCTGGATCAACGACCCCTCTCTAGTAACTATAACCTGTAATACCCTCCAGAAATACATCCAGGCCCTTCTTGAACTCTTTTAGTGAACTTACCATCACCACCTCCTCAGGCAGAGAGTTCCATAGTCTCACTGCTCTTACGTAAAGAATCCTCTTCTATGTTTATGTACAAACCTTCTTTCCTCCAGACGCAGAGGATGTCCCCTCATCACAGTCACAGTCCTCGGGATAAATAGATGATGGGAGAGATCTCTGTACTGACCCCTGATATTTTTATACATAGTTATTAGATCTCCCCTCAGTCGTCTTTTTTCTAAAGTGAATAACCCTAATTTTGACAATCTTTCTGGGTACTGTAGTCCACCCATTCCAGTTATTACTTTAGTTGCCCTCCTCTGAACCCTCTCCAGCTCTGCTATGTCTGCCTTGTTCACAGGAGCCCAGAACTGTACACAGTACTCCATGTGTGGTCTGACTAGTGATTTGTAAAGTGGCAGGACTATGTTCTCATCACGGGCATCTATGCCCCCTTTTTGCAACCCATTATCTTATTGGCCATGGCAGCAGCTGTCTGGCACTGGCTTCTACAGCTTAGTTTGCTGTTCACTAAAATTCCTAGGTCCTTTTCCATGTCAGAGTTACCCAGTGCTTTACCATTTAGTATGTACTGGTGACTTGCATTATTCCTTCCCATATGCATAACCTTACATTTGTCAGTGCTAAACCTCATCTGCCACTTTTCTGACCAAGCCTCCAATCTATCCAGATCCTGCTGTAGCAGTACACTGTCCTCCTCTGTGTTAATTACTTTACAGAGTTTAGTGTCATCTGCAAAAATTGATATTTTACTATGCAAACCTTCTACAATATCAATAATAAATATATTGAAGAGAATAGGACCCAATACAAACCCCTGTGGTACCCCACTAGTTACAGTGACTCAATCTGAGTATCTACCGTTAATAACCACCCTCTGTTTTCTATCACTGAGCCAGTTACTTACCCACATACAGACATTTTCTCCCAGGCCAAGCATTCTCATTTTGTATACTAACCTTTTATGTGGTACCGTGTCAAACGCTTTGGAGAAGTCCAAATATACGACATCCATTGAGTCGCCGCGGTCAAGTCTAGAACTTACCTCCTCATAGAAACTGATTAAATTGGTTTGACATGACTGATCCCTCATGAAGCCATGCTGATACGGAGTTATTTACTTATTTTCATTGAGGTACTCCAAGATAGCATCTCTCAGAAAACCTTCAAACAGTTTACCCACAACAGAAGTTAAACTTACCGGCCTATAGTTTCCGGGCTCTGTTTTTGGACCCTTTTTGAATATTGGCACCACATTTGCTATGCCCCAATCCTGTGGAACACTCCCTGTCAGTATAGAGTCCTTAAATATCAGAAATAAGGGTCTGTCGATGACATTACTTAATTCTCTTAAGATACGGGGGTGTATGCCATCCGGTCCTGGTGATTTGTCTATTAGTCTATATAGAAAATATAAGTTTTTCCTCTCAGTTATATCTTAGACAGTGCAGTGAAAAATTCTGTCGTGTGCTGCACACTAGCCGGAGTGTAGAAAATATAAGTTTTCCCTTTCAGTTATATATTATACAGTGCAGTGAAAAATTGAGTGGTTGCGGTACAATAGCCACCGTCTAAAGACTACGTTTTTTCTCTCAGTTATATATCATACAGTGCAGTGAACATACAAAATGTTGAACCCAAAGGCTAAGGGTCGAGGACGAGGGCATGGACGTGGGCGTTCAAGTAGTGTAGGGGGCAGAGGCAGTGGTCCTGGGCAGGTTGACACAGTACATGTTGATGAGGGAGCAGTGGAACGCCGCAGAGTTTCGCTCCCTAGCTTCATCTCGCAACTTACTGGTTCACGTGGTACACCACTATTGAAACCACAACAGTGCCAACAGGTGATGACGTGGATAGCGGACAATGCATCCAGTAATTTATCCACCACCCAGTCTTCCACGCAGTCCACCCACGCTAGCCATGGGAGTAGACGTCTGTCTCCTCCAGCTCAACCTCCTTCCCCCCAGCCTGCCGCCCCCCCAAGGAAAGTATGGATTCAGATCAGGCATACTCACAGCAACTCTTTTCAGGACCCTACCCAGAGATACAAACCACTGCTCAACAGCAACCTGAGCAGTTGCTCTGTCCCGATGCCCAAAATTTAGAACTTTCACAGTCTGTGGGTGATGAGAGTGTGGACTTAGTGCAAGTAGTGCGTGAAGAGGTGTTGGATGATGATGATGATGATGAGACACGGTTGTCAGACAGTGACGTTGTTGTCAGTCCGAGGGGGGAGCAGAGTGAGGAATCGGAGGAAGAGCTGGTGGATGATGAGGTGACTGACCTGAGCTGGGTTGGTAATCCAACTCAAGACAGTGCTTCTGAGGGGGAGGCAAGTGCAGCACCAGAACAGGTTGGAAGAGGCACTGGGGTGGCCAGAGGGAGAAGCAGGCCCAGAGCAGGTAGATCAGCAACTGTTTCACGGAGTCAAGCTCCCGTGCCGAGGCCTAGATGTTTGCAAGTCTGGAGTTTTTTTAAAGAAAGTGGGGATGACCGACGGACTGTGGTGTGCAACCTGTGCCACACCAGGATCAGCAGAGGAGCCACCACTACCAGCCTAACCACTACCAGCATGCGCAGGCATATGAGTGCTAAACACCCGACTCAGTGGAACCAAGGCCGTTCACCTCCTGCGGGTCACACCACTGCCCCTTCCTCTGTGTCACATGCTGGCTCAGCGAGTCAACCCCCCGCCCAGGACCCCGGCACGAGCGCCTCCCACCCTACAACCACCCCTTCACCTCCACGATCCTCCACAACCTCCACCAATGTGTCCCAGCGCAGCGTTCAGCTGTCTTTGCAGCAGACATTTGAGCGCAAGCGCAAATACAATTCCACCCACCCACATGCACAAGCCTTAAACGTCCACATCTCCAAATTGTTGAGCCTGGAGATGCAGCCCTATAGACTGGTAGAGACTGAGGCTTTCCGCAACCTGATGGCGGTGGCTGTCCCTCGGTATTTGGTCCCCAGCCGCCACTATTTTTCCTGATGTGCCGTCCCAGCCCAACACCAGCACGTGTCAGAGAACATTATCCGTGCCCTGACCAACGCGGTTAGTGATAAGGTCCACCTAACCACGAACACGTGGACAAGTCCTGCCGGGCAGGGACACTATATCTCACTGACGGCACATTGGGTTAACTTGGTGGAGGCTGGGACCAAGTCTGACCCTGGGGCCGCTCATGTACTGCCCACACCGAGGATTGCGGGGCCTACCTTGGTCACGGTTTCTCAGATGTACTATGCCTCTTCCTCCAACCCCTCCTCCTCCGAATTACCATCCGTGGGCATGGCGCCTTCAGTCGGTAGCTCTAGGCACAGCAGCAGTGCCGTGGGTAAGCGCCAGCAGGCGGTGCTCAAACTGCTGAGCTTAGGTGACAAAAGGCACACCGCCCAAGAGCTGTTACAGGGCATCAGGGCGCAGACCGATCTGTGGCTGGCACCGCTGAACCTCAAACCAGGCATGGTTGTGTGTGACAACGGGCGTAACCTGGTGGCGGCTCTGCAACTCGGCAGACTGACACATGTGCCATGCCTGGCCCACGTGTTCAATCTCATAGTTCAGGGGTTCCTCAAGACATACCTCAATTTGTCTGATTTGCTCACCAAGGTGCGCCGCATCTGTGTGCATTTCCGCAAGTCAACCACAGATGCTGCCACTCTCAGGGCAGCGCAGCGGCGCCTACAACTGCCAGCTCACCGACTGTTGTGCGACTTGCCCACGAGATGGAATTTGACATTAAACATGTTATCCAGAGTTTACCAGCAGCGCAGAGCGATTGTAGACTGCCAGATGTCAACTTCCACCAGAACTGGTAGTCAGGTCAGTCAGCTTCCTCAAGTCTACAATGAGGAGTGGACGTGGATGTCTGATATCTGTCAGGTGTTGAGCAGTCAACACAGATGGTCAGCGGCGATGCCGCCATTATCAGCCTCACCATCCCGCTGCTTTGCCTGTTGAAAAACTCACTGCTCAGCATGAAGTCAGAAGCTTTGCGCTTGTCACAGGAGATGGGGGAAGAAGATACGTCGCTTGATAGCCAGAGCACCCTCCGGTCTTTCTCAGCGCGTATTGGAGGAGGGGGATGAGGATAAGGAGGAAGAAGAGGAGAATGTTGGCGAGACAGAAGAGGGTACCAATGCTCAGTCCTTCTTAACTCTTGAGCGTGTATGGGCTGAAGAGGAGGAGGAGGAGGAGGAAATGGAGAGTCAGGCCAGTGAGGAGAGGGAATTCTTGCGTGTTGGGACTCTGGCGCACATGGCAGACTTCATGTTAGGCTGCCTATCCCGTGACCCTCTCGTTAGAAGCATTTTTTCAAACACCGATTACTGGGTGTTCACTCTCCTGGACCCACGGTACAAGCAGAACCTTTCCACTCTCATCCCTGCAGAGGAAAGGAGTATGAGAGTGAATCAATATCAACAGGCCCTGGTGCACAAGCTGAAACAATCCTTCCCATCTGATGCCACTAGCGGCAGAGGGCGTGGTTCTGTGGGCCAAGTAGCAGGGGAGAGGAGGCGAGCAGGCAGCTTGTCCAGCACTGGCAGGGGAACGCTCTCCAAGGCCTTTGCCAGTTTTATGTCACCCCAGCAAGACACTATCACCTGTCCCCAGTCTAGGCAGAGTAGGGGGGAGCTGTACAGAAAGATGGTGAGGGAGTACCTAGCTGACCATACCAACGTACTGCGTGATCACTCTGCTCCATACAACTACTGGGTTTCAAAGCTGGACACGTGGCCTGAACTGGCGCTGTACGCCTTGGAGGACCTGTCCTGCCCTGCCGCTAGCGTGTTGTCAGAGCCGGTATTCAGTGCAGCTGGTGGCGTCATCACCGATAAGCGTACACGCCTGTCAACTGACAGCACTGACAGGCTGACGCTTATTAAAATGAACAAAGCCTGGATTTCACCGGAATTCAAATCTCCTCCGGGGGAAAGCAGCTAAAGAATAAGATTCCCTATGTATCCGATTCCTCTCCTCTACTCCTTCTTCTCTTCATTGCCAAACGCTGATCCAAAAGGGAATTTTTTAGAGGGCCAACTGGCACTCTTTTAAGACAATGTTTCTGGAGGGCCACCTACAGGCCGTCTCTCCAAATAATTTTTCAGGAGCGTCAACTACAGACACTCTAAAACCATTTTTCAGGAGCGTCAACTACAGACACTCTAAAACAATTTTTCAGTATCGTCAACCACAGACACAAAAAAAATTTTTTTTTGGAGGGTCGACTTCAGACACTCCCAAAAAAATTTTTTGGGAGGCTCACCTACAGCCATTTGACTGCAATCTCAGTCGGACAAAGGCATTGGTGGTGTCACCGCCATGCTGTGTCAGGCTAAGTTTTTGGGTGGTTCACCTGCTACCTCAGTCTAACTCGATCACTCTGTTGTCACCGCCACCATACAGGGCCACGATAAATTTTTATGTGCTTCGCCTGCTCCTGCACTGTAACTCGGTCACTCTGTAGTCACAGCCATATAGGGCCTCGATAAATTTTTATGTGCTTCGCCTGCTCCTGCACTGTAACTCGGTCACTCTGTTGTCACAGCCATACAGGGCCACGATAAACTTTTATGTGCTTCGCCTGCTCCTGCACTGTAACTCGGTCACTCTGTAGTCACAGCCATACAGGGCCTCGATGAATTTTTATGTGCTTCGCCTGCTCCTGCACTGTAACTCGGTCACTCTGTAGTCATAGCCATACAGGGTCACGCTAAATTTTTATGTGCTTCGCCTGCTCCTGCACTGTAACTCGGTCACTCTGTAGTCACAGCCATACAGGGTCACGCTAAATTTTTATGTGCTTCGCCTGCTTCTGCACTGTAACTCGGTCACTCTGTAGTCACAGCCATACAGGGCCTCGATAAATTTTTATGTGCTTCGCCTGCTCCTGCACTGTAACTCGGTCACTCTGTAGTCACAGCCATACAGGGCCTCGATAAATTTTTATGTGCTTCGCCAGCTCCTGCACTGTAACTCGGTCACTGTGTAGTCACAGCATTACAGAGCCACGATAATTTTTTATGGTCTGGGTGAGCACAATTGCCTTGAGGGTCACCACCAGGCTGTTGCCCGAGAATTTGGGGTAATGGTGGGATTAGGCAGCCTCAGAGGCATCCATGCATGCTGCCCTTGCTGTTTCCTGTCCATTTCCTTGGAGTTTCCATCATTTTCTGAGGTTTCCAGGTTTTCACCCAGCCTTCCCTAGGCAGAGCCTTGGTCCCCTGCAAAAAATGCTCGAGTCTCCCATTGACTTCAATGGGGTTTGTTATTCGAAACGAGCACCCGAGCATCGGGAAAAATTTGACTCGAATAACGAGCACCCGAGCATTTTAGTGCTCGCTCATCTCTAGGAGTAATGTTTTGCCGGGGGTTGTGCCGTAAAGTGACTATGCACCAGTCTGTCTTTAATGGTCCTTCCCCACTGATATGTAATGCCAGGATGTTCACTGATCACCTTACGGTTGTCAGGATCCATCTGCAAGATTTTCCAGTGTTTGGACACAATTTCTCTTACGCTACCTGCTGCCTTATCAAAAGTGGTTATGAGACTGAATTCTTTATTTTGATCTAAGGCCTCCCTGTTCATGGGGTCCAATATTAGTAGAGAAGTATGTTCTGTCTGGGGGGGGGGGGGGGCGATTGGAATGACAGTTTTAAATTTCTAATAGGGTAGCCCCTTTCCACAAACCTAGGTCGTAGGTGTCGAGCTTGTTGCAAAAACTCAATTTTTGAGAACAATTCATCCTCAACTGCAGGTATTATTCACAGGGGATTCCTCTCTTGAGAGAGTAGGGATGACTGCTTTCCTTCCCTACCGTAACAAAGAATTTGTGGATGTTGACTCACGGAAAAGATGTGTCCAATTCACCTTGTGGGTTCTTAATAATACAGTTTTCAATAAATGGTAATCTAGTGGGGTGACACTCAGATGTAAGTCTTAAAGGGATATTCCGGTTACCAGAAATATGTTTTAGACTAATTCATCATCAATAATTACCTAATATAATGTTAATTTCACATATTTACCGTTCAGTAGTTATAAAGTAGTTTTTTTCCTCTGCTACCCACTGTGTTTCCTAATAAATTACCATGGCATCGACCTGTATTTCTGAGCCTTTGTTAGGTCGAGCATGCTCAGAGTGTTGCTATCAATTCTCTAGCTAAATGTTAGTGTGCTGCTGATTGGTGAATAGAGGGGGCATGACTGGGCTGTGATATCAGGCAGCCAACCAGTAAACATCAACACTCATGAACAAGCACAAACTCACAGCAGGAAAGCTAGGCATTGTGGGGATTGTAGTTTTGTGAGGGAAGATCAGGCGCCATGATACTCTCAGTGTGTTGCAGACTCACACAGGACAGCTAGACAAATGGATTGCAAGGTAAAATGAAGCTCTGGTTATATTTATAGGTATGGGTTCTGGTTGGGTCACAGCTTGCAGCCTTAATGCAATTTTTCAAAGATTAAGTTACTTTACCGGAATACCCCTTTAACCCAACCTTATTGTTGTTTAGGCTATCAGCCCAATCGGTAAAGGCTTCAGCTATGCCACTCCAAACAACAAAAATATTATCAATAAACCGTGACCACATGTTAATACAACGTGTGTCTACTGATGACTCCTCTCCAAAGATGAAACTTCTCTCCCACCAGCCCAGGTACAAATTCACATACCATGGGAACTCCCCATCGTGGCGCCCTTGAGCTGGTGGTAGAACTTATTATTAAACAAAAAGAAGTTTCTGGTAACTGAGAATTTAAGCAGTCAGAGAACAAACTGGTTATGCTGATGGTATTGGTGAAACTGGTTATGCTGATGTAGTCCCAATTAATGGGGAATAGATGAATACAACACCTCCATGTCTATGCTGGCTATAATACAGTTACTGTCCAGTTGGATGCCATCTAATTGTTTAAGGAGATCCTTTGTGTCTCTGATGTATGATGGTAGGGATGTTACAAATGTATTTTATTAATATATATTGCTATATTATGACTCAAGATCCCTACACTGGAAACAATAGACCTTTACTTTAAGGGACTATAGCCCTTATGTATTTTTGTGAGACTGTAGAAGGTTGCAATTTGTGGGTGCTGTGGAAAAAGGAACTCATACTCAACCTGGTTTATGAGATACTTATGAGAGTAGTATCTTCTCCCTCCTCATCACCTAGGGTGGGAGCAGAGACCAGATTGGCAGATTTGTCCATTGACATATGCCATAGTCTCTTCCTTTATTTTATATTTGGAGCATTTATCAGTTTTTTTGCCCTCCTTTTTGACTAGTCTTTTACTGTCTAATCCCCTGAGGAGTCCTTGATGTTGGTGAAACATATCATGTTGGGACATGAGTGAGGGAAAGCACAGTGGTGAGCAGCTGTAATTACAAGCCATCCCATTCACTTCAATGGGATGGCTCCTTCCTATACCCTTGAATAGGAACCATTAATTTAAATTGAATGTAATTGTAATTACAGCTGTTCATCACAGCAAAGTTGACGGCGAGCAGGTAAACAATGAAGGGAAGACTGTGCTTGCTTGCACAGAGTGCGGCCTTCTCTTCAACCAGCTAATCGGCGGTAGTGCTGTCCTGAGGATAGGTCATCAATATTGAAACCCCAGAAAACTACTTTAAATAAAATGAAACTACAAGAGATGCTACAAAACAAGTTTCATAACATAGCAGATAATTTTGTTAAAAAGGGTTAAAAGTACTAAAACATAGAAAAATACCCAAAATTTGTACCACTTTGTAAACTACATAAATCCAAATCATAAGAAACAATGGTGTAATAGTTGTTTTTTTTCCCACCCCTTCACCCAATTAAAGGGGTTCCCTGAGTTATATATATATTGATGACCTATCCTCAGGATAGGTCATCAATATCAGATCGGCGGGGGTCTGACACTCAGCACCCCCGCCGATCAGCTGTTTGAAGAGGAGCCACGCGTGGTATCAGCGCTGCCTCCTCTTTACTGTTTACATGCTGGCCGACACGGGGGTAGTGGTGAGTAGGTGTAATTACACCTAACTGCCCTATTCATTTCAATGGTAAGAATCACTCCCATACAAGTTAAAAAAAAACAAGCACTCATATGGTTAGTTACATCAAAAAGTTATGTCTCTCTCTCTCTAATATATATATATATATATATATATATATATCTATATATATATATATATATATATATATATTCCACCTACTGTGAGTATGGTAGCATAAGGGAAAGTCCACACCATTCTGCTGAGGACTTTAACCCCTTCAACCCCGGGCCTGTTTTCACCTTCATGCCCAGGCGATTTTTTGCAAATCTGACATGTCACTTTATGTGGTAATAACTTTGGAACGCTTTTACTTATCCAGGACATTCTGAGATTGTTTTCTTGTGACACATTGTACTTCATGACAGTCATAAATTTGAGTCAATATATTTCACCCTTATTTATGAAAAAATCCCAAATTTACCAAAAATTTGGAAAAATTTGCAAATTTCCAAATTTCAATTTCTCTACTTTCAAAATACACAGTAATACCTCCAAAAATAGTTATTGTTTTACATTCCCCATATGTCTACTTTATGTTGGCATCATTTTGTAAATGTCATTTTACTTTTTAGGACGTTAGAGGGCTTAGAAGTTTAGAAGCCATTTTTCAAATTTTCACCAAATTTTCCAAAACCATTTTTTTGAGCATTCAGATATAAAGTGATTTTGAGGGGCTTACATAATGAAACCCCCCATAAATGACCCCATTTTAGAAACTACACCCCTCGAGTTATAAAAAACTGCTGTTACAAACTTTGTTAACCCTTGAGGTGTTCTACAAGAATTAAAGGAAAATGGAGGTGAAATTTCAAAATTTCACTTTTTTGGTAGATTATTCATGTTAATAATTTTTTTCTTGCAACACAGCAAGGGTTAACAGCAAACTAAACCTCAATATACATTGCTCTGATTCTGCAGTTTACAGAAATACCCCATATGTGGTGGTAAACGTCTCTATGGGTTTGTGGCAGTGGTCAGAAGGAAAGGAGCGCCATATGGATTTTGGAGGCAGATTTTGCTAGAATAGTTTTTAGGCACCATTTTGTAATTGAGAGACCCTGACGTACCCCTACAGTGGAAACCCTCAAAAAGTTACCCCATTTTGGAAACTACACCCTTCAAAGAATATATTAAGGGGGGTACTGGCCACTTTGGCCCCCAAAGCGTTTTACGGAATTTGGAAACACTTGGCTATGAAAATGAAAAGTTTCATTTCTTCCAATAAAATGTTTCTTTAGCCCCAAATTTTTCATTTTCACAAGAGGTAACAGGAGAAAAGCACCACATAATTTGTTACCCATTTTCTCCTGAATACGGCAACACGCCATATGTGGTGGTAAACTGCTGTGGGAGCACATGGCAGGACTCAAAACAGAAGGAGCGCCATATGGATTTTGCAGAACAGATTTTGATGGATTGGTTTGCGGGTGCCATTGATTTTTATTTTTTTGAGTTATTGTCTTATGTGGGGGCTCATTTTTTGCAGGACGAGATGACGGTTTGATTGGTACCATTTTGGGGTACATAAGACTTTTTGATCGCTTGGTATTACAGTTTTTGTAAGTCAAGGTGAAAACAAATAGCTGTTTTGGCATGGTTTTTTTTAAATTTTTTTTACAACATTCACCTGGGGGGCTATCTCATGTAATATTTTTATAGAGCAGGTTGTTACGGACGCGACGATACCCAATATGTCTAACTTCTTTATTTTTGGAAAGTTTTACACATTAGATGCATTTTAGAACAGAATAAAATCTTTTTTTTGTGTTGACATTTTCAAAGAGCCATATTTTTTTAAGTTTTCAGGCGATTGTCTCAGGTAGGGTATCGTTTTTGCAGGACAAGATGACGGTTTGATTGGTACCATTTTGGGGTAAATACGCCTTTTTGATCGCCTGCTATTACACTTTTTGTGAGGCAAAAGGGAAAAAAATGTCTGTTTTGGCTTAGTTTTTTAAAAACAATTTTTACAGCATTCGCCTGGGGGGCCATCTCATGTAATATTTTTATAGAGCAGGTTGTTACGGACGCGACGATACCCAATATGTCTGACTTTTTTATTTTTGGATAGTTTTACACATTAGATTTATTTTTTGAACAGAATAAAATCATTATTTTGTGTTGCCATTTTCAAAGAGCCATATTTTTTTCAGTTTTCAGGTGATTGTCTCAGGTAGGGTATAGTTTTTGCAGGACAAGATGACGGTTTGATTGGTACCATTTTGGGGTAAATACGCCTTTTTGATCGCCTGCTATTACACTTTTTGTGAGGCAAAAGGGAAAAAAAATGTCTGTTTTGGCTTAGTTTTTTAAAAACAATTTTTACAGCATTCGCCTGGGGGGCCATCTCATGCAATATTTTTATAGAGCAGGTTGTTACGGACGCGGCGATACCCAATATGTGTATAATTTTTATTTTTGGAAAGTTTTACACATTAGATACATTTTTGAACAAAATAAAATATTTTTTGTGTTGCCATTTTCTGAGAGCCATATTTTTTTATTTTTCAGGCGATTGTCTTAGGTAGGGTCTCATTTTTTGCGGGACAAGATGACGGTTTGATTGGTACCATTTTGGGGTACATGCGCTTTTTTGATCACCTGCTATTATACTTTTTGTAAGGGAAGGTGACCAAAAAATGTCTGTTTTGGCACAGTTTTTTTTTTTTTTACTGCGTGCACCTGACGGGGTGGATCATGTGCTATTTTTATAGAGCCGGTCGATACGGACGCTGCGATACCTAATATGTCTATTTTTTTTCACTATTTTTTACAATTTTTTAAAATATTTTTTGGTAAAAATGACGTTTTTCTTTTTTTGGGGAACTTGAAACTTTTTTTTTGTAAAACTTTATTTTTTTCAATTTTTTTACTTTCTTATTTTACACTTTTTTTTCACTTTTGGGGGTCTGATCCCCTTACAATGCATTACAATACTTCTGTATTGTAATGCATTGGCTGAAAGTGTATTACTCAATGTAATACACTTCCAGCACACTGTCTGTGAGATCCAGGGGGCTGGATCTCACAGGCTTCCGTAGATAGCAGCCGGATGCCTAAGGAAGGCATCCGGCTGCTATCTCAGCCATCGGGTCCCCGTCACAGCAGCACGGGGACCCGATCGCAACCCCTTCCAACCGCCCGCATCGCATGTGCCGCGGTCAGCGCTGACCGCGGCACATGAAGGGTTAATGCGCCAGCATCGGTGTTTTCACCGATGCTGGCGCATTCCTCAGGGGTCCGGCACCTGGGCACAGCCGGACCCCCAACTCTGATCGGGCGGGCACAGCTCCTGCACCCGCCCGATCAGCGCTCAGTGATAGTACGGCGCTGGGCGTCTAGCACCTTGCCGAAGCGCCGTACTATTATGCCGCTGGTCGCCAAGGGGTTAAAGCAGATTTACTCTTTGTAATATCAATGATAATGTCCACCGTTTCACAGCAAAATAGGGTATGTTGTGTAACTGAAAGTCTACATCAAGCATTAAAATGCAAACAGATTTTTTCTACATTGTAAATGATGTTTTGTAAAATAGTCTGTTGTGAAAAATTGAATGTGAACAGGTTTTCTGTTGTTTTACCGCTTGGTGCAAATTTCTTTGATTTGTTTGTAAATAGAGATGAGCGAACATACTCGTCCGAGCTTGGTGCTCGTTCGAGTATTAGGGTACTCGTAAGTGCTCGCTGCTCGGACGAGTATCTCACCATGCTCGAGGAAATGGCAACTTCTGCATCGTGCATTTTTGGCGCCTATAAACTCAGCCAATCACAAGCCAGGAGACTCTGCGGTACACCCAGCATCACGTGGGGCCCTTACATGTCGATAGCAGGGGTTGGCTGGCCTGATCAGGTGACCCTGGAATATACTAGTGACTGGCCGCGGTGCTCGGCTAAGATTCTGTCTGGATGTCGTTAGGGATAGAGCTGCTGCGTTTCAGGGAGAGTGTTAGGGCCTGCATTTAGTTCTCTGTTAGGCAGGAATCACCCACAAAGAACCCAACAGCCCTTCTAAGGGCTACAAGACATTTTTTTTTGTCTCCTGGCTTGGCTGGCTGGCACTAGTAGTGCAGCTATCGCCATATATAACCCCCTTTTTTTTAATGTTATATCTCAGCGATACAAATCCATTTCACACAGCAGTGTGGAACCATTCTGTGTTTCACAGTTCAGCTGTCCACTCACTCCAATCCGTATTTTCTGTCCAGGTGACACTTTCTGTACGTCACTTAATACAACCAAGTCTTTTGCTGCCTGTCACTTATATAGCTTGATCCCAAAAATCTCTGTGCGACATTTGTCTGGGTTGCAGTCTAAATAGCCACCATCAGTAGGGTGTCAATTAGCTCTACGATAGTTTCTGCACGTCACGTTCCCAAAAAAACAAAACTCCCAAAAAAATTTTTTTAAAAAATAGTTTTTTAGTTGTTTTAGCTCAGTGATACATATCCATTTCACACAGCTGCGTGGAACCACTCTGTGTGTCACAGTTCAGCTGTCCACTCACTCCAATCCGTATTTTCTGTCCAGGTGACACTTTCTGTACGTCACTTAATACAACCAAGTCTTTTGCTGCCTGTCACGTATATAGCTTGATCCCAAAAATCTCTGTGCAACATTTGTCTGGGTCGCAGTCTAAATAGCCACCATCAGTAGGCTGTCAGTTAGCTCTACGATAGTTTCTGCACGTCACGTTCCCAAAAAAACAAAACTCCAAAAAAAATATATAAAAAAAATAGTTTTTTAGTTGTTTTAGCTCAGTAATACAAATCCATTTCACACAGCTGCGTGGAACCATTCTGTGTGTCACAGTTCAGTACACTCACTCCAATCCGTATTTTCTGTCCAGGTGACACTTTCTGTACGTCACTTAATACAACCAAGTCTTTTGCTGCCTGTCACGTATATAGCTTGATTCCAAAAATCTCTGTGCGACATTTGTCTGGGTCGCAGTCATAATAGCCACCGTCAGTAGGGTGTCAGTTAGCTCTACGATAGTTTCTGCACGTCACGTTCCCAAAAAAAATAAACTCCAAAAAAAAAATTTTTTTCAAAATAGTTTTTTAGTTGTTTTAGCTCAGTGATACAAATCCATTTCACACAGCTGCGTGGAACCATTCTGTGTGTCACAGTTCAGCTGTCCACTCACTCCAATCCGTATTTTCTGTCCAGGTGACACTTTCTGTACGTCACTTAATACAACCAAGTCTTTTGCTGCCTGTCACGTATATAGCTTGATTCCAAAAATCTCTGTGCGACATTTGTCTGGGTCGCAGTCAAAATAGCCACCGTCAGTAGGGTGTCAGTTAGCTCTACGATAGTTTCTGCACGACACGTTCCCAAAAAAAAACAAAACTCAAAAAAAAAATTTTTTTTAAAATAGTTTTTTAGTTGTTTTAGCTCAGTGATACAAATCCATTTCACACAGCTGCGTGGAACCATTCTGTGTGTCACAGTTCAGCTGTCACTCACTCCAATCTGTATTTTCTGTCCAGGTGACACTTTCTGTACGTCACTTAATACAACCAAGTCTTTTGCTGCCTGTCACGTATATAGCTTGATCCCAAAAATCTCTGTGCGACATTTGTCTGGGTTGCAGTCTAAATAGCCACCGTCAGTAGGGTGTCAGTTAGCTCTACAATAGTTTCTGCACGTCACGTTCCCAAAAAAACAAAACTCCAAAAAAAAAATAAAAAAAAATAGTTTTTTAGTTGTTTTAGCTCAGTGATACAAATCCATTTAACACAGCTGCGTGGAACCATTCTGTGTGTCACAGTTCAGCTGTCCACTCACTCCAATCCGTATTTTCTGTCCAGGTGACACTTTCTGTACATCACTTAAAACAACCAAGTCTTTTGCTGCCTGTCACGTATATAGCTTGATCCCAAAAATCTCTGTGCGACATTTGTCTGGGTTGCAGTCTAAATAGCCACCGTCAGTAGGGTGTCAGTTAGCTCTACGATAGTTTCTGCACGTCACGTTCCCAAAAAAACAAAACTCCAAAAAAAATATATAAAAAAATAGTTTTTTAGTTGTTTTAGCTCAGTAACACAAATCCATTTCACACAGCTGCGTGGAACCATTCTGTGTGTCACAGTTCAGTACACTCACTCCAATCCGTATTTTCTGTCCAGGTGACACTTTCTGTACGTCACTTAATTAAACCAGACTGAACAAGTTTGTGGGTTTCAGTACAGCAGGCCCATTTATTTTTTATTTTTTATATAATACACTTATATACAGAAAATGTTGAACCCCAGGGCTAAGGGTCGAGGACGAGGGCGTGGGCGTGGGCATTCAATTACTGCAGGGGGCAGAGGCTGTGGTCCTGGGCAGGGTGAGACAGTACCTGCTGATGAGGGAGCAGGGGAACGCCGCACAGCTACACTCCCTAGCTTCATGTCTCAACTTACAGGGACACGTGGTAGAGGACTGTTGAAACCACAACAGTGCGAACAGCTGATGTCGTGGATTGCGGACAATGCTTCAAGTAATTTGTCCACCAGTCAGTCTTCCACGCAGTCCACCCACGTTACCCAAGGGAGCACTCCTCTGGCTCCTCCACCTCAACCTCCTTCCCCCAGTCTGCCCCCTCCCAGGAAAATTTGGAATGCGATCCGGCATACTCTCAGGAACTGTTTTCTGGACCCTTCCCAGAGTCACAAACCACTTCTCAGGTTGCTGCTGACCTCGTTCCCGATGCCCAAGTTTTCCAACTGTCGCAGTCTGTGGGTGATGATGATGATGATGATGATGACAATGTTGAGTTAGTGGAAGAAGTTTGTAAAGAGGTGTCGGACGATGAGGAGACACGGTTGTCAGACAGTGGTGAAGTTGTTGTCAGGGCAGGAAGTCCGAGGGGGAGCAGACTGAGGAATCGGAGGATGACGAGGTGACTGACCCAAGCTGGGTTGATAAGCCAAGTGAAGACAGTGCTTCTGAGGCGGAGGCGAGTGCTGCACCAGAACAGGTTGGAAGAGGCAGTGGTGTGGCCAGAGGGAGAAGCAGGGCCAGAGCTGGTGCATCAGCAGCAACTGTTTCACGTAGTGAAGCTCCCGTGGCGAGGCCTAGATGTTCGCAAGTCTGGAGGTTCTTTAAAGAAAGTGAGGATGACCGACGGACTGTGGTGTGCAACCTGTGCCACACCAGGATCAGCAGGGGTGCCACCACTACTAGCCTAACCACCACCAGCATGCGCAGGCATATGAGTGCTAAACACCCCACTCAATGTAACCAAGGCCGTTCATCACCTCCTGCGGGTCACACCACTGCTCCTTCCCCTGTGTCACTCGCTGCCTCTGCTAGTCAACCCCCTGCCCAGGACCCCGGCATGAGCGCCTCCCGCCGAAAAACCACACCTTCGCCTCCACGATCCTCCACAGTGTCCACCAATGTGTCCCAGCGCAGCGTTCAGCTGTCTTTACAGCAGACGCTGGAGCGCAAGAGGAAATACAGTTCCACCCACATGCCCAAGCCCTCAACGTCCACATCTCCAAATTGCTGAGCCTGGAGATGCTGCCCTATAGGCTGGTAGAGACCGAGGCCTTTCGCAATCTCATGGCGGTGGCTGCCCCTCGGCATTCGGTCCCCAGCCGCCACTATTTTTCCCGATGTGCCGTCCCAGCCCTACACCAGCACGTGTCAGAGAACATCATCCGTGCCCTGACCAACGCTGTTTCTGAGAAGGTCCACCTAACTACGGACACGTGGACAAGTGCTGCCGGGTAGGGACACTACATCTCACTGACGGCACATTGGGTTAACTTGGTGGAGGCTGGGACCGAGACTGACCCTGGGGCCGCTCATGTACTGCCCACACCGAGGATTGCGGGGCCTACCTCGGTCACGGTCTATCAGACGTACTATGGCTTCTCCTCCGACCCCTCCTCCTCCTCCGAATTACCATCCGTGGGCACGGCGGCTTCAGTCGGTAGCTCTAGGCGCAGCAGCAGTGCCGTGGGTAAGCGCCAGCAGGCGGTGCTCAAACTGCTGAGCTTAGGTGACAAAAGGCACACCGCCCAAGAGCTGTTACAGGGCATCACGGCGCAGACCGATCTGTGGCTGGCACCGCTGAACCTCAAGCCAGGCATGGTTGTGTGTGACAACGGGCGTAACCTGGTGGCGGCTCTGCAACTCGGCAGACTGACACATGTGCCATGCCTGGCCCACGTGTTCAATCTAATAGTTCAGCGGTTCCTCAAAACATACCCCAATCTGTCTGATTTGCTCACCAAGGTGCGCCGCATCTGTGCGCATTTCCGCAAGTCAACCACAGATACTGCCACTCTCAGGGCAGCGCAGCGCCGCCTACAACTGCACGCTCACCGACTGTTGTGCGACGTGCCAACGAGATGGAATTCAACATTAAACATGTTATCCAGAGTTTACCAGCAACGCAGAGCGATTGTAGACTGCCAGATGTCAACTTCCACCAGAACTGGTAGTCAGGTCAGTCAGATTCCTCAAGTCTACAATGAGGAGTGGACGTGGATGTCTGATATCTGCCAGGTGTTGACCAACTTTGAGGAGTCAACACAGATGGTCAGCGGCGATGCCGCCATTATCAGCCTCACCATCCCGCTGCTTTGCCTGTTGAAAAACTCACTGCTCAGCATCAAGTCGGATGCTTTGCGCTTGTTACAAGAGACGGTTGGAGGAAGATACGTCGCTTGATAGCCAGAGCACCCTCCGGTCTGTTTCTCAGCGCATATCGGAGGAGGGGGATGAGGAGGAAGAGGAGGAGAATGTCGGCGAGACAGAAGAGGGTACCAGTGCTCAGTCCTTAACTCTTGAGTGTGTATGGACTGAAGAGGAGGACTTGGAGAAGGAGGAAATGGAGAGTCAGGCCAGTGAGGAGAGGGAATTCTTGCGTGTTGGGACTCTGGCGCACATGGCAGACTTCATGTTAGGCTGCCTATCCCGTGACCCTCTCGTTAGAAGCATTTTTTCAAACACCGATTACTGGGTGTTCACTCTCCTGGACCCACGGTACAAGCAGAACCTTTCCACTCTCATCCCTGCAGAGGAAAGGAGTATGAGAGTGAATAGATAT
>ONZH01026350.1:0-208269 GCA_900303285.1 Rhinella marina | reverse complement strand
TAAAATTCAAGATGGAGACAATAAATCTACAGTGAGGCTCCTACAGAGAAAATGCTTTATGGTGTCGGTAGATCTTGCCGACGCCTATTACCATATTCAAATCCATCAGTCATTTCAAAAATTCCTAAGATTTGCGGTTCACATGAGAAGTGCAGTCATGCACTTCCAATTCCGAGTGCTTCCCTTCGGGCTTTGTGCAGCCCCGAGGGTCTTCACGAAAATTATGGCGGATGTCACCAGCTACCTACATCGCACGGAAGTACTCGTGATCCCGTATCTGGACGACCTTTTGATCGTGGCTCCGTCAAGGGTCAAGCTTCTAGAAGACCTCGCGTTTACGACAAACACTCTCTCAAACCTGGGCTGGATGTTAAACCTGCAAAAATCCATGTTGATTCCCAGTCAACAGTGTGTATTCCTCGGAGTCCTCTAGATTCAGTTCGCATGTCGTCTTTTCTCCCACCTCAAAAACAACAGGACTTGATTTCAAGGATTCAAATCTTCAGCCAAGCGTCATCAGTCACTATCAGGGAAATGATGACTATTCTGGGAGTAATGACGTCAACGATACCGTCTGTGAAGTGGGCTCAGGCCCATTCAAGACAGCTACAGTCCTTTCTTCTACATTGTTGGGACAAAAAAACAATCCTCTCTCAACAACCGAGTACATCTGCCGTCCAAGGTAAAGACATCCTTACGCTGGTGGACTTCACAGAAAATCTCTCAAGGGGAGTAGAATGGCGCCATCCGAACCTAATGGTCCTCACACGGATGCGAGCCAGTCGGGTTGGGGGCCCCATCTGGAAGATCTTTTCCCGACAAGGCCTATGGTCCCCATTTTATTCCCAAGCATCCTCAAACCTGAGAGAATTATCTGCAGTGTGGAAAGCTCTAAAAGCCTTTGCCCCGATGCTAAAGCAGAGACATGTCAGGATTCTGTCCGACAATTCAACGACTGTTGCTTATATAAACAAGCAAGGAGGAACGAGAATCATACTCTTCAGTGGATGGCCGGCAGAATTTTCATCTGGGCGGAGTTAAACCTAATCTCCTTATCAGCACTACATATAAGAGGTACCCAAAACGAGACGGCGTATTTCCTCAGCAGGGAAACATTAAAAGAAGGGGAGTGGTCCTTGAACGACAAAATATTCAAAGAAATATGTCTGAGATGGGGAACTCCCACTGTCGACCTGTTCGCTTCCAGGAAGAACAAAAAGGTTTCAGACATTCTATTCCTTGTCTCGCCTAGACCACCCAGCCCAGGTGGATGCCCTGGCACGGCGGTGGCCAGAAACTCTCCTCTATGCTTTCCTCCTTCTTCCTCCTCTCGAGAGTGGTGTCCAAGGCGATCGAGGAACAGGCGAATCTAATATTAATCGCCCCCTTCTGGCCTCGGAGAACCTGGTTTCCGGTACTGAAGACGGCCTCCAAAGGGACTTCTGGATACTTCCAAGGACAAAGGAGTTACTCCATCAGGGGCCCATAGTTCACCCGGATGTACCACACCTCAAGCTAACAACCTGGAGGTTGAAAGGGCAATCTTAAAGAAAAAAGGCCTGTCCAGCAAAGTCGTGGAAACCCTCCTACATAGTAGAAAACAGGGTAACGTCTAAAATCTACCTAAGAACATGGAACTGTTTTCTTGAGGCAGTTTCAGACAAGTGGGATCCCTCTAAAGATCCAGATATTTCTCTCATCCTGGATTTTCTTCAATCTGGCCTAGACAAAGGCCTACGGGTAAGCACCCTGAAAGTTCAGGTGGCGGCTCTGAGTGCCTTTATGGGCACCAGATTAGCCGAATTGGACTTGGTCAAAAGATTCCTCAGAGGCGCTTCCAGACTCAGGCCTACAGCTAGACCCTTGATCCCTCAGTGGGATTTAAATCTAGTTCTTTCAGCCTTGACCAAGTCTCCTTTTGTTCCATCTGAAGCAATTTCCTTGAAACATCTCACACTAAGAACAGCCTTCCTTCTAGCTATTACCACGGCTAGGAGAGTTGGAGAGATACAAGCTTTCTCTATAGCTCCTCCATATTTTTCAGTCTTTGATGACAAAATAATTTTGAGGCATTCTCCAGAGTTTCTCCCCAAGGTTTGTTCCAAATTTCACTATCAAAAAGAAATCGCTCTTCCGTCTTTTTGCCCACAGGCATCAACCGACAAAGAAAAGGAGTTCGCCACTCTGGACGTAAGGAAAAGTGTGCTCAGCTATTTTCAGGGAACGGAATCTTTCAGAAAGTCGAATCAATTGCTGGTCCAATTTCAAGGACTAAACAAGGGGAAGGCTGCCAGCAAGGCGACCATAGCTCGCTGGATCAAAGACTGTATATCACTATGTTATATAGAAAAGGGTCTTTCTCCTCCCCTTAAAGTAAAAGCTCACTCTACCAGGGCTATAGCTACGTCTTGGGCGGAGCAGGCCAATGCCTCACTAGAAGAGATTTGTCAGGCAGCCACCTGGTCTACTCCGAATACCTTCTTCAGACACTATAAGTTAGAAGTCCTATCTAATAAAGATCTCTCCTTTGGTAGGAAAGTGCTATCGGCAGTGGTCCCCCCCTAAGTGTTGAGGTCTATTCTCTGTAAATCCTCCATATCATGCCGTCGTGGAGGCGGAGGGATAAAACGTTAATTACTCTTACCGGTAATTTCCTTTTCCCTTTAGCCTCCACGACGGCATGGGGTTTTTCCCTCCCTATATGGTATTTTTCTGTTATTGTTATCATATATCGGTGATATGTTTTTTCTGTTTAATAAAAAAAAAAAAAAAAGAAGAAAGAGAAACAGTTAAGCTTCATCCTTTGAGTCCTAGGTTACTAACTGGTGTGTGTTAGAGGAGGAGGCTTTTTATTTGCACCTTAACCAATTGTTTTCCTGCCCCTTAGTAGGCGGAGCACCCTCCATATCATGCCGTCGTGGAGGCTAAAGGGAAAAGGAAATTACCGGTAAGAGTAATTAACGTTTTTTTATATATGGCTCACAGGGGGTTAAAAAACAAAGCCATACTCACTCTCACCAATCCCCCACAGCTGGCATTCCATTATTGCTCCATTCCCCACTATTCTTCAATGGCATTTCCAGTGTATCTAGCTAAGACCAAGAAGTGGAGAGCAGTCTGCCCTTTTATTATTCCCTTATTGTTATCTTAGGATAGATACATGTTTATCCCAGGCATGTTTAAATTCAGTTACTGTGGATTTATCAACCACCTCTGCTGGAAGTTTGTTCCAAGCTTCTACTACTCTTTCAGTGAAATAATATTTTCTAATGTTGTTCTTGATTTTTCCCCCAACTAACCTCAGATTGTGCCCCCTTGTTCTTGTGTTCAGTTTCTTATTAATATCCTTTCCTTCCTGAACTTTATTCAGTCCTTTAACATATTTAAAGGTTTCAATCATGTCCCCCCTTTCTCTTCTTTCCTCCAGACCAGTGGCGTAGCTACCGGGGGGGCAGGGGGGGCGACGGCTCCGGGCCCAGTGACTCAAGGGGGCCCAGCAAGGATGAGGTTACCTACCATAAGGCGAATACAAGTGAGCGCTTCCATTATGGAAGCGCTCACTTGTATTTAGGGACCCCCATCAGACCTCAGATCAGCCCACCCAGCCACATAAGATAAAATAAAAAATCTTACTTACCTGTTCTGCGCTGCGGCTGCCCTCCGGTCCGCGCTCTGCTCTCTTCCCTGGCGCTGCACGCAGCGTCAGGTCATAGTGTGCGCGGGCCAGGGAAGAGAGCGGAGCGCGGACCGGAGGGCAGCCGCAGCGCAGAACAGGTAAGAAAGGTTTTTTATTTTTATCTTATGTGGCTGGGTGGGCTGATCTGAGGTCTGATGGGGCACAATACGCTGATCTGAGGTCTGATGGGGGCACAATATGCAGATCTGAGGTTTGATGGGGCACAATACGCTGATCTGAGGTTTGATGGGGGCACATTAAGCTGATCTGAGGTCTGATGGGGGCACAATACGATGATCTGAGGTCTGATGGGGGCACAATATGCAGATCTGAGGTTTGATGGGGCACAATACGCTGATCTGAGGTCTGATGGGGGCACATTAAGCTGATCTGAGGTCTGATGGGGGCACAATACGCTGATCTGAGGTCTGATGGGGGCACAATATGCAGATCTGAGGTTTGATGGGGCACAATACGCTGATCTGAGGTCTGATGGGGGCACATTAAGCTGATCTGAGGTCTGATGGGGGCACGATACGCTGATCTGAGGTCTGATGGGGGCACAATACGCTGATCTGAGGTCTGATGGGGGCACAATACGCTGATCTGAGGTCTGATGGGGGGCACAATACGCTGATCTGAGGTCTGATGGGGGGCACAATAGGCTGATCTGAGGTTTGATGGGGCACAATACAATGATCTGAGGTCTGATGGGGGCACATTAAGCTGATATGAGGTCTGATGGGGGCACAATACGTTGATCTGAGGTCTGAAGGGGGCACAATATGCAGATTCTGAGGTTTGATGGGGCACAATACGCTGATCTGAGGTCTGATGGGGGCACATTAAGCTGATCTGAGGTCTGATGGGGGCACGATACGCTGATCTGAGGTCTGATGGGGGCACAATACGCTGATCTGAGGTCTGATGGGGGCACAATACGCTGATCTGAGGTCTGATGGGGGGCACAATAGGCTGATCTGAGGTTTCATGGGGCACAATAGGCTGATCTGAGGTCTGATGGGGGCACAATACGCTGATCTGAGGTCTGATGGGGCATAGTAGGCTGATCTGAGGTCTGATGGGGCACAATATGCTAATCTGAGGTCTGATGGGGGCACAATACGCTGATCTGAGGTCCTGATGGGGGGCACAATACGCTGATCTGAGGTCTGATGGGGGCACAATATGCTGATGTGAGGTCTAATGAGGGCACATTCTACTGATCTGAGGTCTGATGGGGGCACAATATGCTGATCTGAGGTCTGATGGGGCACAATATGCTGATCTGAGGTCTGATGGGGCACAATACACTGATCTGAGGTCTGATGGGGACACAGTACGCTGATCTGAGGTCTGATGGGGGCACAATATGCTGATCTGAGGTCTGATGGGGCACAATACACTGATCTGAGGTCTGATGGGGACACAGTACGCTGATCTGAGGTCTAATGGGGGCACAATACGCTGATGTGAGGTCTGATGGGGGCACATTCTGCTGATGTGAGGTCTGATGGGAGCACAATATGCTGATCTGGGGTCTGATGGGGCACAATACGCTGATCTGAGATCTGATGGAGACACAGTATGCTGATCTGAGGTCTGATGGGGGCACATTCTGCTGATCTGAGGTCTGATGGGGGCACATTCCGCTGATCTGAGGTCTGATGGGGGGCACAATACGCAGATCTGAGGTATGATGGGGGCCACATTAAGCTGATCTGAGGTCTGATGGGGGCACAATACGCTGATCTGAGGTCTGATGGGGCACAATACGCTGATCTGAGGTCTGATGGGGCACAATACGCTGATCTAAGGTCTGATGGGGCACAATACGCTGATCTGAGGTCTGATGGGGGCACATTAAGCTGATCTGAGGTCTGATGGGGGCACATTAAGCTGATCTGAGGTCTGATGGGGGCAGGGGAGTGATGTAAAAACTGGGGACACGTTTCCTTTAACATAGGAGTCCCCTTGTTTTTTACTCCTATTACTCCTATATTGTACTGCATTATGTGGTAGAGTATTTAGACTAGGGTATGTAGAAAGTCTATTGTACTGTACTTAGCAGCATAGACGATCTTGCAGTTTATACAGTCATCTTTCTAATACAATATTATAACCACAACTAGTAGTATGTGCCTGTGAAGTTGGAAACGTGCGCTTGGGAAGACAATAAGTGGGGGGCCCACTTAAGTATGTTTTGCCCCCCCTGTGCTGAACCTCTAGCTACGCCTCTGCTCCAGACTATACATATTGAGAACTTTGAGTCTTTCTTGATAAGTTCTATACCATTTTTGTAGCTCTTCTTTGGACCCGTTCTATTTTAGCAATATCCTTTTTTGCAGGTGAGGTCTCCAGAATTGAACACAGTATTCCAGATGTGGTCTCACTAGAGCTCTATACAGAGGGATCACAATAGATCTATAATCAGTATGTATACACTACTTTAAAATGCGCTGTAACCTTTGCAGGTGAACTTAACATGACCTTCTCTAAAATTTTGAATGCACATGTCCAAGCTTTCAATGTTTCAGTACTTTTTGCAGAACTTGTTGTTCTCTAACAAGGAGCTTAACTGCTAGAATTGGTATTTGACCCCTTCCCGACCAGCGCCGTACATGTACGGGGCTGCGGGAAGGGACTTGCCGCCCAGCGCCGTAGGACTATGACGTGCTGATCGGGCGGGTGCAGGAGCTGCACCCGCCCGATCAGCTGAGGGGGGGCCGCTGTTCCCAGTAGCCGGACCCCTGCTGCTTATTAACCTGCTATGTGCCGCGGTCAGCGCTAACCGTGGCACATGAGGTGTGCGGCATGTTAGGATGGTGTGCGGGGTGTTCATCGGGTCCCCACGCTGCTGTGACGGGGACCCGATGGCTTGGATGGCCATTTTTAAAAACAGCTATTTTTTCACCTTGGCTCACAAAAAGTGTAATACCAAGCGATCAAAAATGTACCCTAAAATGGTACCAATGAAAACGTCACCTCATCCCACAAAAAATGAGCCCCCACATAACACAATAACTCAAAAAAATAAAAATCAATGGCTCCCGCAAACCAATCCATCAGAATCTGTGCTGCAAAATCCATATGGCGCTCCTTCTGTTCTGAGTCCTGCCATGTGCCCCCACAGCAGTTTACCACCACATATGGGGTGTTGCCATATTCAGGAGAAAATGGGGTGCTTTTCTCTTGTTACCCCTTGTGAAAATGAAAAATTTGGGGCTAAAGCAACATTTTATTGGAAGAAATGAAACTTTTGATTTTCACAGCCAAGTGTTTCCAAATTCCATAAAACGCTTACTGGGTCAAAGTGGCCAGTACCACCCTTAATATATTCTTTAAAGGGTGTAGTTTCCAAAATGGGGTCACTTTTTGAGGGTTTCCACTGGGTAGGGGTACGTCAGGGTCTCTCAATTACAAAATGGTGCCTAAAAACCATTCTAGCAAATCTGCCTCCAAAATTCATATGGCGCTCCTTTCCTTCTGACCACTGCCACAAACCCATAGAGACATTTACCACCACATATGGGGTATTTCTGTAAACTGCAGAATCAGAGCAATGTATATTGAGGTTTAGTTTGCTGTTAACCCTTGCTGTGTTGCCAGAAAAATTATTAACATGAATAATCTACCAAAAAAGTTAAATTTTGAAATTTCTCCTCCATTTTCCTTTAAATCTTGTGGAACACCTCAAGGGTTAACAAAGTTTGTAACATCAGTTTTTTATAATTTGAGGTGTGTAGTTTCTAAAATGGGGTCATTTATGGGTGGTTTTCATTATGTAAGCCCCTCAGAATCACTTTATATCTGAATTGGTGCTTAAAAAAATGGTTTTGGAAATTTTGTTGAAAATTTGAAAAATGGCTTCTAAACTGCTAAGCTTTCTAACGTCCTAAAAAAGTAAAATGACATTTATAAAATGATGCCAACATAAAGTATACATATGGGGAATGTAAAATAATAACTATTTTTGGAGGTATTACTATGTATTTTGAAAGTAGAGAAATTGAAATTTGCTAATTTGCTAATTTTTCCTAATTTTTTTGTACATTTGGTATTTTTTTATAAATAAAAATTAAATATTTTGCCACAAATTTACTACTGTCGTGAAGCACAATATTTGACGAGAAAACAGTCTCAGAATGGCTTGGATAAGTAAAAGCGTTCCAAAGTTATTACCACATAAAGTGACACATGTCAGATTTGCAAAAAAAATGGCCTGAGCAGGAAGGTGAAAACAGGCCCGGCGTTGAAGGGGTTAAACAGTCCACCTTATCATGCTGTTTTGACATCATAAGACCAAGATGACACCTAACAATTGATCAACAGTACCAAGCCATTGCAAGTCTTCAAGCAGGATGTTCTCAGACGGAAGTGGACACTGAGCTTAGTGTGTTACAGAGTGTCATCAGAAGGTTGCAGCAGATATACAAAGAGACTGGAAGAGTCACAGAAAGGCATAGAAGTGGACGTCCTTTGGCCACATCCCACACTGATGACCGCTTCAATGTGAATTATGCCCTGTGGAACCGGATGATGAATATCACACAACTCCAGGCACATTTAAGGGAGGTGAGAGACACTCAAGTGTCACGTCAGACCATTCGAAACCATTCGAAGCCACATTTTTTGTCACCTTACATCACAAAAAGTGCAATACCAAGCGATCAAAATGTCATATGCACCCCAAAATAGTACCAAACTCGGTCACCTCATCCTGCAGAAAAACAGCCAAGACAATCGGCCAAAAAATGAAAAAAAAAAATATAGCTCTCAGAATATGGAAACACTAAAAGATAATTTTATTGCTTCAAAAATGCTTTTTTTTTTGTATACAGTATACATATTAGGTATTGCCACGTTCGTAAAGACCTGCTGTATAAAAATATCACATGACCTAACCCCACAGGTGAATGTTGTAAAAAATAAATAAAAGCTGAGCCAAAAACTGGTCACCTTGCCCCTTAACCCCTTAATGACCGGGCCATTTTGCACCTTCGTGACCAGACTGATTTTTGCTAATCTGACATGTGTCAGTTTATGTGGTAATAACTTTGGAATGCTTTTACTTATCCAGGCCATTCTGAGATTGTTTTCTCGTCACATATTGTGCTTCACGACAATAGTAAATTTGTGGCAAAATATTTCATTTTTATTTATAAAACAATAACAAATTTACAAAAAATTTGGAAAAATTAGCAAATTTCCAAATTTCAATTTCTCTACTTTCAAAATAAATAGTAATACCTCCAAAAATAGTTATTATTTTACATTCCCATTTCACATTTTGAGGGGCTTACATAATGAAACCCCCATAAATGACCCCATTTTAGAAACTACACCCCTCAAATTATAAAAAAAACTGCTGTTACAAACTTTAACCCTTGAGGTGTTCCACAAGAATTAAAGGAAAATGGAGGAGAAATTTCAAAATTTTACTTTTTTGGTAGATTATTCATGTTAATAATTTTTTTCTTGCAACACAGCAAGGGTTAACAGCAAACTAAACCTCAATATGCATTGCTCTGATTCTGCAGTTTACAGACATACCCCATATGTGGTGGTAAACGTCTCTATGGGTTTGTGGCAGTGGTCAGAAGGAAAGGAGCGCCATATGGATTTTGGAGGCAGATTTTGCTAGAATAGTTTTTAGGCACCATTTTGTAATTGAGAGACCCTGACGTACCCCTACAGTGGAAACCCTCAAAGAGTGACCTCATTTTGGAAACTAAACCCTTCAACGAATATATTAAGGTGGGTACTGGCCACTTTGACCCCCTAAGCGTTTTACGGAATATGGAACACTTGGCTGTGAAAATTAAAAGTTTCATTTCTTCCAATAAAATGTTGCTTTAGCCCCATTTTTTTATTTGCATAAGGCGTAACAGGAAAAAAGCACCCCATAATTTGTTACCCATTTTCTCCTGAATACGGCAACACCCCATATGTGGTTGTAAACTGATGTGGGGGCACATGGCAGGACTCAGAACAGAAGGCGTGCCATATGGATTTTACAACACAGATTTTGATGGAGTGGTTTGCAGGAGCCATTGATTTTTATTTTTTTGAGCTATTGTCTTATGTAGGGGCTAATTTTTTGCAGGATGAGGTGAGGTTTTCATTGGTACCATTTTAGGGTAAATACGCCTTTTTGATCGCTTGGTATTACTCTTTTTGTGAGTCAAGGTGAAAAAAATAGCTGTTTTGGCATAGTTTTTTTTTAGCATTTTTTTTACAGCATTCACCTGAGGGGGCAAGTCATGTGATATTTTTATAGAGCATGTTGTTACAAACGTGGCAATACCCAATATGTCTACCATTTTTATTATTGTTAAGTTTTACACATTAGATGCATTAAATCTTGTTTATGTGTTGCCATTTTCAGAGAGCCAGGTTGGGTATCATTTTTGTGGGACAAGATTACAGTTTGATTGGTACCATTTTGGGTTAAATACGCCTTTTTGATCGCCTGCTATTACACTTTTTGTGAGGCAAAAGGGAAAAAAATGGCTGTTTTGGCTTATTTTATTTTGGGTTTATTTTGGCTTTTTTTTAAAAATTTTTTTACAACATTCACCTAGGGGGCTATCTCATGTAATACTTTTATAGAGCAGGTTTTTACGGACGTGGGGATACCCAATATGTCTAACAATTTTATTTTTGGAAAGTTTTACACATTAGATGCATTTTTGAACAGAATAAAATCTTTTTTTTGTGTTGCTATTTTCTGAGAGCCACATTTTTTTTATTTTTCGGGCGATTGTCTCAGTTAGGGTATCATTTTTGCAGGACAAGATGACGGTTTGATTGGTACCATTTTGGGTTAAATACACCTTTTTGATCACCTGCTATTACACTTTTTGTGAGGAAAGAGGGAAAAAAATGGCTATTTTGGCATAGTTTTTTTTTTATTTTTCTTACAGCATTCGCCTGGGGGGCCATCTCATGTATTATTTTTATAGAGCAGGTTGTTACGGACGTGGCGATACCCAATATGTCTAACATTTTTATTTTTGGAAAGTTTTACACATTAGATGCATTTTTTAACAAAATAAAATAATTTTTGTGTTGCCATTTTCTGAGATACATATTTTTTTTATTTTTCAGGCGATTGGACACGGCGATACCTAATATGTATACCTTTCTTTTTTTTACCCTTTTTTTACAATTTTTTAAAACTTTTTTTTGGAAAATAGCGTTGTTTTTTTTAACTTTTATTATTATTATTATTTTTTTTACTTTATTTTTTAACTTTTTTTTCCACTTTATTTAACTTTTGGGGGTCTGTTCCCCTTTACAATGCATTACAATACTTTTGTATTCTAATGCATTGGCTGTAAGTGTATTACTCAGTGTAATACACTTACAGCCTGCTTCCTGTGCGATCCAGGGGGCTGGATCGCACAGGCTCGCAGGGATAGCAGCCACGATGCCTAAGGAAGGCATCAGGCTGCTATCTAAGCCATCGGGTCCCCGTCACAGCAGCATGGGGACCCGATGGCCCCCGCTCACCATCCTGAATAGCCGCGCACCATGCCGCGCGCTTCATGTGCCGCGGTCAGCGTTTTCACCGATGCTGGTGCATTCAGCAGGGGTCCGGCTACTGGGCACAGCCTGACCCCGGCCGCTGGTCCGACTGGGGGCTCCCTGACACCTCTTTTCTGCAGCGCCGTCTTTAGACGGCGCTACAGACTGGGGATTCACTCCGCCCGCCGTCTAAAGACAGTGGGCGGTCGGGATCAAGTTAAAGTGTAATATTGAATTATCAAAAAAATCATATGTACCCAAAAATGAACCATATGTACCAAGAAAAACGTCAACTTGATCGGCAGAAAAATAAATAATAATAATAAAAAATAATAATATTTCATTCAGAAAATGAAGACACAAAAGCATAATTGTTTTTCAAAAATGCTTTATTATGTAATTCTGAAAATTACATAATAATTGACAGCGCTAGACCGTTTTGGCGTTTGTCGATGTCCCAGGCATGCGCAGTAGCGCTTGCAGTCCCGAACACTGCAAGCGCTTAGATTCAACTGCGCACGCACCGTCACTTCGCCGAACCCGGAAGTGACGGCGCGCGCTTCTTATCAGCTGAGAGGAGCCAGGAGTGAGCTCGGCGAAGTCACGGCGCGTGCGCAGTTGAATCCAAGCGCTTGCAGTGTTTGGCACTGCAAGCGCTACTGCACATGCCTGGGACATCATTCAGATGCACCGAAGGGTCTAGCGCTGTCAATCATAAAGGATAGGGGAGTTTCTAAACACTGGAAGGCGTGCCTAGGACCCGGGAGGGCAGTGAAGATATGGTGCTCAGAAGGGAAAAGCCCGCCCTCCGGTGCTCCGAAGGCTCATTTCCATAATTTTTAAACTTCAAATTACACATCAACTGCTGCATCTACAAGGGAATTACAGGTATGATTTGAATTCATTGTGAGGCCACTACCCACCTATGTATTTTAATACATAGGTTAGGAGGTAGTGACAGAGCCTCTTTAAAAGCAACCCCCCCCCCAAGGTCCCTCTAAACCACGCCCCCGGTCAGGTCACTCCTCCTCCCACTCAATGGGGATTGAAAAAATGAAGGTAAAAATCAACTTATGTTATCTGCATTGACTTTCTCTCTGCAATGACACACAGAAACATTAGATGAAATAGACTAACATTAGACTACGACCGTTCAGTAGTAATAAAAGATGTTTTCTTCCACTGCTACTTATTGCATATCCTCATAAATTACCATTGCATCGACCTGTAATTCAGGCCACCCTCCAATCTTAATATTATAAAAATGAGTTTCTGTCTGTCTGTCTGTTCTCTATGCGCGACTGCTGGACCGATTTTCACCAAATTCGGCACACAGGTACATCAGGTGTCCGGGAAGGTTTTAGACCAGGTCTCAGCTCTCTAGAATGTACCGTTTCTGAGATATTCCCAAAATATGATCTCCATTAGCTAATATTAGCCTGGATGCATTTCAGTTCAAATCCCAACTGCCATTTCTCCACATACACATCGGTTTCCATAAGAGCCAAGCCAGGTAATTAGCAGCCAGCTGGGGAGCTCAGGTAAATAACAACCCAGCCATTTCTCTTTACTGCTTTAAAGGGGCAGAGCGCTGTGGATGACTCTGTTAAAGGGGTATACCGGTTACCAGAAATATAACTTATGTTTTAGACTAATTTTAGATTAAGATCGTTCAGTAGTAATAAAAGATGTTTTCTTCCACTGCTACCCATTGCGTATCCTCATAAATTACCATGACATTGACCTGGCCACCATCGAAAGAAGGACTTAAAAGCAACCCCCCCAAGGTCCAGCTAAACTAAGCCCCCGACCCGGTCAGGTCACGCCCCCTACCACTCCCCAGCCAATGGGGATTGAAAAAATGAAGGTAAAAATCAACTACTCGATGAAATACACTAAGACGAGTGTGTCATACCAAACGGATCCGTCCCCACTGACTTGCAGTCGGGTGAAGAGGACAGATCCGGATGGCTGCGCCCATGCGAGCGCAGGGGATCCGAGCACTACAGTGCTCGTTACGAGCACGTTCGCTCAAGTCTATTTGTGACCCCTCACTACATCACCTAGAAATCATCCTCCTGATCGTCTGAATGACGCCGATAGTGAGTGTTGATCCTCATCACCTGTCACTCAATATAGTCTTTTTTGTCTGTTTTTTTCTTTTGTCTAAATAAAAAAAAGAAAAAAAACTATAAAAAAAATTGACTTTTTTTCGTTACAGTAAGACATTATAGGGATTGACCATCCACAAAGACCTTACAGGCATCCCTGTCGAACCACTGTATCTTCATTTGGGAGCCCCGCTGTTTCCATCTTTTTTTTTTATTAAAAAAAAAGTATGAAACATATAGTTACACAGGTTAAAAAAAAACTTTACAATAAACTATCTACATGTGTCCTCAGTACTGTATTATTTGAGGTTTAGAGATTTATCATTGTTAATTAGGATTACAGTTTGTATGTGGGGGAGGGAAATTACCGTATTTTTTCGTTTTATAACACGCACTTTTTTCTTCCCAAAAGTGTGTGGGAGGGGAAATGTCAGCGCATCTTTAAAGAGAATACTAGTGAGTGCTTTCATGATGAGGTGCAGGGAGTGGTGAGTATAGCACTGCTAGCACATGCTATACTTACCGTTACCTAGTCTTCCTTTAGGTGCCACACTACACTGACCTGTCTGTGTACAGCATCAGGGCATAGTGCAGCGTGGACCGAGAGAAGAACAGTGATCATTACTGCAAGAGAAACTGCCGGGCCTGCAGAGTAGCGGTGGGGCAGGAGAGTTAAGTTAAAGAGGACCTTTCATGGGTTTATACTTTAGAAACTGGTATGCTTACCAGATAGGGCGGCCCCTACAGATGCCAGCACTTTTTTCCCCTAAAATACCTTTCTGTTCCAGTGCTGTGTCCCCCGCACCAAGTATGTTAATTTATAGTATCAGTACAGGGAGGAGGAGACGGCCGGGTTTCTCAATAGGCGTCTTCTTCTCCCTAGCTGTAGTGTGGTCCAATCACAGCAGTGTCACAGCCAGGGAGAAAAACAGCTCACCTTCTCCCTGGCTGTGACACTCTCCGCTGCGGATGGACCAAGCTACAGCTAGGAAGAAGAAGACGCCCATTGAGGAAACCCGGCTGTCTCCTTCTACCAATACTCTAAATTAACATACTGGGTGCAAAAAACAGCAAGGGACACAGTGCTGGAGCGGAAGGGAATTTTATAAAAAATAAAAAAGTGCTGGCATCTGTAGGGGCCGTCCTATCTGGTAAGCATACCAGTTTATAACATATTCATACATATAACATATTCATACAACCCATGACAGGTCCTGTTTAATTTATTTTACCTAAGAAAAGATGACTGACCTCAGGGAGATCAACCATCATCACCATAGAGACACCATCACGAGTCTCAACGTTGGTGAATCTAAAACAAGGCTCCCTGGGAAAAGCAATGTGCAAATCAAAAAGAAAACCATGGAGACACTATCACGTGTCTCAACGACGGACAAAACTAGCCAGGCCTTTCACAGGGAATAAACAACCAAGGGAAGGGCAGTCTCCAAAAGGAAACCACCTATGCCAAAGCATGGTATCCATCCACAGACAGCTGTTTCGGGGTATTTGCCCCTCATCAGTGTGGAGTAGGAATCTAGCTAGTGGGAGCAATGCCTAGTACAAGATTATTTAAGAAAAGATGATTGACCTCAGGGAGCTCAACCATCATCACCATAGAGACACCATCACGAGTCTCAACGTTGGTGAATCTAAAACAAGTCTCCCTGGGAAAAGCAATGTGCAAATCAAAAAGAAAACCACAGAGACACCGTCACGTGTCTCAACGATGGTCAAAACTAGCCAGGCCTTTTACCGGGAAGGAACAACCAAGGGAAGGGCAGTCTCCAAAAGGAAACCACCTATGCCAAAGCATGGTATCCATCCACAGACAGCTGTTTCGGGGTATTTGCCCCTCATCAGTGTGGAGTAGGAATCTAGCTAGTGGGAGCAATGCCTAGTAGAAGATTATTTAAGAAAAGATGATTGACCTCAGGGAGATCAACCATCATCACCATAGAGACACCATCACGAGTTTCAACATTGGTGAATCTAAAACAAGGCTCCCTGGGAAAAGCAATGTGCAAATCAAAAAGAAAACCACAGAGACACCATCACGTGTCTCAACGACAGTCAAAACTAGCCAGGCCTTTCACTGGGAAGGAACAACCAAGGGAAGGGCAGTCTCCAAAAGGAAACCACCTATGCCAAAGCATGGTATCCATCCACAGACAGCTGTTTCGGGGTATTTGCCCCTCATCAGTGTGGAGTAGGAATCTAGCTAGTGGGAGCAATGCCTAGTAGAAGATTATTTAAGAAAAGATGATTGACCTCAGGGAGATCAACCATCATCACCATAGAAACACCATCACGTGTCTCAACATTGCTGAATCTAAAACAAGGCTCCCTGGGAAAAGCAATGTGCAAATCAAAAAGAAAACCATGGAGACACCATCAAGTGTCTCAACGACGGTCAAAACTAGCCAGGCCTTTCATTAATTTATTTTACCTGTGATGGGGGCCTAATCTGATATGGGGGTCTGACAGGAAGGTCTGATCTGAGGATCTGATATGGTGGTCTGATCTGAGGATCTGATATGGGGATCTGATCTTGAGGTCTGATATGGGGATCTAATTTGAGGTCTGATGTAAAATATTTTTTTTCATATTTTCCTCCTTTTAAAGCCCAGGTGCATCTTATCATCAGGTGCATGTTATAATGGGAAAAGATATGGCATATACTACATAATTCACAACAGCTAAAAATGTTGGTGGTGCGTTCCTACTGTTTTTACATTTCTTTAACAGACCATTGAGTGTATGTGTGGTATCTATGAATTCCTCACGTCTTACAGTTTTTTGCAAACCATATTTTAATTATCATAAGGAACAGTATATGCATTTTAGTTGCAAATTAAAATTTTTGTCCAGTTTTTGCTAAAAATCATTGTTTGCTGCAAAGTTGCTTGAAGGTGGACAAGGTTGTCAACAGTCCATTAAGGCAACTGCAATCATCAGGCTGTCTGCTTTCAGGAAATATATAGGTTTTCGCTGTGCACTTACTGTTCAAGGCGTTACAATGACTGTGCATGGCTGCCACTGTCCTTAGCGCACTGATGCCAGCTTTCTGAGTGTAAATGATTGTGTCCAATTGCTAATTTGCTGCTACTATATATACTGGTTTTCTTTAGTCTTTGCCAGTGCAATTGGTCTCTTCAGACCTTGCTAGGTCTCTCTAGCTTGCTATAAGCTATAATCCGTTTGTTTGCCTGATTCCTGGTTCCTGACTTGTGCCTGTTCGTTACACTGCTCCTGTGCTACCTACCCTGACCTTTGGATTGTTTTACGGACTTGAATGAGCTCTGCCCCATCTGACCTCAGCTTGTTTCCTCACTACGAGTATTGGCTGATCCCCCGGTACCAAATACCGGTGTCTCTGATCCCCGTGGGTCAGCAGCCAACCAAACTGTGACTATTTCAAGAGGTAACGACCTTGTGGCTCTCTTTTGCAGCAAAGTTCAGATGCCTATATAGGGGTTAAAAGGTGAATAGCAGAGGACTACCAAGATAATGCCCTTAGGCCTAGCCTAAAATAAAACGGTCGGTTGGCACAGTGGTTCCACAACCATTGTGTGTAAGACCCAAAAGCTGTGATCCGTATATTTTATAGGTTGCTACTTTTTGAACAAAAAGTCAGCTTAAAAACAGATATTTGGTCTTTTCGAGTTCTGGTGATTTTATGAAGATATGTGCATGCACATTTAGACCTAAGTGGTATGTATGAACTCTGCACATGTTAGACCTTTATTTTTAAGAGGTGTGGACATACACATACATTTCTGCTTGGGTTACACATTTATCCACTAATTTCAAAGTTTTTGCAATTTTTTATGAGAAATTACACTTTGATGCAAAGTTATATAAAGGTATCTGTGGATATAAACTGCTAAGTGGCATTTTGTCGAAGTGCCAGGTGTCTACTTTCAGAAAATATATGGGCATTGGGGGAAAGGATTAGTGTATATATATATATATATATATATATATATATATATATTTTTTTTTTTTTTTTTTTTGCAATTTAGGTTTTATTTGTACATGTCAAAACTGCAAAAATTGTCATGGCTACCAGAGGTGCAAAATGTCCAAGCACCCCTTAAAGAGGCTCTGTCACTAGGTTTTAACCTATTTAAATACATAGGTTAAAACCCCTTAACTTGTACATTTAAAACATACCTTTATTGCAGAGTACAGCGCAGCGGTTGTGCTGGAAAACGAACTTTAAACTGTATGTTAATGAGCCTTCGGAGCACCGGGGGGCGGGCTCTTTCTTCCTGAGCACCGCTTCTTCACCGCCCCCCGGGTCCCGAGGCTCTCCCCCATACCGAAGTCCACGCCCCTCTTGAAATAGATTGACAGCGCTAGACCGTTCGGCCTAGCGCTGAAATCCCGCGCCTGCGCAGTTAGATCTTTCCGGCGCAGAAGCGCTTGCAGTGCCGAACACTGCAAGCGCTTCTATCCTTGTGCGCACGCGCCGTCACTTCGCTGAACCCGGAAGTGACGGCGCGCGCGTCTTATCAGCTGTTTGAGGGAGCGAGCGAGCAGGGCGGTGGTCAGCGTCTGCGGGATCTTCCCCTGGTAAGTATATTTTCTCCCCCAATTCCCTCTCTATTATGCTCCCACTATAACCAACGATTAGTTCATTTATAGGTGTGTATATTAATACTAATAATCACACTGCCACCAATGATTTTTCAACCTGATGAATATTACATTATATTGTTCCTGGCTGACAACCACATGCTTTGCCATTGCAGCGCATGTGGTTGTCAGTCACCACTAGTCACCACTGATTTTCTTCAACATTATACCTATTAAAAAGGGCAACAGCTTGCGCTGCCCCAGCGGCACATGTTGTTGCCCATGGCCACCACTGAAAACGGGGGGGCATAAGCCCATAAGGGCAACAGCATGCGCTGCCCCAGCGGCGCATGCTGTTGCTCATGGCCACTGCCACCAATGAAAATGGGGGGCATAAGCCCATAAGGGCAACAGGTGTACTGTGACATCACTGTGCTTATTATCCCTGGACTGTGACATCACTGTGCTTATTATCTCTGTACTGTGACATCATTGTGTTTATTATGCCTGTACTGTGACATCACTGTGCTTATTATCTCTGTACTGTGACATCATTGTGTTTATTATCCCTGTACAGTGACATCACTGTGTTTATTATCCCAGTGCAGGAAGAGGTAAGTGGTCCGTGTTTGTGTGTTTGTTTTCTATTTTTCAGGGTCGTGAATGCAGAGGACTACGTCGGATTCGGTGGACTACGTCGGACCTTTTTTTTTTTTTAATAAAATGGTCAAACAGGGGTCTGGGGGAGTGTTTATTTCAATAAAATGTTTTATACTGGTGAGCGTATTTTTTTTTTTACAATACTACAGTTTTAGTAATTACGGCTATCTACAGACGGCCCTGATTACTAATACTGGGCTTAGTGCTTGCCGGTATGGCAGGCCAGCACTAACCCCAACATCTATTACCTCGGCACCCACCGCCACCAGGGGTGCCGGGAAGAGCCGGGTACCCGCAGGACCGGACCTTCTAAATTGAGGGTCTGGCTCTGGGGCGGCTGCAGGCTGGTACCATTAGGCTGGGAAGGGCCAATAACCGTGTCCCTTCCCACCCTGGTAGTGCCAGGCTGCCGCTGCTGGTTGTATCTGGCTGGTGAAGGAAAAAAGGGGGGGACCCCACGTCTTTTTTTTTAAAAAAAGCATGTCTTCACGCGCCTCCTGCGCGCAGCTATGACGTTTCCCCACTGTGCCCAGCAGAGGGCGCTGTGGGGAATCGTCATCACTGCGCGCAGGAGGCGCGTGAAGACGTGCCGCCGGCGTCCCTGGCTGGAGTATGTAAGTATGTATGTGTATGTGTGTGTATGTATGTATGTTTGTCTGTGTCAACATGTGTGGGGCCGGACCGCTGCTCCGGTTCCACACATGTATCAGCGGCAGAAAGGATCCGTCGGCACCCTTTAGGTGCCGGATCCGTGCTGCCGCTAGTGTGAAAGAGGCCTAAGACTGAATCCTTATTGGTTCACACTTATTAAGGATGATGAAATAATTATGGAAGAACTTACGGATTTCTTTGAAAAGAACTGGGGTTCGGCTAGGGAACAGACGGTTTGGGACGTAGCAAAGGCGTTTTTGAGGGTGGTCCTCTTCAGTACTATCCATAATTTGAAAAAATGTTTTCAGAATCAGGAAAATAAACTTAAGAAGGAAGTTTTGGAGTGGGAAAACAAAATGAATGTAGCTACCTCAGAGGCAAATAAAGATAGCTGGGGGCTGCCCAAATCAATCTGGATAATTTTTTGAAAAATAAAGTAAAGGAAAAGATTAATTTCTACAAGAAAGAAAAATATTCTAAACCAGGACTCTATAATAAGCAGCTGATGTCCATCATCCAGAACCAGCAGGGTAATAATTCTATCCCCTGTATAAAGAACAATAAAAGTATAATAGTAGAAAAACCAGAAGAAATAACAGAAGCCTTTTATAATTATTATTCTTAGCTTTAAACCTCCGAAATGAGGGCTGGTCGGGCAGATATAGATGAATATTTTAGGGATATCTGGCTCCCACAGATAAATATGGAGCAGAGGGAAATGTTGGATGCCCCGGTGACACTGGATGAGCTAGAAAGAGCGCTTAGAGCAGTTAAGAAAAATATGGCTGCAGGACGAGATGGTTTGCCATATGAAATACGGCAACAAATATAGTAAGATATTGCTTCCTGCTTTGCTGAAAACTCTGGAAAGCTCAGTATTTCAGGGTACTTTGCTGGACTCTATGCTTGAGGCTATAATTGTAATTATTCTAAAAGAGAGAAAAGACCCCTATGAGCTGGAATCTTACAGGCCTATTTCGCTATTGAATGCGGACAACAAACTGCAAAAATTCTGGCTGATAGGTTAGCTACAGTGATCCCGGATCTGGTCCATAGAGACCAATCTGGGTTTATTCCCGGTAGGATGGGGCAGAGTAATATTCGCAGGGTGTTCGGCAACATCCAGATATCCGGAACTGAGGGTGCCCACTCCATCCTGTCACTTGATGCCAAAAAAGCGTTTCACATGGTGGAGTGGATTTCCTTTGGCTGGTGTTAAAAAGATTTGGGATTGGGGAGAAATTCATCCAAATGGTGCAATTGGTATATAGAGGTGCTTCGGCATCAGTTCTGGTGAATGGAATACATTCCAGGGATTTTTGGCTGGGGAGGGGTACATGACAGGGTTGTCCTCTCTCCCCCCTACTCTTTGCCCTGAGTTTGGAGCCCTTGGCTCAGTTAATTCGTCAAGATGAATGTATTGAATGCTTTGGGGTGGGGGGGAGAGAGGACAAAATAGCACTTTATGCTGATGATATCTTGTTGTTTTGAAAGATACTGGAAGAAATCTCGCTAGAATAATGGATGTAGTGAACAGATATGGTTTGCACTCTGGTTTAGCGATAAACTGGGGCAAATCAACACTTTTGCCACTGGGGTTGGAGGTGGGGGAGGTCCCCCAAGTGTTAAGGGTGGTCCATGAGGGTGAGTTCTTTAGGTACCTTGGTATCAACATTTCTGCCCAGATTCAGGATTTTCATAAGCACAACTCAATACCGTTAGTAAAGGAGCTCGAAAAGAAAATGGGAACCTGGGATACATTGAGGATCTCAAGGGTCAATAGGATCTCTTTAATAAAAAATGGTATGTCTCCCTAAGTTGATATATTTATTTACAGCTTCTCCCATATGGTTCGAAGAGAGACTTTTTAAAAGAATAATTGCAGCCTTCAACTCCTTGATCTGGGGAAGGAAAAGAATTCGGATAAAGATGGAGACTTTGTGTCTGCCAATTAACAAGGGGGGAATATTTTTTCCAGATATTAGGTTGTATTTTTTGGTATCCCAATTAACGCATTTGATACAACATAGAAAATCTGAATTCTTGAATTACTTGATTAATTATTACTCAGATAATCCTCAGAATATATTTGAGGTGTTGGAGGCTGGGAGATTATCGTGTGAACCATGGGGAGACAAGCCAATGGTAAAAGATCTGGATAAATGCTGGTTAAAATTTAAAGCATATATTAATAGAAAAGAAATCTTAGACTTGGCTCCTTTGTGGGAGAACAAACATATGCTTGAAACATCTAAGATAGGGGTCTTAAAAAAGCTACAACGAGCTGGGATTAGGAAGGTGTCAGATGTAATAGAGAATCAAAATCTTATATCATGGGAGAGATTGAAAGTACTATATGGGGTTACTAATAATGCCTGGCTAGAATACTTACAACTTAAAGCGGCCTGGGATATAGATAAAAATAAGCTTTGACTAGATCATGCAGCAGGAGTACTAAAGAAACTAATTACTGGATATGGAACGAGAAAAATGATATCTAGATTGTATAGAGAGGTTAGAGCTGAGAGTCTCCATCCCGGGAAACTAAGATGCTGTGTTCAGTGGGAAAGAGAAGTAGGGCAGATCAATGATAGCCATTGGGAAAAAAATATTTTTAAATATTAAACAGTCTGCGCCTAACCTAAATCACAGAATGGTACAATATAATATCATTCATAGGATCTATTATACGCCTGAGTTTTTACACAAGATTGGGAAGAGACCCTCATCTAAATGTTTCAAATGCGATAAGGTTAGTGCCAGCTTTATTCACTTAATATGGAAATGTCCTAAGATCCAGAATTTCTGGGGACAGGTACTGGTGGAGATAGGTGCTAGACTTAAAATTGATGTCCCATACTCCCCATGAGTGGTGTTATTAGGGGATACATCGGAAGTCAACTTGCCCAAGAAAAGGAGATGTGAAATGCTGAGATTAATCCTTTCTGTGAAAGTGGTAATAGTTTGTCTATGACATACCCATCAGTAATGATGTGGAAAAATATGATATAAATGGATGTGCCAAAAGTTAAAAGTTGGAGTTAAATGTTTTGTTTTTTGTTTTTTTTTTCGTTTTTTTCCCTTGGATGTCTCGGAGGGGGGGGGGGAGTTTTGACACTGTATAGATCAAGAGATAAATGTTTACAATTTTGAGTATTTTTGTATTTGATGGGAATTTGGAAATGATCTTGTAATTATGTGTAGTTTGAGAAAAAAATAAATAAATTTAAAATATGAGGCAATGGGGGCTGAACTGAGGCAAAGGGGCTACTGGGGGGCTGATCTGAGGTGCTGGGGCTGACCAGAGACAAGGGGGATGCTGGGGGCTAATATGAGAGGAAAATGGGGCTACTGGGGGTTGAAATGAGGCAATGAGGGCATATGGGGGCTGCTGGGTGCTTATATGAGACCATGGGTGCTGCTGGGGGCTAATATGAGAGGCAAAGGGGGCAAATAGACAATGGGGCTGATATGAGGCAATGGGGACTGGTGAGAGGCATGCGGCTCTTATCTGAGGTCTGATTGGGGGTCATTCACATTGGAGTTTGATCTGAGGTCTTGTTGGGGTCTTCTTAACATTGGGAGTCTGATTGGGGCTGTCAGCTGAGGTCTGATTAAAACTGAGGGTCTGACTGGTGATCTGACCTGAGGTTTAATGAAAAATATTTATTTTTATTGTCCTCCTCTAAAACCTAGGTGCGTCTTATGGACCGGTGCGTCTTATAGAGCGAAAAATACGGTACTCAAAGTTCAGCGGCATGCTTCAAACTTCCTGCTGCCACAATGTCTGAAGCCTAAGAGTGAGGGGAGCCTGGCATTAGTGTAGCAGTGAGTGCATTGTACAGCATTCATGTCTGGGTTGTGAGTACTGTGACTAATATATATTTCCTTTTCTCTTTCTCTGGTATTTGTTAGAGTGATAAGGATGCACCTGTTAGACCTAAGGCAGTGCTGAATGTGAAGTCTATTAGATGCGGGATATGCCCTGTTGACTTACCAAAAAAATCCAAAGAAAAAAATGTGTAAAAAGAGGTTCCTTCCTTAAGAGATGAAATGAAAGATGAAAAAGAGCCTTGTACATCAAGAAATTAATTCAGCTATGGCAGAATTTTCTCCAATGGCATGTCAACCTACTTCTAAACACAGAGCAAGAAGAGGAACTCCCACTTCTTCCTCTGAGTCAGGATCTGAATTTGAAATGAGTGCTTCTGGTTCGGATTGGGATATTTTCTCTGATGAGGATTCTGAATATGAAAGATGTCTATTTTCATCAGAAGATACTAATGAATTATTAAAGGCTATCAGAGCAACAATAAAGATTAAAGATGTTAAAGTTCAAAGGACTCTTCATTATCAGATGTTCAGTAGTTTGGAAGAAAGGAAAAAGCATGTTTTCACAATACATAAAAATTGGGATTCATTAATTAAGAGTGACTGAAAGAATCCAGAGAAGACGGTTTTTGTGCCTAGAACCATACAGCGTAGATTACCCTTTGATGATCAGGACGAGGAAAATTTGACAGCTTGTCTGAAAGTGGATGTATCATTATCCTAATTAGCGAATAATAATTCACAGCCTTTTCAAGATATAGGGTCACTTTGGATAGAAAAGTGGATTCCTGTGTTAAAAAAAACATGGAAAGCTGCATTATCATTGTTTAAACCTAATCTGGCTGCCATGTAAGTAGCTAGATTGCTTAAAAGATAATTGATGCATTTGGATACTTAAAAATTCCTTTCCATGGCTCCTTAAAGTGGTCGATTTTTTAATCGGATGCTATGGCAGATTCTGTTAGGCTGATGGCCAGTACCACATCTTTCAGTAATACAACAAGAAGAACATTATGACTCAAATCATGGTCTGTGAGTTCTAAAGTTAAATTGTGCGATATTCCTTTTTAACAGTTTTTGGTGAGGGTTTGGAAAAAATCTTATCCCTTTTTAATTCAGTAATAATGATAGAGGTCAAAGAATAAAAAGGGAAAAAAGACAAATGGAAATATAATTAACAAATAAAGGACAAGGAATTTCTGTTTAATACTAACAGTATCAAATCTGCAAAGAGACTGAGTCAGTTTGTGGTTAAATAATCCCTTTTCCATAGTAAATCCTCCCACAAAGTTCATTGTTATACCATTTCAAAGTTCAGGGTGTTACAGAAAATTCTAGAAGAATTCAGTAAGCATATAGGTGTTGGTTCTGGTACACCAAGATCAAATAGGTACAGGATACAATTCCACGGTAATCCTGGTTCCCAAGCCAAACTGAAAGTTTGGTTTAATAACAAATTTAAAGAAAATATGCAAGCATATTAAACATGAAAAATTCAAGACATAATCGATAAAGTCAACAGTTAATGTTTTACAAGAGGGCATCTTAAAAGATGCATGTTTTTATATCCCTATCCATTATTCACACCAAAGGTACTTGAGAATAGCCATATTTATAGGAGGGGATCTAAAGCATTTTCAGTTCCAAGCACTGCCCTTTGGGATCATAACTAGGGATCCGAAGTTGATTTGCATAAAACTTTGTTCCAGGAGCTCCATACAGTATTAGAATGTATTGTCTACGATGAGCCAAAGTTACTGCTTTGTGAAGTCTCGTGAGACTTCACGTGATAACTTCATAAATTAATTTGTACTGTAAAAAACCGAACCCGAGTGTGGGAAATGGTTTTTTACATTGCAAATTAATTTATGAAGTTATTACGCAAAGTCTCGCAAGACTTCACAAATCAATAACTTCGGCTCATCGGAGCCAATACAGTCTAATACACTACGGAGCTACTGTACGGAGCTGGAGTGTCATCATTCTCAAACATGCCAACTATTAACACAATTTGGGTTGGTTAATTAATTGGGAAAAGTCACATTTAATTTCAACTCCCCAAAACATTTTTTGTGACTACTAATAGTTCATCAGATGTTCTTCCTTCCAACAGAGAAAGTTAAAAAATACAGAGTCAAGTATTTCAAGAAGGAGAATCTTTGCTCGATTTGACAAGCAATGGTGCTGGCTCCTTTATTGCTTACATAACGGCTGTATGGTGGGCACAATTCCATTCTCATTTCCTTTAAAGATGCATTTTCTGACAGTGGAATAGAGCAGTGATTTTCAATCAGTGTGCCTCCAGCTGTTGCAAAACTACAACTCCCACCATGCCCTTCTGTAGGCTGATAGCTGTAGGCTGCCTGGGCATGATGGGAGTTGTAGTTTTGCAACAGCTGGAGGCACACTGGTTGAAAATCACTGGAATAGAGGATCAGATTCATTGAATGAGGTGATGGTGATCCAAAACTAGGTAAACATATTGAACTTGGTGGGAGTCAGAAACAAATCTAGAATCGGGTATGCCTTGGGTGATTGGAGACCTTCAAATTATTACTACAGTTATCTTCCCAGGGAGCTTGGAGCCAGACACACACACAGTTGAATGTTGTCAAATTACAGAAAATTGAGGACGGTTTGGGAGTCCTTCAAATTCTTTGCACCAAACGTGAAAAATCGGAACCTTTCAGATCCAGTCAAACAACAGAACTGTATATATAAACCATCAAGGAGGGACCAGGAGCAAAATACTTCAGTCCCTGGCAGACAATTTCAGTTGGGCAGAACAGAACCTGTGATTTACCTAAAAGTCATGAACAATACAAAAGCAGATTATTTGAGTCGAAACAGATTGGATCAGGGAGAATGAAGTCTCAAGGTGGATATATTCAAAATTTTAGTTCAGAAAGTGGGGCTTTCACAAGTGGACTTATTAGCACATCAAAATAATGTAAAACTTCCCGATGACTTCTCCCTGGATCCAAAGGACAAGTTCAGTGCAGGGATAAATACACTGACCATTTCCTGGAAATGTCATCTGGGTTATAACTTTCCTCCTTTGCCCCTGAAGACACGGATTCTGAGAAAGATTCAAGAAGAGAAGTTGAGGGTTGTTCTAAAAGCCCCAAATTATCCCAGGAAACCCTGGTACCCCTTTTTGACAAAGAAGATATTTGGAGTCAAGATCTGCTGTCCCAGGGTCCAATTTGTCATCCTAAATTAGAAAGATTACATCTGGCAGTATGGATCCCAAAAGGATGATTCTTAAAACAAAAGGTTTATCAGAAAAAATTATTCACACTATGTTAGCTACTTGGAAGTTGGCAACGTGCAAATATATAATATGATTTGAAAGAAGTATGCATCTTGGTGTAATACTTCTGGTTTAGCAGGGGATGGATGTCATATCCCTTCTATTTTAGATTTTTACAGCAAGGGTTCAATAAAGGTCTTAAGCTCAGTACATTATGAATTCAGGTATCCTCTCTGAGTATTTTTCTTGATGTGAAGCTAGCCATGGATAATAAGATTCTTAAAAGGAACGGATAGGCTTGGACCCAGAGTTAGAATTTATGTTCCTCTTGAAATTTAAATCTCTCCTTATCAAATTGACTCTTCCACCCTTTAAACCATTAAGGAAAATTTGGTTAACATTTTTAACCCTTAAAATCTTTTTTCTTGTTGCAATCACATCAGCCTGAAGGGTAAAAAAAAATCAGGCCTTTTCAGTTAAAAAGCTGTTTTTGAAACTATTAGAGAAGATAGAGTGATTCTGACATTTGATCATTCTTTCTTGCCTAAAGTAGTGACAGACTTTCACAGAACGAAAGAAGTACTTTTTTCTTTCTATGAGAACCTCAAGATTGAGTCAGAAAAAGTGTTTCATAAATTGGATGTCCAGAGATGCATTCCTCAATATTTGCCTGCCACAGAATCCTGTAGACAGTCCAATAGTTTATGTTCAATTTCAGGGAGATATGAAACTGATGAAGGCTTTAAAATCATCTATTGCTAGATGGATAAACTTGGCCATATGTGAATCCTAAAAAACTATTGGGAAAGCAACACCAGAAAGACTCACTAGTACAGTGTTCATTTTAGGACATGGTCAGATATCAGTGTCAAGTATCAAAATAATGCTAGTGTGATACCTGACCCTGACACCTGACCCTGACACCTGACCATGACACCTGACCATGACACCCGACCCTGACACCCGACCCTGACACCTAACCCTGACACCTGACACCTGACACCTAACCCTGACACCTGACCCTGACACCTGACTCTGGACTTCCGGTGTCAGGGTCACTATGACTTTTAGCTTCATTGTACTTTACATATGCTGAATCACATAGATTAAGAAAATCACTTCTTAATCTGTCTGAACCTATAGCTCAGCAGTCACTATGACTTTTAGTCATTTTTCATTTTCATATACTGAATGACATAGATGAAGAAATTCACTTTGTAATCTGGTAGAATTTATAGCTCAGCAGTTAGACACTTACATTCTATATAGACTTCTGGGGTTCAACTCCCATTTTGGTCTTTAAAAAATAAATTGGTATTTTATTCAGCCCTAGAAAAGAGGCAAATTCAAGTGATGTGTGACCCTTGACAACTGACTCGTCAGGCGTCAGGGCTCAGGGTCGCTATGACTTTTAGCTTCATTGTGCTTTTCATATACTGAATGACATAGATGAAGAAATTCATGTCTTTATCTGGCTGAATTTATAGCTCAGCAGTTAGACACTTGCCTTCCATGTAGATTTCTGGGGTTTGAGTCCCTTTTGGTCTTTAAAAAATAAATTGGTATTTTATTGAGCCCTAGAAAAGAGGCAAATTCAAGTGATGTGTGACCCTTGACAACTGACTCGTCAGGCGTCAGGGCTCAGGGTCGCTATGACTTTTAGCTTCATTGTGCTTTTCATATACTGAATGACATAGATGAAGAAATTCATTACTTAATCTTGCTGAATTTATAGCTCAGCAGTTAGACACTTGCCTTCCATGTAGATTTCTGGGGTTTGAGTCCCCTTTTGGTCTTTAAAAAATAAATTGGTATTTTATTGAGCCCTAGAAAAGAGGCAAATTCAAGTGATGTGTGACCCTTGACAACTGACTCGTCAGGCGTCAGGGCTCAGGGTCGCTATGAAATTCAAGTGATGTGTGACCCTTGACAACTGACTCGTCAGACGTCAGGGCTCAGGGTCGCTATGACTTTTAGCTTCATTGTGCTTTTCATATACTGAATGACATAGATGAAGAAATTCATTACTTAATCTGGCTGAATTTATAGCTCAGCAGTTAGACACTTTCCTTCCATGTAGATTTCTGGGGTTCGAGTCCCTTTTGGTCTTTAAAAAATAAATTGGTATTTTATTGAGCCCTAGAAAAGAGGCAAATTCAAGTGATGTGTGACCCTTGACAACTGACTCGTCAGGCGTCAGGGTCGCTATGAAATTCAAGTGATGTTTGACCCTTGACAACTGACTCGTCAGGCGTCAGGGCTCAGGGTCGCTATGACTTTTAGCTTCATTGAAGCTAAATTTATTTTTTAAAGACCAAAAAGGGACTTGAACCCCAGAAATCTACATGGAATGCAAGTGTCTAACTGCTTAGCTATAAATTCAGCCAGATTAAGAAGTGAATTTCTTCATCTATGTCATTTAGTATATGAAAATGAAAACTGACTAAAAGTCATAGTGACTGCTGAGCTATAGGTTCAGACAGATTAAGAAGTGATTTTCTTAATCTATGTGATTCAGCATATGTAAAGTACAATGAAGCTAAAAGTCATAGTGACCCTGACACCTGAAGTCCAGAGTCAGGTGTCAGGGTCAGGTGTCAGGGTCAGGGTCAGGGTCAGGTGTCAGGGTCAGGGTCAGGTGTCAGGGTCAGGGTAGGGGCGGGTGTCAGGGTCGGGTGTCAGGGGCGGGTGTCATGGTCAGGTGTCAGGGTCAGGTGTCAGGGTCAGGTATCACAATAGCATTATTTTGATACTTGACACTGATATCTGACCATGTCCTAAAATGAACACTGTACACTAGAACGTTATAAACCTCATGGGTGAAGAGAGCTTCAGCCCTTTATTGGACAAAATTATAGGGCTACAACTTTGTCTGGCCCTTGATAAGGATGGCTCTCAAAGGGAGCCACAAAGTTTGTTTCTCTGCTCCAAATTAAAGTAATCCTAGGATTTTACATGCATGGAAGAAACAACACTGACACCTTGTAGGGTCAAAGAGGTTCTTGTTTATTAGAGGAGTGTACAAGGGTTATATACCCCAGGGAGGAGTGAATCCTCTCCTGAGGGTTAGGATATATTTTATTGGTTAGTAATGCAAAATAAAGTTTCACTTCTGCGCATCTAGTCTAGCTAAAGAATGTAAACTACAGATAAGAGCAGGAATGGTCCCGGAGCCGGCGCCATCTTGTAATGGCTTCACGTCTTCAGTCTTCATATCCATAACAGTCCCCCCTTTGAAGCCATTTCAAGCATGGTGTTGTCTGTCCCTGTCCCTAATAGATAGACTCCCTCTTAGTGGACTTGCACAATGGGAAGTCAGATTCTAACTCTGACCTTAACACAGGCTTCACTGGAACTGCGTGGGGGACTTCTTCGCTGACATCCATCTGGTGGTCTTCTTCTTCATCCGCTCTGGTTCAGGAATCCTCCGGGCGCACAGGACCACTCACACTAAGCTAATTTTAAGCAAAGAATGTGTAAATATGTGTTAAAGCTAAGTGTGGATTATGTGAATATGTGCTAAAGCTAGGCATATTGGCTTTAAGGTTAGTTGTCAGGCTTATCAACCGTTGAAACACAGGGTCCCAAGGAATCTTCACTTCCGCCTCACAGAACTGTAGTTGAGGGAGGCCTGATGTCATCCAAGGGCACATGAATCTCCTTCCTGATGTCATCATATGGTTCAGTCATGATCATCTCAGGGATGGAATTCTCCACTGCTTTTGCCAACAGTTTCCTGGCACAAGGGATTACACAACAAACAGTTAGAGCAAGCATTATTAAGATTTAGCAAGATGACAACTCCTAACTGAGCAAGAGATTTTCTCCAGTCTTTCAGCCAGTCAAACCAGGCATCCCATGGATCACTAATGCCTGAGTTCCTTTTCAACTCCTCAGATAAAGATGTGAGTCCCTTCAGGGCATTCATCACTTGGCCATCTGGTCCCAGGTTATCTGGAATAAGAGTACAACAGGTATCTCCTATCATCTTACATACGCCACCTTTCTCTGCCAGGAGCATGTCCAATGCCATTCTGTTCTGGAATGCCATGATACTCGTGGGACCCAACTGTTCCACAATCCCTTTCAGGGCATCTCTGGAGTAGTTCACAAATCTCTGCTGATTATAATACATGTAATTAATCCAATCCACATTTTTGTTAATGTTGATAGTGGGAATAAGCGACTCAAATCCCACTGCCACCTAATCTCTTGCTTTGAACTCATTGGGGATCCCCCTTGGGACTCCTATGGCATCTATGTATATATGCGTGTACAAGCTCTCAGCTGGTTTTCCTTTGAGCTTCACTGATGTGCTTGGAGTTAACATCACTTGTAATGGACCATCAAACCAGGGTTTAAGGACTGTTTCACTGTGTCCTTTTAACCCCCAATCTCCACGCACAGGTGGGTGGGTCCTTGGTAATTTATCAAGATCTGAAAGTGAAACAAAAACTCGAGAATGTGTTTCCGTCAAACGCTTGTACAAACTGATCGCACAATCTGTCAGACAACCACGTTGCATCTGGAGCTGCTGTGGGAAATACAATCCTGTCCTAGATGCTGACCCCAAAAAGGACCTCAAAGGGACTAAAGCCTGTCTTACGGTTAAGGGTATACCTTATTGGAAAGAGGGCTAACAGCAGGCACTCTGTCCATGGCTTATCAGTCTGTGCCATGGCTTTTTGAGTCTTTTACTTTAGTGTCCCGTTCAGTTCTTTCCTACTGCTGCTTTGTGGATGGTACGAAGCACTTTAGGCTTGTTCTACACCTAAATCTTAATCACCTTTTGCATCACTTCACCTGTAAAGTGAACACCTTGTCACCTTCAATGGCCTCTGGTACCTTGTACCTGCATACAACTTCGGCCATAATCTTCTTTGCTGTGGTCTAGGCTGTGACCTTAGCTACCAGGTATACTTCTAGCCATCCTGAAAACAAGTAATCACACACCAATACATACTTATACACACCCACCTTGGGTAGCTGAATGTAGTCTGCAAGCGTTGAGACGGATACAAGTGACGAAGTGCATGTGTTTCTGAGGTACTGTAACCATCTGACCCACGTTTGTTCGGGGCACAAATCATACATCTTTGAGTATATCTGGCTTCTACAGTGCTGAACCCTGGAGCGTACCATGTGCTATGTACTAAATCACACAGCAGTTTTTTGACTGGTGCGTCACTCCATGGGTTGCCTGTGCCATTGTGGGTTAGAGGGACCTGGGAAGGCAGAGTTTTCCTTGAAACTGTATTAGTCCTTCCTTTGCAGTCCCCCCTTTTGACACCCACTGGTCCCTTTCCTCCTTCCCCGCCTGGTTCTGTAAGGTCTTAAGAACTTTCAGGGAGACAGGAGGAGTTATTTCAGGGACCTAAGCTGTGGCCACTAAGGCAGGGGTCTGCCTAGGCAATTTGGCAGCCATTTTTGCCACCTGATCTGCCTTGGCTTTCCCTTCGCCTCCTCTGTGTCTGTTTCACAGTGGCCTTTCGTTCTTATCACCGCCACTCAAGTTGGCAACATGGGGTTCCATCAGAGACCTCAACACTTCCTAATTGTTGATGGATTTACGTGAAGGGGTTGTAGTCTCTGGCTTTCCAAATGGGCCCATAGCCATGGGCTCAAAGGCATACATGGAATCAGTGTAAATGTTGGCTGTTTTTCCCTCTGCATCTCTGCAAACCATCTCCAGAGTCTCTGGACTCTCTTCTTGGGCAGACATGTGGTGGTAAGGACTCTGCATTTTAGAGTGTCATGTTTAGTAACTGCTGCCCAACCTGTGTAGCACCTGCCGTCCTGGCCATACCTCGATCCATCCACAAAGAGCACATTATCTAATCTAATGGCTGACTTACCATATCCCACTGTCTCTTGTGACATCATCTGCCAACAGTCATGAGGTGCCTTAACTCTTCCCTCCCCCCTTGCTCCAGAGGCAACAGGGTGGCTGGATTCAAAGTATTACACCTTTGGATACTAACATTGTCAGGCAACAAAATGGAACACTGCATTCTCAAAAGGCGGGCATTAAAAAGATTTTTGGGTTATACCTATGTGAGAATAAATGTAATATCATGAGGAGCAGTTAAGTGAGGACAACTGAGGCAGGGCCATTCGCTTCTATAGAATACAATCTAAATGTAATAATTTGGTAGACCCAGTGCGGGTGAGTACCAAATTACCAGCCTTTGAACATGAAAGGCATCCATCTACTACCTCTTCTGTAAAGTGGAAGGGGCTAGAGGACAAACAATCATAAAAAACGGCACCAAACGTGCATGTCCAAGGTCTGCAATAAGAAACGAGGCCCAAAAAATGTCCACAGTGCATTCACGTTTCTGGACAAAGGGGTGTCCTCCACAGACTTCTTTCATTCAGGGGTGAGATATATCACCCCAGGAAGGAATGCAGCAAAACTGAAGTTTTGTATTTGACACCTTGTAGTTATGGAGACATGGCTGTAGTATACATACTGGGTGAGTTCTGGGCTCCCTGTGGCAGCATCACCCAAGTATACCTTTTTACCCTCTTGCTTGAAGGCAAACAAATACCAACTGTCTGGATGTAGAGGTACGGAAGAGAAAACATCAGCCAAATTAATTACTGTGTAGTGAGTAGAGGTAGTGGGAACCTGAGTCAACAAGGTATGTGAATTGGACACAATGGGGGTATTAAAAACTGTGGCTTCATTGACAGCACGTAGGCACCTGGTACTGGGTTGGTTTTGCCCTTCTTACTTTTCTTTTTCTCAGGGTACAAAAGAGTGGTAGAAGGGGATACAATCTTTTTCATAAAGTCTCGGAATGTTTGAAATATGGCATCCGACGGTGCCATACTCAAGGGATACTGCAAGCAGGGTTTCCTTCTCATCTTTTGGGAGTACTGACATAAACATGGACCAGGGAGTTTTATCACTAACTGCTAACAAAGTTCTTGGTCATTAAAAAGGGCACCTGTTAGTTTCACAGTGCCATCCTCCTGGTATGCGATGCTGCAAGCAAGTCTCTACCCAGGAGGCAACAGGGGACAGTATCACTGACCAGCAACCGGGCAAGCACTTTTTGGTTAAGGGCAAATCTAACGTGGATGGGTTCTGTTAAAGGGGAGTGTACTACCTTCCCACCCACTCCTATTCCAGGACTGTTGACCGTGGAGATTAAGTCAGGGGAGGACATGTTTGCTGTGCACAACTGTCTTGGCTGCTCCAGTATCAATCAAAAACAGGACTTCTTCTTTATCACCCAGAGTGAGAGATATCATTGGAGCTGGACTTTAATCTGCTAAAATGTTTGAGGGCACAGCCAATACTGGATTGCTCGTTTCCTAATACTGGTCTACCTTTTTTTTTTTTCTTATCTGTCTTTGTGTCATCTCTAAGAACATGGGTGTTTGTGGGGACAGTGATCTGGGCTCAGTTAACACAGAATAGAATCAATGTGGCGCGGTCGAGGAGTACCACATACAGCATAACTCTCTCCAATCTGGGTTCAGATGCTGCAGGTCCATTACCCAGGACCATTATAAGGTGGAAGACTTAGTTTTTCCTTTCTCCGTTTGGGAGGTGGTTTAAAATTACCATGATAACATTCATAATAATACTTGACACTTTCTCTGTCTCTCTACACCTCCTCTATACACTTTCCGTAAGATACTCACAATCGGACTCCTGTGAACTCGTTATCTTTCAGGCACCCTTTATTTTTCCTACATGCTTTTTTTCTCACTACTCTGGATTCAGTTTACCATCGGGGTGCATCTCAACAGCTTCCATTAGCTTGCTGATGTTCTTCACTGCCTGTCTATATTATTTCTCCCTTACTACTTGTGTGACATCTTATGTCAAGCTACAGTTTACCACAGGTGAGACCATTTCCATCACAATCCCTTCCTTTTGTGATTCTAGCATGGGTAGGACACTCAGGACCAAATACTTCACTTGACTTTGTATCAAATGCAGGACCTAACCTAACATCTTCACCTGGTTTGACCTGGAGTCCTGAACACCTGCACCATCACAACAACCTGTTAGGAATCGAGATGAAGTTGCCTCCAAGTGCTGACTTACTCCTAATAACAGAAAAAACATAGAGGTTAAGTCATTTCATCTAATTAAACAATATTAACTTATTATAGGTATGTGTATATCCTTAATTTACTAAGTCGAATACTCGTTGTGGTTCTACTTGCATCTATGTGCTGTGCTCCCCACTTGTAGCTGTGTCACGGAGAATACCAGTAACTAAGATGGCCACTGGGCGGGGACTGACATTCCCTCAGTTAAGATGGCCACCAGGAAGGGAAGTTCCCTAAGTTAAGATGGCTGCCAGAATGGACATTGGGACGTAGGGCGTGCCGTCTTGTGTGATAACTGGATACAAAGAAGTGAGCCACGGGCGTGGTTTTGGCACTGACGTACTTTACAGGTCCACCTCTCTGAAGAGAGAGACTGAGGGGGTTAGTGATATGGCGGGGGATGTGTCTACAGGAGCGCGGTTGGGTCCTCCTGTACCATCTTAGGGGCCGTGCTGACGGCATGTAAAAGTAATCATTTGTCTTTTCATTATACATTTCTGCCCAGACTAATTTCTTATATTTAATAATTTTCCGCTGATGCTCGCATTGTTTTTCATAACAGAATATAATGCTGTAAATTCAAGGCCAGTGTTCACTCCTTTTTGGCCTAATGCCACAGCAAACTTTCCCCTGTGAGTGATGATTTCTTCTATTCTCAACTTAACCCTTAATTTGGCCTCATCATCACAGTTGAGCAGATATCGCTCACAGTAAACTTGGCTGTGTGACCTTCATCTACTAGTCGATTCTCTGGCAACACACAAGGTCAGATTTCTGGTCCACACAGACATATAAAGTCAACTTATTTTCCTTGAGCCGCCACCTCCGAAGCCGTTTGTTTTCCGGGTAACAATTACACCGAGTTACCACCAATGTTTCAACTTTTCAGAACGGAGTCGGGCAGACAAGACACAAACAAACAGCACGCCTGACAAGGGGAGGGGTTAGTCTCAATCAGACTCAATTCTTCTGACCGCACGGACTGCACACTAGCTTTGAGGTTTGATTACATCTGCTGCCCGCTGCCTGTACACTGCAGCCTAATACAGGAAAACCCTCCTGGCCGGTCACGTCTGTCTAGACAACCAATCTAGACGACCCGGCGCAGGAAAACCCCTCCTGTCCGGGCACGTCTGTCTAGACAACCAATCTAGACGACCCGGCACAGGAGAACCCCCGTGACTACCCAGCACGGGAAAAACACCTCCCTGCAAACGGATCGCCCGCTCTGTCTCAGGCTCTCTATCGAGAAGCTTGCACAGAGATTATGCGATCCCTGTCCGATCCTTGGTCAGTTTCTCACTCAGGTTTCCTCTCCCCTTGCAGTAACACAAACCACATAAAACACAAACCACAGTAGAAACAAACCCTTGTTTTGGGTTCTTTGAGCTCGAGGTTTCAACTTCAGCCGAAGCTGCTGCTGATAACTTCTATCTAGCAGAAATGACTAACGTAATGCAGTGCAGACTCGACAAGAGGTAGGTAAGATAATCAATTTTCTTACCTTCTCTTTGGGGCTGCAGTCCCCTTCCTCAAGCGACCGTGCACCGCACTCTGGAAGCCCATTCCTTCGGCTACAGAAATTACATTCCCTCGAGCCCACCCAGGGACGCCAACTGATAAGGATGGCTCTCAAAGGGAGCCACAAAGTTTGTTTCTCTGCTCCAAATTAAAGTAATCCTAGGATTTTACATGCATGGAAGAAACAACACTGACACCTTGTAGGGTCAAAGAGGTTCTTGTTTATTAGAGGAGTGTACAAGGGTTATATACCCCAGGGAGGAGTGAATCCTCTCCTGAGGGTTAGGATATATTTTATTGGTTAGTAATGCAAAATAAAGTTTCACTTCTGCGCATCTAGTCTAGCTAAAGAATGTAAACTACAGATAAGAGCAGGAGTGGTCCTGGAGCCGGCGCCATCTTGTAATGGCTTCACGTCTTCAGTCTTCATATCCATAACACCCTCATACCTTTGTTATTCACAATATAGTAGATATTGATTCTAAACAAAACCTGTCATCTGGTAGATGTCATGGAGGGTGAAGAGAAAAAAAACACCTTTTTCACAAAAACTCCTTCAGTTTTACCCTCTCCAGGGTTTCCCCTTATTTGGACTGGGAGTCCAGGTGAGGATCCTGGATAATTAAAAGGAAGTCAGCTAGCAGTGTGTGTGTGTGAGCTGCTGGAGTGTTGAGGCTGCAGCCCTCTGGAACTACGTTTTCCCAGAAAATTGTACAGCTACTGGGTGAGATATAAACTGTGTTTGTTCTTTTCTTTTCGACATTTACAAAGGCTCTTTAAGAATTTCTGTTCCGCTGAAGGAATAAGCAAAATAAAGTCACATGGACTTTATTTTGCTGCTGGAAAACTCTGATATTCAAGTTGCTGTGAATAAACCTGAAAACCCGCTTGTGGACTATATATACAAGTTAGGTGTAGAAATATTTGGCAAAAGTGACACAAGTTTTGGCATTTTAGCTTTTTACCAAAACACACTGTATTCAAGGTACAGTTATATAGTCAATATAGTCTAAAAGTACAGACTCCACAGAATTATTTTCGTGGTGAAGAAAAAACCCTTCAGAACATCCATCCAGGAGGTAGGTGTATCAGCATCTAAGTCTACCATGAAGAGCAAATATAGAGGGTTCACTACAAGGTGCAAACCATTAGCTTCAAAAATAGAAAGGTCAGATTAGAATTTGCCAAAAAAACATCTAAAGAAGCCAGCCCAGTGCCAGCCCAGTTCTGGAACAGTATTCTTTGGACAGTTGAAACTGAGATCAACCTGTACCAGAATGATGGGAAGAAGAAAGTTTGTAGAAAAATGGTTACAATTACAGTTCCTAAATGTTTCACAGGATATTTTTATTAAACCTGAAAGTCTACACTTCAATTAATCTCAGTTGTTTAATTTCAAATCCAATGTGGTGGCATGCCGAGCCCGAATCATGAAGCTTGTGTCACTGTCCAAATGATGCTGGACCTAACTGTATGTTGTAGAGCAAGCTTCCAGAGAAAGAATGGATGTTTGCATGCTGAGAGTTTTAGGGCCTGTAAGGTTTGGAAGTTGGAGGGCCCATTTTAAGCTTCCTGTCCCTGCCTGGTGGGAGTAGAATCGTCTCATGGTCAGTGTGCCATCATGGAGATTTTGTGAAAAAGGAATCACTGGTAAGACTAATTTGGTTTTCTGGGCAGCAGATTGTGCTATGTAAACAGCACTCTGCTGCCCCAAAACAATTAATTTGTATTTAGTGTGAACAAGTGAGAGCAGTATCCATCGCTCATTCTCAAACATTGGAGGTCATTGCTGTATGTAAATGCAGATCTTCACATCCACTGATAAGCAGGCAATTATAGGTTAGGTAAGGTCCCTTCACAATAATTGTCTCCTTGTTGGCACACTGTAAATGCACCTTAAAGGGGTTATCTGGTAATATATATTGATAATATATCCTCATTATAGGTCATCAATATCAGATCGGCAGGGGTCTGACACCCAGGACCCCCACTGATCAGCTGATAGTTAGCTCAGTGAGCATTGCGGCCTCTCCTAGGCTATGTGACAGCATTGTACATTGGTTACATGATCTAGTTGCAGCTCAACCCCATTGTAGTGAATAGGCTGAGCTGCAATACCAAGCACAACCACTATACTATGTACAGCGTTGTGCTTGGAAAGCTGCCGGGAGCTAGCTGCACTCACCAGAGCTCAAGGGAGCATGATGGCTGCCTGAAACAGCTGATTGGGGGAAGGGGTGCAGGGACTTGGATCCCACTGATCTGATAGTGATGAGGATAGGTCATCGTTATCTATCACTGGATAACCTCTTTAAGAGTTTAAAATATCTGACTTCCCTTTGTCCTCTACAATGATATTCCCATGGTTATCCTTTAGAGGGACAGTATTAGATTTTTTGGCACATATATTTATAAATGTTTTTGGAATTTATTTTAATGTCTTCCACATTTTTTTCTGTGGCTAATTTAGTTAGCTTTATTTTATTGTATGTAAAAATTCCTACTAAGCTCTTTGTATGCCTGTTTTTCAGAACCTGTGACCTCAATGATTTAAATGCTTTTTGGTTTTGTATTATGTTTAATACATTCCTTTTTAGCTACATTGGTTTCCTCTTATTCCTGGACATTTTATTAATTATGTATATACTTAACTAGAGGAGTCTTGTAATATCTCTTTTAAAACACCCCATGTAGCTTCAGTATCCCTATTTAGCAGAACATGACTGAATTTAGCTTTTCTAAAATTCCAGATTTTTGTAGGACCTTATTGAATATTTCCGTATGTTTCGCTTTATAAGATGCACTCGATGATAAGAAGCAGGTTTTAGAGTGTAATACTGCCGCCGATTGAACCACTATACAGCATGGGGAAGAACGATGGCATAACGATTGTTCTTCACCATACTGAGGAGGAAATCGCTCCCAACTATCATCTGCCTCATCGGGTGTATGATACAGCCTTAAAGGGGTTATCCCATCTTTGACAATGGGGGCATATCTCTAGGATATGCCCCCATTGTCTTATAGGTGCGGGTCCCACCGCTGGGACCCGCACCTATATTGAGAACGAAGCGGGGGAGCTCTGAGCCTGGAGGACCCCGGGTTTCCCGGGGTCCGACCACCACCAGGCGCTGCCCCCCCACCTTCCCCTGCTGCGCTAATAGAAACGAATGGGAGCGCACCGCACATGTGCGGCCCGGCTCCCATTCATTTCTATTGAGCCGACGGAAATAGCTGAGCCAGCGCTCGGCTATTTACGGCGGCAGCATAGAAATGAATGGGAGCAGTGGCCTCGCAAGTGCGGTGTGCTCCTATTCGTTTCTAAGAGCGCCGCGAGGGGGCTGCGCCTGGCGGTGGCAGAAGATGGGATAACCCCTTTAAGAGTTCAAGTGCAGGAGCCAATCCACATCCGATGTAAATTACTATGTTCTAAAGGCCGGGTCTGTTTGGTGAGATTAGGAAGGGAAAAGCAGCCTTTAGATTTTTTTTTATTTGCAAGATGTTGATGTTTGGTTAAATTCTAGGGGATTTATATGACATGATTAGTAGGGATCATTTGGTCAAGGGAGAGATACAGGGAAATAGAGGTCTAGGGCAGAGGAGTTTAAGTAAGGAATCTATGGGTGTATTACTATGCATCCAGGGTTGCATGGGGGATTTGGGGGGGAAGGTGAGTTTAGCCACAGGAGGTATCAATATTAGATGATGTGGAAAAGGAGGAAAAGCAGTTAGCAGAAGAAGGCTCCCACCTGCAGGGCAGCAGAGCGCTGGGGTTGGAGATGTGTGTACAGCCGCTGTTTAAAGGTGCGGTATTCATTATTAAATGAAAGGCAGCTGCGAGCTAATTGGCCATGCGGTTCTTTACCACAGCATGGCCGCTCTGCATGGCCATACCCTGAGGAAAAGTGGCCTGGGTATACCTGATTTTTAGCAATCCACGACAAATTAATTAATAACTAATCAAATTTCTTGTTGAACATCGGCGAAGCTGAATTTAATTTTTCAAAACTTTGCTCATCTCTAGTATTAAGGATAAACATAAAAGATTAGCAGTAATCTATTGAATTACTACAATCCAGCTCTTAGTTGCCTAGCAGAGACACAATTGACACCGGAATCCACTAGGATGTTGCAGAAACCATTGGTAGGGAAAGAGCTTCACGCAACTTTTTCATCTTACTCTAGAAGAATTAGTGTCTTGTTACATTAATCATTGAACGTGGATATTCATGCATCTAAAATAGATGTACATGGGAGATATGCAGGTTTAAATGTGGTGTTTGAGGGGTTGTTAATGACACTGATGGTAGTCTATATCCCTCCCCTTTTTTATGTTGGTCCTGTTAGAAGTGAACAACTGGCTTATTAAACTCTCATCAAGTCCTGTTCTTTTAAGGGATTTTAATAATGTGATTGATAAGAAATTAGATCATCTGGGGCCTTAAAAAGTGCTAACTCCTGGACCACTGGATTCGTCCGTCTTTTGGAGGGACTAGGATGGACGGACATATGGAGAAGGCTAAATCCAGGAAAACTAATGTTTTCCTGCTTTTCATCTACATACAATTGTCTATCAAGGAATGACCTGGCTTTAGTTAATTAGCTGATGATCTCATGGATTCTACGAGTGAAATATGAGGCTTGGGGGCTCTCAAATCATTTCCTGTTCCGTCCGTCTTGGTCTCACTAGGTGGCAGAATTGTCAAGTCCTTAAAATTAATCAAGGGTGCCTAACCTCAATAGGAGTGGGAAGACTAGATAACAATATAACTACTTTCTTAGATTGCAATTTGGGATCAGCATGTAAAATGATGGCCTGGGAGACATTTAAAGCATATATTGGAGAAATATACTATAGAGAAATTAAGAGGTAGAAGAAAGTGTCTAAGCTTAAAGGGGTATTCTGGTTACCATAAATATAACATGTTGTAGACTAATTCATTATCAATAATTACCTAATATAATGTCAATTTCACATATTTACTGTTCAGTAGTTATAAAAGTAGTTTTATTCCTCTGCTACCCACTGTGTTTCCTCATAAATTACCATGGCATCGACCTGTAGTTCTGAGCCTTTGTTAGGTTGAGCATGCCCAGTGCATGCTATAAATTCTCTAGCTAAATGTCTTGTGAAATAAAGGGCATGTCTGTGTGCTGGTGATTGCGGAGTAGAGGGGAAGTGACCAGACGGTATATCTAAAAGCCAATCAATAAACATCAACACTCATGAACGAGCACAAACTCACAGCAGGAAAGGATTGTGGGTATTGTAGTTTTGAAGTTTTTTGAGGGAAGATCAGGCGCAATGATATTCTCAGTGTGTTGCAGGCTCACACAAGAGCTAGATAAATGGATTGCAAGGTAAATTGAAGCTCTGGTTATATGTACAGGTATGGGTTCTGGTTGGGTCACAGCTTGCAGCCGTAATACAGTTTTTCAAAAATTAAGTTACTTTACTGGAATGCCACTTTAAGAGATGTGTGTTGGAAAACAAACTAGGAAACTTTGAAGCCTTATATGTTTCTACAGGTGATGCTGAGACCATTAGGCAATATTACTAAAACTGAAAGCGAGTATGATTGTTTTTGTTTTTTTTTTTAAACTTGGTTTTTGAACAGCTATTATGCAGGGTTCATTAAGATTTAAAGACGGGGGCAGATCTAGTAAGTATCTTGCACCGTTTAAAAAAACAATTAAAAAACAATAAGATCGAAACCAGATAATCTGCATAAAAAATATCTCGGTTAGCATTAGAGGGGTTGTCTCACTTCAGAAAGTGGCATTTATCATGTAGAGTAAGGTAATACTAGCTACTTTCTAATGTATTGTTATTATCCATATTGCTTCCTTTGCTGGCTGGATTTATTTTTCCATCACATTATGCAGTGCTCATTTCCATGGTTACAGACCACCCTGCAATCCATCAGTGGTGGTGGTGCTTGCACACTATAGGAGAAAGGGCCAGCGTCTCTGGTGGCCAGGACCTTGGGAGCGCACATAGGCAAAGTGCTTTTTTCTAAAGTGCGCAAGCACAGCCACCGCTGCTAGATTGTAGGGTGGTCGTAACCATGGAAACAAACAGTGTATAATGTGATAGAAAAATGAATCCAGCCAGCAAAGGAAGCAATATGGATAACAATACATTAGGAAGTGGAGTGTATTAACTTGAGACAACCTTTTTAATAAAGTATTTGAGGAATATCTAGTATCTAGCTATGCATCTGTTTATAACATCAATAAGTATGAGTTGGATTCCTTTCTGGGTATAGTTCAAATATCGACTTTGTCTCTGGAGGATGCCAGCTACATAGAGGCTCCTATTACTTTAGAACAGCTCCATTAGATATTATTGGTTTGCCCCCACCCCCCAATAAATCTCCTGGCCCGGACGGTATTCCGTTTGCAATTCTCTTAAGGCACTGCAAAGTAGTTCTCTCTTTTTTTATGAAATGATTCAGGAAATATTTCAACAGGGGAACACTCCACCATCTTGGTGTGGTAGTCTAATAATTCTTATCCCTAAATCAGATAAAGTTCAAGATAACCCAAGTGCCTTCAGACCTATCTCCCTTATTAATGTGGACGCAAAACTGCTAGCCAGAGTGTTGGCCAACCGCTTGTCCAAGGTAATCTCCTCAATGATATGTGGGGACCAAAACGGTTTTATACGCAATAAGTCAGCTAGCCATAATCTTATCCTTTGTCTATATATGGAGTAGACCAGGATGACTCTTCAGTCATTTCACTAGATATTTCCAGAGCATTTGATAGTGTCGATTGGGGAAATTTGTGGGAAGTGTGGCTTTGCTTCGTTTTTCCACCAGAATTTATTAGGTTGCTGAAGATATTTTTATTAATGATCTGATAGAAGGCTTGCACGGAAAATATCAATTTTTGCAGATGACACTAAAATGTGTAAAGTAATTATGGATACTTTCACATCTGTGTTAATTTTGGTTTTGAGATCTAGCAGAGGTTCTCAAAACCGGAATTAAACGGATCCATGCCATTTAGTACATCCAGATGCATCTGTTTCCACTGGATCCAGTTGTATTAAATCAAAACTGAACAAACTGGATCTGGTATGAAAATCATTGTAAGTAAGTTGGCGCCAGACCTGTTTTTTTCGCTAACAAAAAAAGCTGTATCTGACACTATTGACTTACATTGATTTTCATGCTGGATCTGGTTTGTTCCGTTTCCAAAACAAGACACAAAACTGCAGCTTGCTGGATCTGGTTTGTTCCGGCACCAAAACAGAACTTATGCATCCTGATCGGTTTTGTGCCCAGTGGCAAATGAATGGGGACAAAACTGAACCATTTAAATGCAGATGTGAAAGTAGCCAAACATGAAATACATCTGGATAGATTGGAGGCACAGAAGTGGCAGATGAGGTTTAACACTGACAAATGTAAGGTTATGCACATGGGAAGGCAAAATACATGTCACCAGTAGATACTAAATGGTAAAACACTGGGTAACACTGATATGGGAAAGGACTTAGGAATTTTAGTGAACAGCAAACTAAGGCTACTTTCACACTTGCGTTGAAAGGATCTGTTTGTGAGAATTACTGTATTAGATTTCTGGAGAGGTTGTTAATGCAGGGAGTAATTCTGATTGCCTGATTGGGGTCGGGAAGGAACTTTTTCCCCCTAAAATGAGTAAAATTGTCTTCTACCTCACAGGTTTCTTTTTGCCTTCCTCTGGATCAACTTGCAGGATAACAGGCCGAACTGGATGGGCCGATACTGTATCTTTTTCAGACTTACAATCTATGCTATGTTATTATATTTTTGTCCAACTGCAAGGGTTAAAAAAGCCAGGTAGTGTCAGCTCCCTCAGAATTGAATGAGGCACTAGACAGGGTGCCAGTTATACCCTTGCTATTTTCTATCATCATAGAACAGATCAGTAAAGACAAGAATTTTAATGGTTTTACATTTCGTAAAACCTCAAACAAGATATTGCTTTATGCAGATGTTGTACTATTTTTGAAACAGACATCTGGATCTTTGGGCACAGCTTTATCTTTTCTGGAGAGGTTTTCTATGATCTTCGGTTTAGAAATAAACAAAGAAAAATCGATAATAATTCCTCTGGATAGAACAACTCGTAACCCGTAACCTTTGGCTTCAAAGTGGCCCCTGAGGGGAGAGCATTTTACGTACTACAATAAAAGTGAGTAAGGATCTAGCTTAATATGTTGATCTGTTCTGCTGGTTATTGTGGATATAGGAGGGAATATATAATTGCAGGTAGGGTAGCACTGACAGGAATGGTAGTACTACCACATTTTTTGTATGTCTTAGTAAATTCTCCACAGTTAACGATAATGTGTTTAGGGTTATATATGGGCTTTTGAGGCAACTAGTCTGGAAAGGATAACCAGCTAGGATGAGTATGACTTTGTCAGCAGAACAAATCAAAAGGTAGGATGGGAATTCTCAATTTTAGGAACTATTTTGTGGCAGCCCAATTGAAGTATCTTTTGTTCTGGAAAGCTTTCTTTGGAAGCAATATTATAAAATATACCTATTAAAAATTAGACAGCTTTTCGTAGAAGGTCTGTTCAATATGCACCCTTTTAATTCTATTGATTTCAATGTAATGGTGTACAAAACGTGGGTCTGGCTGAAAGTATTTAGGGGTTTTTGGTTCTTTAAACTTTACACTGGTATGGGATAATTACTGAATAAACTCTGCTCACAAGTCAGAGCTTGGATATTTTTTGAAAAAAGCTCAAAAGCTGTATTATATCTATCATTATGATATGATTGGATTGAGAGGGAAAAAAATGAAATCTTAGGTGGTGAAAACAACAATCCCCTCCAATTGATAAGTTGATGAATATGAAGTCTATAAATTGATTGACCTCGAAGATATATAGGATTCTCTTAAAAAATAATAATAGTAATCATGTCTGTGAGAAGCTGGGATATACATGGTCAATTAATGGAGTTGAAGTGAATGACGAATGCTGGTATAGAGTATTTGTTACATAGTTAATACGGTTGAAAAAAGACATAAGTCCATCAAGTTCAACCAAGCAATAGGTGGGGACACGAATCCCAGAAAGGAATTGAGACTGAGATTTCTACACATTTTCATAAGCATTAATGTAATTTACGTTTAAGAATTCATCTAAACCCTTTTTAAAACTATCCACTGTTCCTGCTGAGACCATGTCCTGAGGAAGTCTATTCCACAAATTCACAGTTCTTACAGTAAAGAAGCTTTTTCTTCTCCAGTCGGAGGCAGTGCCCCCTCGTCTTTTCCAGGCATTTTACATAGAATAGTTTTTCGCTGTATTTGTTGTATGGCCCATTTATATATTTGTATAGGTTAATCATGCTCCTTATCAGTTTAGTCACTCTCCTCTGTACTTTTTCCAGCTGCAGTGTGTCCTTTCTATGGACTGGTGCCCAGAACTGAACTGCATATTCCAGATGAGGACATATGAAGCACAGAGTTGCATAACTTTACATTTATCCACATTGAACCTCATTTGCCAAGTTGATGCCCAATCACTCAGAGTGTTCAAGTCAGCTTGTATTTTTATAGATGTCTTCCATAGACTGCACAGTACTACATAGCTTAGTGTCATCTTCAAAAATACAAATGCTGCTATTAATCCCATCCTAGATATCATTATCAAATAAATTAAATAATAGAGGACCCAGCAATGAACCTTGGGGTAAACCACTTATAACCTGGGACCATTCTGAATCATTGACCACAACTCTCTGGACAAGGTCCTTCAGCCAGTTTCAATCCAGTTACAAACTATACTTCCCAAGCCTAAAGACCTTACTTTACCTATTAAACCTCTATGAGGGACAGTATCAAAAGCCTTTGCAAAATCCAGAAGCACTTCATCCACAGCCGCCCCTCTGTCCAGGCTAATACTCACCTCCTCATAAAAACAAATCAGGTTAGTCTGACAACTTCTGTCCTTGGTAAACCCATGTTGGTTATCACTTATACATACAACTCTATATAGTCCCTTAAGAGTCCTTCAAACATTTTTCTTACAACAGAAGTTAAACTAACTGGTCTATAATTACCTGTGGAAGACCTAGATCCTTTTTTGAATATGGGCATCACATTTGCCTTGCACCAATTACTTGGCACTGTACCAGTACTAAGGGCGTAACTACCATAGCGGCAGACCATGCGACTGCTATGGGGCCCAAGGCAAGAGGGCCCAGTTGGGATCATCCCTTCTACTGTGGGTGAAAACTTGGTCAGGACTCTAGCCTCTAAAGGAACAACTTTTAGCAAATAAGGCAGTGGAAAAATGGCCCAAGGGTCATTGAAAGGAGTTTAGGTGGAAACCCTTCTGTTCTGTGTAGGGGCCTGGTTTGACCCTTGCTATTGGACCCTTACTTCTCTATGTACACCACTGACCAGTACCTAGACAAACTTTAAAAATTATAAACAGGGGCACAGCAATTACTGAACTGAGCACTTTAAGAATTCTTGGGTGTAATCCGTCTGGACCCAGAGCCTTGTTCATATTTAATTACTGGATGTACTAACAGCCCCAGCACCACAGATATCAGCTCCTTTCTCTTCTTTTGTATATACAGAGCTAAAAAAAAACATTTAGTAACTCTGCTTTTTCCTTATCTTCAGTGACTAACCCCCATTTACTATTATTTAGGGCGCCTACCTGCTCAGTCCTTGGTTTTTTAGCATTTATATATTTAAAGAATTTTTGGGGGATTTGTTTTGCTCTCTTTTGCCATCTGCTGTTTGTTTTGTATTTTACAAATTCTATCTCCTTTTTACAGATTTTATTAAGCCCTTTGTAAACTTCAAAGTCTACAGCTGACCCCTCAGATTTGTATTTTTTAAATGCCCTTTTTTGTAATTTATTGCCCTTTTTTACAGTAGATGTAAGCCATGGGGGGTTTCATTTTAGCCATTTATACTTGTTATCTAAAGGAATACATTTTTAGTGCAATTACGCAATGTGGACTTAAAGCTTTCCCATTTATCCTCAGTATTATCCTCAGTATTTGCTCCCAGTCTATGCCCTAATATGCTGCCCTCAATCCAGGAAATTAGCCTTTTCAAAATTCATTGTTTTTGCTCTGCCCAACAGAGTAGTATAGTTTAGGGGTTAAATTATATTGTGGTCACTATTACCTAGTGTTTCTCAATAGTAACATTTCAAACAAGCTCTGCATCATTAGAAATTACCATATCCATCAGAGCATTGCCCCTAGTGGGAGCTTCTACAGACTGGCCCATAAAGTGGTCCTGCAGCAAGTTGAGGAATCTTCTCCCCTTTGCGGTTGAAGCAGAACCAGGACCCCAGTCAATGTCTGGGAAGTTAAAATCTCCTATTTGGTTATACAGTTGAGCTTTTATCTCCTCTTTGATGCTAGGGAGTCTATAGATTACACCAAGTATTATTTTTTCCTTGTTTATATCCCTTTGAAATTCTACCCATAAGGTTTCAACAACCTCACCATCTGCACCCACAATTGCCTCTTTCACACTTGTCTTCAGATCAATCCTAACATACAGGCACATGTCACCGTCTTTTCTATTGACCCAGTCTTTTCTAAATAGTGTAAACCCCTCAATATTAACAGTCCAGTTATATGAAGAGTCTAACCATGTCTCGGCCACACCTACATCTATGTGTTCTTCTAGTACCATAGCCTCCAGCTCCCCCATTTTGCTAGCTAGACTTCTGTAATTTGTGAAAATACATTTTAAATTACTAATACCTGTAAAGTGAATATCCGAGATTTTTTGGTACCTTGGTTGATGTTTGCATGTAAAAGCTTCTTGTTACCAGCAGGTAATAACTTTGAAACACTTTTACTTATCCAAGCCATTCTGAGATTGTTTTCTCTTGACACATTGTACTTTATGACAGTGGTAAATTTGAGTCGATATACAGCCTCTGCTGCCGGCAAAGAATAAATATGTATGGGGACTAGCAATGGCATTAGCGATCACTCCTCCCCATATTGTGGAGGAGATTGCAGCTGTCACATTCACTGACGAGCAGATGCTTGCTGGGAAAGAACGCTTCCTTTACGACAATCGCCTGCAAAATTGTCCAGTGTAAAGGGGCCTTTAGCCTGCTTTCTTTGGCTGTTTATCTCAAACTGAGAGGCAGCACACGGTCACCGTGACTCATTTTTGCACACAAGTTCCTTTCAGCCAATCAGGCCAGAAAGCACCATAGTTAGCATAAGTTGCATACTCCTAATGGCATCTGAAGCAGGAGTTTGTGGCACTGTTCTATTGAAACAATAGCACTAGCTGAAGCACAAAACTATGCACATCTTAATTGTGTGTCACTTTAATCAATTATGTAAAAGTAGAAAAACAAAATACAGATAGCAGTAGACATGGAAAGCAGTTGTAAATGTTACGAGTCAGCGAGTGTGGACCCACTGTTCCAACTAACTGGTTTGGCTTTGGACTAAAACCGAAGGGCATTATTCCTGTATTCCCCTGCTATTCACACTTTAACCCCTGTACAGGGATCTGGACTTCACTGCAGGGATCCCTGCTACCTCTTATGATAGTCCCAGTATACTTACCAGCTGACTTACTGAGGCTAGGGACACTGGTGCAAGCACCAGAGGCTCTAGGCACTGAAAATACACCAAAGCCACAGGTACAGTCTAAATAGTCACATACTAATTATGAGGTTTTTGGCAGAACTTGACCACAGGAAATTTGACTGGATGTCTGGGATTCAGGCGAAAATCATAGAGTCATAGCAGTCTGAACAGTCTGTAATATTGGAACAGCAGATATTTGGCAACACTGAACAGGTTACACTAGAAGAGCTTGCAGATGGGGTAGTGGTGGATGCAGGAACCAAGGCACAGACAGACAAGGATAACTTAAACATGGACTTGAACTGAAACTGAACTGTGAGGTCAGGAGTACACAGGCAGGATGGGTACACAGCTGAGACATATGCTGAATAATAAAGGTAAATCACAAGGAAACCTCTAAAGCGCCAAGTTTTCAAACCTTTGCTGTTCACAGGGAACCTTTAAGCTTAGACACCCTCTTAATTAAATAACCAGAGACCCTCAGCTATTGGCTATTGATGATTTATTTAGCGTGTCTACTCACCCTTTGAGAGGCCAGAAGGGAACGCTCGCCCCCCAAAAGGGCACACTAGGCAAGATGATGGAAGGTACAACATGGAGAGGATGCTAGAGACCTGTGGCTAATGACTGCGACTGGTAATAATGGCGATTGCGGTCATTAAAGCCTTTAGATGCTGCGATTAACAGTACCCTTTGGTAAAATAAATATATATATATAAATATCAAAGTTTAAATCACCCCCCTTTCTCATAGAATAAAAAAATAAATATATAACTAACAAAAAGTATAAACAAGACCAAAAAATATTTTTCCAATATGGCAAATGGCATAACAGAAAAAAGGGTCAAAATGGCCAATTTGCCATTTTTTTCATCTCTTCTCTCACCCTAAAATGTGATCAAAAAGTAGTATACACTCCAAAAATGTTAGCAATAAAACTACAGCTCAGTAGATATAACTATAAAAAAGTTATGGGGTAAGAATATGGTGATGTAAAAAAAAATTTCTGGATCCACTAGAGTCACACTATCTATGTCCCCTGATGAACCCTCCATTAAGAGAGGGGGAAACGCGTCAGGAAGCAGGATCATTGTATAGATTAAAAGGGCCATTACAGGACTAACAGGGACAGGTACGGGGACGGAGTGCTGCTACCATTTAGTTGCAACTCCGGGCTGAGACTAGCAGAGGGCCCGAGACTAGGGTAAGCCTAGGGGTCCTGCATGCGGCATCTCTCTCCGTTATCCTGTACTGATTGCCCGAACTGGTGTAATTGGCAGTAATTGTTCGTTTGAATTGTTTGTTTTATGTATATATGTATAGTTTGAATATTTTATCAGGAATTATTAAAAGCTATGTTTTAGGTGTTGCTCACTGTGATTATATATATACCCAGCAGCACCTATTGTAGGTGCACATTATTGTGTCATTTACCTATTTTTGGTCTTTAAATTTATTTTTTACACTATTTAGACATAAAAACGTACTGACTCAGAGAATGAAAGGCACAGTCAGTTTTGCCGCAAATGGAACGCCGTGGGAACAAAACCCGTAAAACGGTGGAGGAATTGCGTTTTTTTTCCCCAAATTCCACCCCATGTGGAATTTTTTTCCTGCTTCCCACTACATTATATGCCACATTAAATGGTGGCATTAGAAAGTACAAAAAAAAAAAGGCCTCAAACACCTATGTGAACGGAAAAATAAAAAGTTATGGCTCAAACGTATATGGCTCAAACGTATAGGGAAGAAAATGAAAACGTAAAAACGAAAAAAAAAAAACTCCTAAGGGTCAAACACCTATGAATTCTAGTGCTTGAAATTATTGATCTCTTTACATGAATTATTCCTAGCCAGCATCAGACTGATGTTCCTTGGGCCCACCTCTCAAGACAAATGCAGGTACACTTGTAAGTCATTTTTGTTATCATTGCATATTCAGGACTTATCATCTATAAGGTCTAATAGACTATCTGTTGGTTATTGATTCCAAGGTCAACTCAAAATCATCTTTTGTTAGACCTTAGGGCCCCCTTTATAAATGGCCCAGTCCTCTGGTACTCAGATGGGCCAGTCCAAAGTGTTTAGCCATCACTTTATGAGGTGAGAATACTGCTTTAATCTTTTGCTTAGCATTTACTTTAGCCATGGCTGTAGACTGCACTTACTCCAAGTCTTCCTAACAAATTCCTTTTATCACTGCATGCTCATAGTATACTTGGAAAGATTTAAAATGCTGTATTAACATATTGTATTAATTTAATTTCTGGGCTGCACAAACCATAGGAAAGATGTGTTTTATGAGAAAATATATTATCAAATGCTTACAAAGAACACATTCAATCAATAAATGATAGGAAAAGAATGGGTTTGATCACCATTTGTAATTTATTAGGATACATGCTGTTGGCTTGTACAGCTCCGGAAATATTATGATGTAATAGAAGACAATAAATTCTGTTCAGAAAATCACATCCATGCATGTGACATCTCTATTTGTCAAATGAATCTGACAAATCTGTATAAATATCTCTGAACATTGATTTACATATTTAATTGTGGCAATTTTAAAAAAGTTATTTGAAGGCAACAATGAAAAAAGGAAGAAAAAGGCTTAGTCAGTAAGGCCCAAAACAGGCTGGTCACTAAGGGGTTAAGGCTACTTTCCAACTAGCGTTTTTGCTGGATCCGGCAGGGTTCTGCAAAAACGCTTCCGTTACTGATAATACAACTATCTGCATCCGGACACAGTGAGTGAAGCACGCTTGTCGGCTGCCTGCGCTCACTGCGTCCTTCACTCACTGTGCCTGCGCCGAATACTGAACGGGACGGCGCAGACGCGAGATTTACACGGCACACAGGGCCAGCAGGATTCATTGTCAATGGGGACAAAATGGAACTGAACAGAACGCTCCAAAATGCATTCCATTCCGTTCTCATACCGGAGAGCAAATCGCAGCAAGCTGTGGTTTGCTTTCCATCCTGGGATGCGAAGCAATGACCCACAATGCAAGTCAATGGTGACGGATTTGTTTTCTCTGACAAAATAGAAAACAGATCCGTCCCCCATTGACTTTCAATGGAGTTAATGACGGATCCATCTTGGTATGTCAAAGATAATACAACCAGATCCGTTCATAACGGATGCAGACGGTTGTATTATCAGTAACGGAAGCGTTATTGCTGAACCCTGCCGTATCTAGCAAAATTTCTAGTGTGAAAGTAGCCTTAACCCCTTAGTGACCAGCCTGTTTTGTGCCTTACTGATGAAGCCTTTTTCTTCCTTTTTTCATTGTTGCCTTCCAAGAGCTATAACTTTTTTAAATTTTTCCATCTATGTAGCTGTATGAGGGCTTATTTTTTGCTGGACAAGTTTTTAATGGTGTCATTTTGGGGTAAACATAACTTTCTGATCAGGCTCGGACTGGCCCACAGGGGTACAGGGGAATCCCCTGGTGGGCCCCTAGTCTCCCACCCCCTGCACAAGTGGCACAAAACACAGTAGACTTACTGCACTACATACATATATTCAGTATACAGCACCTCCACCAGCCTAAGTTCATATAAAACACTTGTTAGCTTATTTATATTTGAATGTATCCATACAGTGGGCCCCCAAAATAAATTTTATTGATGAGCCCGAGGTACCCCAGTCCGACACTGTTTCTAATTAACTGTTATTAACTCTTTCTGGGAGGGATATGTAAAAAAACAGCAAAACTGCCACTGAGTTTTTACATTAAATTTTGCTGTGTTCATTTTTTGGCCAGTCTCCATTATGCAGGAGAGGACTCCCCTGCATAAAGGAAACGGATCCGTTATGCAGGCCTTAGACTTCTATTATGACGGAATAAATAACGGAATGCTTCTAAAAGCATTCCGTTATGCATTCCGTCATAGAATTGCATTATGGTCCGTGGTAACAAAATCCATAACGTAATTTGCCTTTTACCACCAAATGAAGCATGAATGAATTTCCTAACATGAAATTTGTTCAGCTCTAGTACTGACTTTGAGTAGATACGGTGGCATGGCACTCTTGTCCTGGTTATGTGGGTGCTGGGGTTGTGGGTTCCCAACCCTTCAATAGTATCAATATAGAAACTGCAGCACTCAAGTGAATATGGTGATATAAAGATGTATTTATTTTTTGTTTTTTCTTATGCAAGGCAACATTAAAGTGACAGTGTGACTTTTCGGTCAATTCTGACCTTTCTCAAACACTATAAATAAAATAAATATATAATAAATTGTGCAAAAGTTTTTTTTTAACATAAAAATTGTGTACATTATTAGAAGTCTGTACGATTAAAACAGTCAAGTAACAAGTTTATACATTGATATAATAAAGTCCATGATGCAAAACAGTGTCAAACGACTGAACGGTAGATATATCCTTAAAATTCATAAGCTGGGTCATAGGAGGAGGTGGAAAGGCGCAGGAATACTCCAATGCGGTGGCATCTACAGGGTGGGCCATTTATATGGATACACCTAAATAAAATTGGAATAGTTGGTGATATTAACTTCCTGTTTGTGGCACATTAGTATGTGGGAGGGGGGAAAGTTTTCAAGATGGGTGGTGACCATGGCGGCCATTTTGAAGTCGCCATTTTGGATCCAACTTTAGTTTTTTTAATGGGAGGAGGGTCATGTGACACATCAAACTTATTGAGAATTTCACAAGAAAAACAATGGTGTGCTTGGTTTTAATGTAACTTTATTCTTTCACGAGTTATTTACAAGTTTCTGATCACTTATAAAATGTGTTCAAAGTGCTGCCCATTGTGTTGGATTGTCAATGCAACCCTCTTCTCCCACTCTTCACACACTGATAGCAACACCGCAGAAGAAATGATAGCACAGGCTTCCAGTATCCGTAGGTTTCAGGTGCTGCACATCTCGTATCTTCACAGCATAGACAATTGCCTTCAGATGACCCCAAAGATAAAAGTCTAAGGGGGTCAGATCGGGAGACCTTGGGGGCCATTCAACTGCTACATGATGATGTGTTTCCCTCTTTATGCACTGAAGCTGGCACTTTCCCTGAGTTTTTCCAGCAAGATGGTGCACCACCACATTATGGGTGTCAGGTCCGAGCATGAACAGTTTCCTGGAAAGTGGATTGGTCGTCGTGGGCCAGTTGAATGGCCCCCCGGAAGTAACATGGGTTCCAGAGTGGAACGCATGGAATGTGACTAAAGAAACAGTCCTAATGCCTTCTGATATAGGGTAGTGGATTTATCAATGGTTATAAGCACATCCTATGGTATAGAGGGGAGTGTCTGAAATAAATGTAAATGAATAGGATCACTGATATGCAATGCGTTCCAAGGTGGAAAGCATCACTAGGATGTTGTGGTGAATAATCTAAAATGGTGTGTTCCACTGTGCAGGGCACCGCTTTATGTGGCTACCCTGTTGGTTGGTATGTGAGAAGATCCGATGCGTTCCAGTGTGGAACACATCGTGATAGTTGCTAATGAGTGAGAGGAGAAAGATCTCAGTAACGGCCATGCGCTCCTGCGTGGAATGTAACATCCAGGATTATATGTTGGCTAATTAAGATCATTTAGGAAACAAGTAAGGGGCCTTGCATGAATATTATCATGGTAGACTACTAGGAAATGGTCCTATAATGATAATAAAGATGTGAAATATGATATATGAAATAGATGTGCGTTCTACAAGTGGAACGCACGTACGTAGCAGCTTAGACTACATTACACCTCCCTCTTTTTCACCATCATCTCTATTCCATCTACCCTGAGCGTCAGTTTACAATACATCAAGATACCCACACTGTTAGCTTCCTCGACAGCCAAATTACTAAACACGAGGATGGCTCCCTAACCACTGACCTGTATTGTAAACAAACTGATCGAATAATCTTTTGCACTACAACAGTTGCCATGCCCCTTTCACTAAAAAATCATTACCTAAATCTCAATTTGAACGCGTCACTAAAGAAGGCGACAAACACAAAAGACGAATCGAGATGAAAACCAAATTTTAAGAAAGGGGCTATCCACTTAGAATAATTGAAGAAGGCCTAGGGAAGCTTTCTGGATTCACAAACTGCAAAGTTTGGAACCCAGATGTTTGAGAGAATCAGAGAATCCGAATTATCACTGTTTATCTAGACTCTATGCATTGTTGTCTACTCTGATGTCCATTATGCACATATCCGAGTATTAATTTACTAACATATTCTCCTTTACTCCACAGACGCACTAGCATCCAGGACCGGATGCCCACCATGTTTGCCACTTCCACTGTATCCTTTTGGTTTTCTTCTCTTTCCTGGTCTTTCTTTTCTCTAACTTCTACTTTTCTCTGTCTTTTCTCTTTTTATTTCCTTTTTCATTTCTATTTTTACTTTTAATTTCTATTTCTATTTATTTTATTCTTTATTTTCTATTTTTATTTTTTCATTTTTTTCATGTTTTACTTGATTTTATTTAATTTCCATTTTCTTTTTTTTTATGATTATTATTTTCAAGTTGTCTTTTCTATTTTCTCTCTTTGTTCTTCTTTCTCTCTCCACACCTTCACATCCTATTAGTCCATTAACCCGATCTCTGAACACACTACTGACCCTTTACTGATTAACTCCACACAGTGTAATCTAAGCTGCCACATACATGCGTTACACTTTTGAACCGCACATCTATTTCATATCTTTATTACCATTAAAGAGCCACTTCCTAGTAGTCTACCATGATAATATTCAAGCAAGGCCACTTGTTTCTTAAAAGATCTTATGTAGCCAACATAATCCTGGACGTTGCATTCCACGCCGGAGTGCGCGGCCATTACTGAGATCTTTCTCCTCTCACTCATTAGCTACTATCGCAATGCGTTCCACGCTGGAACGCATCGCATCTTCCCACATACCAACCAACAGGGTAGCTACATAAAGAGGTTCGCTCCACAGTGGAATGCATCACCATTTTAGATTATTCAAAACAACATCCTAGCGATGCTTTCCACCAGAGTTGCCAACCAGAATTTTTCTTTTTTATGGACAACTTATCACAAAATCACGAACAGCCAACAATTTTTACGGACAAATTGGAAAACCATTATGAATGATGAAGATTATGAGTAATACCTGTCTATAGCTCAATATACTGATAAGAGCTCATTACCAGTATTTACTGTGATCTGTAAAATGATGAGAATTACGACCAAAATAATCTAGTCAACTACCACCAGCCTCAAAAAAAATCGACCCTGCTTTCCACCCTGGAACACATCGCATATTAGTGATCATGTTCCTTTAGATATATTTTAGGCACTCCCCTCTACACCATAGGATGTGCTTATAACCATTGATAAATCCACTAACCCATATCAGAAGGCATTAGGACTGTTTCTTTAGTCACACCCCATGCGTTCCACGCTGGAACCCATGTTACTTCCGGTTCAGTAATTACACTCCCTGCCTCTTACATCATAAATAGTTGACACTCTCTCAAGCTCTTCAATATAGACCCATAGTGTGGATACACATGTCTACCAGCTCAACTTATTTTCCATGCTTGCTCCTACTCCTCCACTGGCAACTTGATAAGTTCCACCTACTCTTCAGGGGACTCGGCTCCTTATCGGATTACAAACCTCATCACCTAGTGTCTACTTGGCCCTTATGACCAAGAACATGCCAATGATATCTGTACTTCTTTGTATCTTCAGTGTGAGTTGATTATAGTTCTATTTGCATTTTATGTCATCTCGCTTGTGATACTTAATATATACCACTTATACTTAACCGAAATATAAAGATACCGACGCAGAAAGATGAAGCTTGGATAAAAATATACATACCTGTAGATGCCACCGCATTGGAGTATTCCTGCGCCTTTGCACCTCCTCAAATATGACCCAGCTTATGAATTTTAAGGATATGTCGTTTGACACTGTTTTGCATCATGGATTTATACTTTATTATATCAATGTATATACTTGTTACTTGACTGTTTTAGTTGTACAGACTTCTAATAATATACACAATTTTTGTGTAAAAAAAAAAACCTTTTGCACAATTTTCCTGCCAGTCCGGGCTGTTAGAGCTGGAGCACGGCTCTCATGTGAATGTCGAGCCCCCGCTCACCCTGTGCACCACTTAGACCAGTCCGCCATGAAAAGGTGGCAGCCTAGCTTAAGGCCCCTTAGTGACTGCCGTAAAAGGCATATGGGTGCTCATTAAGGGCTTAAACAAATGAATAAAAAAAAATTACAAATTTCAAAGTCTTCCAGTTTTCACAGTGACCACTGAGCCTTCATAATAAGCTGCCACTTCCTGTTCTGTAGAAATCACCTCTCGGCAGCCATCACTAATGGCAGAATTACAATGAATTACAAGGTAACACTTCTTTTATACACTGGAAGCAAATAATACAGAAACCAACATAGACAATAGGTTATGGTCCTTACCTCTACCCCCTCCCTGCAGTGATCTCTGCGCAGGTCACAGAGCATGTCTACAGCACTCTTCCATAGAAGTCAACAAGACATTTCTAGACACCAGATTCCTATAGTGTATGTGGCTAATGTATGATGTGATGGAAAAATGAATCAAACTTACAAAGGAGACAATATGGATGATAACAATACATTAGTAAGGTTCTTGTATTAATTTTCTCTACATTCTAAATCAGGGGTGCACAACCTGCGGCCCGGGGGCCACATGAGGCCCTTGATACCATTCTGTGTGGCCCCATCCATCTGGTAACAGACATGTATGTCCATGTTTTGTGGCTGCTCACATGCATTTTTCATGTATTTCTCCCATTAGATGGGACTCCTGGAACTGTAACTAGACATTAATGGTATACACTGTGTGTTCAATCTGCCATAACTACAGTATTTCAGTTGTTAATACCCCTTTAAATTTTATTTTCGGCCCTTGACGTTGGTTCAGTCGGACAATGTGGCCCCCACCCAGAAAACGTTGTGCACCCCTGTTCTAAATGATATTTGCTGAAGTGAGACAAACCTTGTAAGTAAAGAAATCCAGCTATATTCAGTAAAGGAGAGTCAGACAAGTCATTGGTGATGATCCCTCAAATTAGGCCTGGGCTAATAACATGGAGATTGACCATGAGACTTCTCTAGGGCCAGGGGATAGAGGGGAGCTGGTGCCGAACCCCTTCTCCTGTTCCCAACATGGCTCCATTGCATTTTCCTGCAGCTTCCATGTGGCGGCTGCAGCCCGAGATCTGTGTACGCTCTTCCCTACACTGCTTCTGTTATAGTGATACTGATTTATTTTATCTATCGAACCACAGCTGCAATCCAAAGGAATACATTAGGTTGTATGCAATATAATAATAAATCAGCATCTCTACAAAAAGTCATAATGTAGCTGAGGTCTAAATACAAAATACTGCAATGATATCATGTCTATGTGCGATATAAACAGAACAGCTGAAAAGGTTCCCCCCTCCCTTCTTCTACCTCAAGTGCAGCTGAACCCCCTTCCCCAGAAAAACCCTCATCTATCATTTCTATCATGGATAGCCCACAGATCTCATTGCATATTACTTTCTACTAAAATTACAAGCAATTGCATAAGATTTTTTTCTGCATACATCAAATTATTAATTTGATCTACCCATAGTGGCGTCGCTCATGGCCTTTTATTTAACCACATCTTCATTATTATTTTCTCCTTTCCTGGTATAAAGTTCTCCTTAGTACCCGACAGTCCAGTCTCACTTCTCTAAACATAGTTAATTGAGTCATGCGGTATCTTAACCTTAAAGGGGTTGGCCACTTTCTGCTTATTGTTGACCATTCTGTTTGTGAGATGATTATATGGCACTTACTAATCTAGCCTTTGTTGGAATTCTGCTCCATTTTCTATATATCATAAGGAATGCCACTTGTTTACAGTCTTTTGATCTGTCCACACAGAGGTCTTTTCTGTAAAATGGCTGCTGATGGAGGGTTATGTGACCAGGCAAATCACTTCCATGTGATGTCTCCTCCATTCTAATACACTACACCTGCCATCTGTACTTGTTCTGTTGAAAGTTTAGTGCAGAGGTAGATTATTTGAATGGAGGAGACATAACATTGAGATGATTTGCCTGGTCACATGACCCTCCATCAGCAGCCATTTTTTGGACAGGACCTTTCTTATAAATTATAGAAAACGGTGCAGAATTTCAATAAAGACTATATTAGTAACTGACATATCATCATCTGTCAAACACATTGGTTAACAATAACCAGAAAGTGGCCAAACCCTTTAAATACTTCCTTCAATGTGTGTATAATATGGGCCCAGTAGCAGTGTCATTGTAGGCAGAGGGGGTGATAGAAGTAAAAAACTTGCACAGATGGAGTGTAGATGGATCTTTTTGTTGGGAGCAATGGCTCTGAAAGGTTTACATGAAAGTATGGGATACAGTGCCTTTTTATAGTGTAAGTATATATTTTTATTGGGGAATGGGTCATAATTAGAGTTTTCTGATGTTTTTAATTATTTTCTTTTTTCTTTTGAAATTATAATAGATGAATGGTATATGCTGGGATGGAATAGGAAACGTCATAAAAAATGTTGCACATCTTTGGATGAATTTATTGATAGTGAAAATTGAAGGAATGAAGAATTAATACTGGACTTTATGAATGATGAATTGAAAAAGGGAAGACAATCATGTTGAGAAAATCATTTATTAATTATTTTCGGACAGACACATTGGATTTTTCGGGATTTCAATACTCACTAGTTTTGCTTTGTAAGATTTTTTGTAATGTATTAATGTTTGTGATTTGTTATTCACATATAGGTTTCTAATATTCATAGCACCTTGAAATCATGCACTGATTGCACCAGCACTTTAGTATATTGCACTTTAGATGAATTACGAGATCATGGAATTTATTCTATTATTTGGATTTATGTATATGCACACATATATTTGAGGATGATCTTATATGGATATATAGATTGGTTTCACATAATAAGATTAATGAAGAATAAGGTTGTAGTTGTCTTCCCTAATATTCATTTAGTAATTTTTCCCCCATCAGCATTATGGCCACCTATAGCGGTCAGGGGACTCTTTCGCCAGTTGTCAAGGAAGCTCTGGGCTAGTGGTGTCAGCTTCTTCAATATCATTGGAGATAGTCTGCCCTCACTGGCATAGTCTTCAGGCGAAGGACAGAAGCGGATGTGACGTGGAACTGCAGCATTTTGTCAAGCGCCATTAAGACTAACCACAGGTGGGTTATATCACATGGCCAAATGGATTCATCCTTATTGGCAGGCGGTCTGTTAAATAGTATTGAGACATTCCCCATAGCCACGTCTCCTAAGGAAGCAGCACGCGAAATGCGCATCAAGGAGGCACGCCACCGCCATTATTCACAGGTATCTCATTAGGTGTAGATATGTTTAGATTTGTTTCAGGCCGCATTGCACCATTAGGTAGTGTTACATGTAGTATAGTCTATCTATCGATAGGATGTTAGGAATAGTCATGTTGGATTGCATTTCCACCCTCTTTACGTTTAGACTTACATTCATTTGCAGTTAGGGTAAAGTGCAATAGTGGTTATTTTTTCATGATATCCCAATAGTAGCCTTGATCCAGTAATAAATATATGGTGGCTGGGGTGATGTATTTAGTTTCTACTACTACTATATGCTGATCATGTTAATTTTAATTGATTCTAATAAACTTTGATATGACTTAAAATGAACTATAGTATAATCCATAATTAATTTTGACTTTAACAGTTTAAAGGAGTAGTTCCGGTAATTGAATGATGTTATATTGGAGTGGATGCAAAGTAATATACTTAGGTTCTATTAGAATGGGAGATTTCCACCAATAAATACGAAATGTTAATATTTGATAGATGCAACTTTGTCAAACAGTAGGTTTGTATACTTTTGGATCTAGTCCATAAACTTACAATAAAAAACTAGAGGCAGGTTTACTTTTCTTTTCGGGATTCTGTTTAAGTGAATACTAGATCAATATCGAGAAGTATCAAAATATGCCAGTAGGAAACTCTATTGGCCTGCTAAGCATGGGATTTATGTGCATGTCCCTATCTGTACCACTATATATTATGTTCTCATGCAGACACTGCCACGTTGTCAACAGTAGGTGGCAGCAGGTTTTCAGCTATACATCTCAATAAATTAGAATATCACAAAAAGTTAATTTATTTTAGTATTTCAATTCAAAAACTCATATTGTATAGATTAATTATACAGAGTGATCTATTTCTAGCATTTATTTTTCATGTTTATGATTATGGCCTACAGCTAATTAAAACCCAAGTTCAGTATCTCAGAAAATTAAAGTATTGGCCAACTGAAAAGTATGTACAGTATATGCACTCAATTCTTGGTCGGGGCTCCTTTTGGGTGAATTACTGCATCAATGTGGTGTGGCATGGAGGTGGTGTCACGAACGTGCTTGTATCAGATTGCAGACGTTCGGCTAGGCTTTCAAAAGTGACATAATTTGACATGTTTTTCTTTTGGTTTGGTTGCTGTTTACCACACCCCGCCCCCTCAGCTGTTATGGGTGTGGTAATTATCTTTCCCCTATTTATCCCTCCTCTCCCAGTATTCCTTGCGGTTTATACTTTCTGCTGACATTGTGTGTGTGGTGTGGATCTCAGCAGAGATCCCTTTGCTGCAATATCTGCATTAAGATAAGTGTCATTTTCCCTATTGTGTTTATCCCACTTTTCCCTGTTGTGGTTTTTGCCTTCTGGAGTTTCCTGTTCGTCTGTCCTTTTGGAGGAACGGGTTGACTCTTTCTCCTGTCACTAGCTGCAGGGTTGTACAGGGTCAGTTTGTTATTAGGTTCCTGTGTATGAACTCTCCTACAACTAAGGCCTGTTCATACTGGTAGTCAGCCAGGGCCTAGTTTCAGGGATTCCTGCAGGAGGTGACCATTTCCCTTGTTTGGTCTTTTCCCTTCCCTCTTACGCTTGGTGTGGCTATACCCTCCACACCAGAGCGTGACAGGTGGTTAGCCTGTGGAAGACCAGGTTGCTTTGATAGTGGCCTTCAGCTCGTCTACATTGTTAGGTCTGGTGTCTCTCATCTTCCTCTTGACAATACTCCAAAGATTCTCTATGGGGTTTAGGTCAGGTTCAGTTTACTGGCCAATCAAGCACAGTGTGTGGTTATTAAACCAGGTATTGGTACTTTTGGCAGTGTAAACAGGTGCCAAGTTCTGCTGGAAAATGAAATCAGCATCTCTAGAAAGCGTCTCAGCAGAAGATCGCATGAAGTGCTCTAAAATGTCCTGGTAGAAGGCTGCACTGACTGACTAGTCTTTATATAACACAGTGGACCTACACCAGCAGATAACGTGACTCCCCAAACCATCAAGGACTGTGGAAACATCACACTGGACTTCAAGCAGCTTGGATTAGGTGCCTCTCCACTCTTCCTCCAGACTCTGGGACCTTGCTTTCTAAATGAAATATTTACATTCATCTGAAAACAGGATTTTGAACCACTCAGTAAAAGTGCAGTTCTTTTTCTCCTTGGCACAGGAAAGACTCTTTTGATGTTGTCTCTGGGTCAGGAGTGGCTTGACAAAAGGAATGTGACACTTGTAGCCCATGTCCTGGATACGTCTGTGTGTGTGGTGGTTCTTGAAGCACCGACTCCAGCTCCAGCCCACTTCTTGTGAATCTCCCCCAAATCCTTGGATGACTTTTTCTTGACAATCCTTTCAAGGCTGTTCCCCGGCACCTGCGTCCCTCCTGATCCCTGCACAGCCGAGATAATTATATATTGCGGATATATTCTGTAGAGCTTTACAGACATTATCATTGTACAGATACCATAATGTTTTTCCAATATCACATTTCTGTAGCTTCTTCAAAAATGTGCAGTGTCTGCCTCACAACTACCAAAGTGATCTTCTGGGGGGGGGGGGGCACTATCAAATAAGATGACCACTGCACATTATATTTATTTATCCATCCAAGATCAAAATTAGAGAACATACAATTTCCTAAATGTCAAGGTCACTGTGTAATCCTATTTGAAATTATCCGAACGAGTAAAAGAGCAGTATTTTAAAAGGGAGTTTTCCAAGATTTTAATACTGATGACCTTTTGGATAGGTCATCAGTATCTGACCGGGACCCCTGCCAATCAGCTGTTTGAGAAGGCAGTGGTGCTCGCAGTAGCACTGCAGCCTTCACTAGGCCAGTGATGACACATTCATCAGCCACATGGCCTAGGCACAGCTCAGCCCCATAGAAGTGAAGGAGGCTGAGTGTGATGTCAAGCACAGCCATGGTACAATGTACAGCACAGTGCTTAGTAAGCTGCAAGCAGTCTGTGGCAGTCACAGGAGTGCCACTGTCTTCTCGAACAGCTGCAATACTTCACTGAGATATCATTATGTGGAGCATTATGCGTAAAGCAATCTTTAGTTTCTTCACATACCACTGTAAATTTTGCAGAGTCTGTGCCCGGTACTGCAGCTCAATCCAATTTAAGTAAATGAGACTGATCTGCAATACACCAAGGCTTTTTCAGCTGATTGGTGGGGGTGCTGGGAGTCTAAACCCTACCTATTTGATAGTAATAGCCTCTCCTTCACAGCTTGACTGCAAGCCTACCTAACTGCACAAAATGGTCTAAATTGCACCCATTAAAGATTCCAGGCTCTTGGGAATTCTGTTAAATACTACCCAGTCGAGTCACATTATTCATGACCACCAGGTAATATCCAGAGTAATCGCCATGTGCAACATGAACAGCAGCTAGACGGGCTGGGAGTGACTCAATAAGCTCCTGGTAGGTTGTTTCTGGAGCAATTATGACTGCAGTGCATTGCACAGCTGGGAGTGTGGGTGAGGATCCATAAACCGAACACAACTATTGAGGTGGTCTCACAGATGCTCAATTGGGTTCAAGTATTCATAGCAGACGTTCACCTCTCATATCACTAGAACGTGGTACTCTGTAGTTTCCACACCGCTTATTGACAATGATGCTGTTTGTCTACTCACAATACACTTTCACTACAGCAGCACACGAACAGTTCACAAACTGCGCAGTTTCAGAAATACTTGCCACTCTTGGCCTGAAAGCCAATAATCATCCCTTTCTGCAACTCTGATAAATGCCTTTTAGCCATGACAGCAACAAGGGATATGTATGCAGACCTATCACACATCTTACATACCCACCAAGACAGCTTACATGTGACTTCCTTCACAAGCTGCCGAAAGAAGGAAGTGGTCATAATATAATAATGTGACTTGATTGTGTACTTGATCTATTGAGCAAATACAAATGCATCAACTAAATTTTAATGGATGGAGGTTCTTCTTTATACTTTACTATTCCAGATTAAATTGACACATTTTCTAATTTGTAAGCAAAATATATTTAGGTAATTCATAAGTTTTCATTTTGGAACACATGACATTGACGAGTGGAATCCCTTGTTGTAAAGACTTGATAAAAAGGAAGGCATACGTTATACTCTTCTAGCCTTTGTGTATTTGTAATATACAACAGACATCAGAAACCACAGAAGAGAAACACAGTAAATATACAGCTCAGATATTGGCTGTTACCAAACAATTATATTTCAGTTCACATTATTTCCATACTTTTCTATGTACAGTCTAGTCCACACATATACAAACTAAAACATTAAATATATTACTTTAAAAAATATACAGCCCCTTCTATTATCTGATAAATATTGGAATGAAAGTGAACCTGTCACCAAGAATTACCATTTCATTAGCCTGTATCACAGATCCGTTTCATCAAGGAAATACAGTACATGCAAAGAAGTGCAAGTGGCAACATGCCCAGAACACTGCTTTCATCTCTTGCTTTTGGGGGTAGGAATCAATGACGATACTTTATTTGAACCAATTGGTGTGCCCTAGCCTAGATGAAACATGCCTAAGGTGTCAAACTAGGAACACATAATAGATAGACAACCTGATTAGTACTATAGACTAAGGCTACTTTCACATCAGCGTTTTCCTTTCTGCTATTGAGATCCGTCGTAGGATCTCAATACTGGAGGAAAACGCTTCAGTTTTCTCTCCATTCATTGTCAATGGGGATAAAAATGAACGGAATGCACCAGAATGCATTCAACTTCGTGTGGTTTGGCCCTATCGTGGACAGCAATCCACTGCAAGCAGCATTTTTCTGTCCGGCATGGGATGCGGAGTAAGACGGATCTGGCATGAAAAACAATACAAGTCAATAATGCTAGATCCGTTTTCTCGGACACAAAAGTAAACAGATCTGGCGCTCATTGACTTACAATGGTTTTAGTGCCAGATCCGTCATGGCTATTTTAGATATAACGGATGCAACCTGTTGTATTATCATGATGGAAGCGTTTTACTGATCCATGACGGATCCAGCAAAAAACGCAGATATGGAAGTAGTCTTATACGTCCTTGTTCTGACCATACTGCATAGCACTCTAACACAACCGTTCAGTTATGTCTCCAATGAGTCCTATACAATGTGAAATGGAAGGTCATAAAAATAGAGTTCAACTGTAAAGCAAACAGCAAAGTCAAACATTTAAAAGAAAAATTAGCAAAATATTTCAGCAAAGCAATAAACATAGTAGTTCAAATAGTACTGTACACTGCTGAAAAGTTTCCTGCAAAGAGAACAGTACCTTCCAAAAGCTTAAAGCAGTAATTCCTTCAAACTGGCTTTCTTTCTGACAGTGGAAGGTCAACATTCATCCACACAGGTAGCAGACTTGGAACAGTTAACAGAACCATGTGCAAATGATTTAAGAAAAAAAATGCACAAAGGCAATTGGTCCGATCAGTATATATATCCCACTAACTAAATCATAAAAACCTCTATAGACTTTTTATTTTTTATTTTCATTGGTTGGTACAAATTCTAAATTCAATGACCAAGCAGAAAGAGCTCTTTTTTTGTTATAATCCCAGTTTTTGCATTAAAGGGATTGTCCCACAACAAACAGTTATCCCCTATCCATAGAATGGGGAAAAGTGTCTCATCACGAGAAACAGGGGCCTCATGGTCCCCCATTTGAATTGAATGGCGGTCACGCGATCACTGCTGCTCCGTGGGACTGCTGAAGACCCAACTACAGCGCTTGGCTATGCAGTCCCATAAAGCTGAATTCAAAAGTAGGGACACTCTGGATGAGGTGTGTTTGCCTAGGGCAACACCTTTAAAGGGCACCTCCGATGTTGCTAATATTCCATCTCTCACACCAGACGTTTAAAAATCTGACAGTGGAAGATGCAGTCAATCTAATCTAAATAAGTGCAAGCTCGCTCGTAAGTTAAAGAAAAAACAAAAAAAACAAACACACAGTAAGGGCTGATTCGCACAACTGTGATTGGCTTGGAAAATGCGATTCGTGTGTCAATCTCATCTCATCATAGTCATTTATAATGCAGTGTTCCTATTTGATTGAGGATCTATTGTACTGTGCTTACAACATGATGTGAGTACAGTACTATAGATCCGCGATCAGATAGGAACTATCATAAATGACACATTGACCATGGGTCAATCACGGTCGTCTGCCCTGAGCACTCAGAACTATTGTTTCCCAACCTGTCTCTGAAAAATGCACTTTTTGTCTCTAGGTGTTCATATCTATAAATACTATAAATTACTAGTCTCAAGGAAGTGAGACGAGAACACTACTTTACCTGTCTTTCTATGGAGAAAGTCATCAGTTATGCAGTAATTCCATAATATGTATAGGTACTAAATTATTCATTTTTGTTAAAAAACAAATATACAAAAAACCTCTGGACAGATCGAGTCCATTTCAGCAGTATTTAAACTGATGCCAACAGTCCATTTGTGATCAGTTATAGCAGTGTTCCCCAACTCCAGTCCTCAGGGCCCACTTACCAGTCATGATTTGAGAACAGCCTACAGAGTGAATATCTGAGGTAAGTCCTGATGCACTGATACTAATCATATCACCTGCTGAATACTAAGGAAATCCTGAAAACCTGACCGTTAGGCTTCATTCACACGTCCGTATGTGTTTTGCGGTCCGCAAATTGCGGATCCGCAAAAAAAACGGATGACGTTCCCTATGGCATCCGTGTTTCCGTTTTATTTTTGCGGATCCATTGTAACAATGCCTATCCTTGTCAGCAAAACAGACAAGAATAGGACATGTTCTATCTTTTTTTGCGGAACGGAAATACGGACATACGGAAACGGAATGCACATGGAGTACCTTCCGTTTTTTTTTTTGCTGACCCATTGAAATGAATGGTTCTGCATACAGTTTGCAAAATAAATGGAACGGACACGGAAACAAAATACGGTCGTGTGAATGAAGCCTTAGGTGGGTCTTGAGGACTGGAGTTGAGGAACATTGAGTTATAGGATCCAGCTCGATTACTAGTTTTTACCACTGGAAGACAGACTGAACAAAAAAAAAAAGATTCCAGTTGCAGATCACACAAAACATAACAACGTCCCCCCCCCCCCAAAAAAAGGATACAAAAATAGACAATTGTGTATCCAGTCATAAAAAAACCAAACTGAATAAAATGTAATTGGTTGCTATGGGTTAGACAATTTACAGGACACCCAGAAATTACAAAGAAAAAGTGTCCCTGACAGTGAGAGGATAGGGGCATCTATGGACCTGGGCATCACTGAGCGCTGATACATGCAGCCATGCTTCATTTAGATGGGCAAGAAAAAGCCTGGAAACCCTCTGTAAGTATAATGCTTCATGGTCAATATAACAAATGACTGTATATACATTATATGGAGAAAAGTATTGGGATACACCACTTAATCATTGGATTCAGGTATTTCATTCAGTTCTGTTGCCACAGGTGTATAAAATCCAGCACTTAGCTATGCAGACTGCCTTTTCACATCTGCGCTTTCCCTTTCCGCTATTGAGATCCGTCATAGGATCTCAATAGCGGGGGAAAACGCTTCCGTTTTGTCCCCATTCATTGTCAATGGGGACAAAACTGAACTGAAGGGAACAGAGTGCACCAGAATGCATTCCATTCAGTTTCATTGCGTTCCCATGACGAAAACAAAAACGCTGCAAGCAGAGTTTTCTAGTGCGTCCTGGGATGCAAAGCAAGATGGATCCATCATGACTCACAGTGTAAGTCAATGGGGTTGGATCCGTTTTCTCTGACACAAAAGAAGACGGATCCGTCTCACATTGACTTACAATGGTTTTAGAAATGGATCCGTCATGGCTATTTTAGAGATAATACAACCGGATCCGTTCATAACGGATGCAGGCGGTTGTATTATCATGATAGTAGCGGGTTTTTTTTGCTGATCCCTGACAGATCCAGCAAAAATGCAGATGTGAAAATAGCCTAAGTCAGTTTGCGAAATTTCTTTCCCCCTAGATACTTAACCCTCAGCTGGGAATGGTATTCTTGTAACATGGAAGTGTTTAAAACCACAGCACCTCAGTTACAAAGTGGCAGTAAAACTACAGAGTGGGATCACCCAAGTGCTAAGGTGCATTGCACATAAAAATCACCATCGCTCACCAACAACTCATTACCTGCCCGACTGCACTGTGCCAACTATTATGTGTGGTGGAGTAGGAATAATGTTATGGGGAAAATCACCAGGTCTAAAAAAGTGGGTGTGGCATGGGTGGGGAAGAGGCCCGTCTCATTTACCATTTTCTATGCCCCTTTAAGGTGTAGAAAATGTCTTACAGTTAGAAGTGGCGATGGATCCGGCAGTGCAGGGCCTTATTAAGACTGGCATCTTAGGAACAACTTTGTAGGAACAGTTTGTGGCAGGCCCTTTTCTGTTCTAGCATGTGTCCCAGTTCACAAAGCGAGGTCATAAAGGCATGGTTGGTGTGGATCAACTTATCTGGCCTTCACAAACTCCTGACCTCAACTCCATCAAGCACCTTTGGGATTAACTAGAATGGAGATTGCAAGCCAGGCCCTTTCTGACCTCACAAATGCTCTTCTGGATGGCTGGGAATTAGAGATGAGCGAGCAGTGCTCGTTACGAGCATTGTAGCGCTCGGCTCCTCTGCGCAATGCCCGCAGGCATTCCGGATCCGTCCTCAGCTGCATGTAAGTCAATGAGGACGGATCCGTTTAGTATGACACTCATACCAAACGGATCCGTCCTCCTCACCCGACTGAAAGTCAGTGGGGACGGATCCGTTTGGTATGAGTGTCATACTAAACGGATCCGTCCTCATTGACTTACATGCAGCTGAGGACGGATCCGGAATGCCTGCGGGCATTCTTTCGCAGACGAGCCGAGCACTACGGTGCTCGTAACGAGCACGCTCGCTCATCTCTACTGGGCATACATTTCCACAAACACAAAATCTTGTGCAGAAGTTTCAGCTGCACTTGGGGACCAAATCCTTATTAATTCCTATGGATTTAGAATGGGATGTCATAAAAGCTCTTGTAGGTGTAATGTGTAGGTGTCCCAATACTTTAGTCCGTATAGTGTATATAGAAAGAAGATCAAACACAAAAGTGCATTATCAAAAATGAGAGGTTTTGACTTTGTTCACAGCTATTATGCAGGAGATAAGTTCCCTCCACATTTACAAATAGCCAGGGCAGATGGGAATGAGGGACCCATCCCTTATTTATAACAAGGACAATATTTTCTCTATGAGCATACTCCAAAGTCACCCGCCAGTTCATTTAGGTATGTCCTTTTGATAATACCAGAGGTATAAATTTTTTAGCAGCAGATGTACAAGGTAAATTGGCATGCTATTCTAAAGCGTGTGAGGGTAGTGGTACCAATCAGCTGTGCCACACAGTAATATTTCAGGCAACAAATTACAGTGAGGAGCAAGACAGCAGTCACCTTGCACTTGTTAAAATGGACATTTTTGGCTTATGGAACTACAGCTTAAAATAACAGTTTGGGCAAACTGTTTTAAAAGCAGAGCCTGTGAGGGCCGTTCATGCACAGCTATGGACTCTGGAGTTGTTTGAACCCTTTTGAACGGAGCAATGGATGTGGACAACACACGGAGTGGTGTCTGCATGTTTTGCGGCCCCATTGAAGTGAATGGGTGCAGACCAAAAAATGCGGCTTGGGTGCATGAGGCTTAACTGATGGAAATCACTGAAGTGTGAAAGCGGCCTAAGGCTGTTTTCACATATGCGTAGGAGGGTCTTCAGTTTAAGATTCTGTCACAAACATTGGACACAATAGCGTAACATACTGCTCTATTTTATGCGGTAAAATGCTGTACATCGAAACCAGATGTATCCTATCATAGTCAATGACATCCATCAGGTGCTATTTTGTGTCTCATGTTAGGGATCCTGCACTTTCGTAGATGTTACCAGAGCCTAAGGCCTCTTTCACACTAGCGGCAGCACGGATCCGGCAGGTGAAGGGTGCCGCCAGATCCGTGCTGCCGCAGCTACATGTGTGGGGCCGGGACCGCGCTCCAGCTCCACACATGTCACACAGTACATACACATAGACACAAAGACATATACGCATACAAACACACAGACATACACTTACATGCTCCCGGCAGGTCTCCACAGCGCAGGAGGGCGCGCACATAGGACGATTCCCCACAGCGCCCTCTGCTGGGCGCCGGGTGGAATCATCCTATGTGCGCGCCGTCCTGCTCCTCCTGCGCTGTGGAGACCTGCCGGGAGCATGTAAGTATGTATGTGTATTTGTATATGTCTGTGTATGTTTATGTGTATGTATGTCTGTATGTTATGTATGTGTGCAGGTGAAGGATCCGTCATGAACTCCATTGAAAGTCAATGGAGGACAGATCCGTTCACTATTGTGTCACACCAAACGGATCCGCCCCCATTGACTTTCATTGGGGATCATGACGGATCCGTCTTGGTGCGGATGCCTGCTCTCCGGTCTGAAGACGGAACGGAATGCTTTTAGGAGCATTCCGTTGTCTTCAGTTCAGTTTTGTCCCCATTGACAATGAATGGGGACAAAACTGAAGCGTTTTATTCCTGTATTGAGCCCCTATGACGGAACTCAATACCGGAATTAAAAAACGCTAGTGTGAAAGTAGCCTAAGGCAGTTGGAGCAAAAAGAAAAATTTGATCAGTGGCGCTACTACAATGGTGTGAAATGATACACTATGTGAAGGTGAATTTACACTGCCTGACTGTCAGGCAGATTATCACGGACAAACATTTGCACAAACTCTTGTTTTCACTAGGGTAGCGTTCACATCATCATTATTTTTCTGTTCTTCTGATCCATCAGAAAAACACAAAAATAAAGAAAAAAAAAACAGACTTAACTTCCATATGGCTGCATACATCTCTAAACTTAAATGCCAACTGGGACACAGGTTACGGTTGCCCAAGAGAGAGAGAAAAAAAAAAAAAAAAAAGAACACAACAACAGGGAGATCTGGAAATAAATAAAGTTGATTTGCAACTGAACAGAGAATGTGCAATATAAATGCTTCAGACGCAACGCCATTAACCGTTCCTGGTCATATCAATACAATTACACCAGTCTAAGGCTGCGTTTACGTTTCCACTGACGTCTGTAAGGACTGAATCCTACAAGAGAACGGCAAATAATAAATGTACGCTCCTGAAAAGGACTGCTACAGAACGGACTGAGGCCTTATAATAGCATACAGGTGACTAATGCATAAAAATACAAAATCCACATCTGGGATGTTTTATTCAGTGCTTCTCTTCCTGCTGTTCCTGGGCTGGTGGCTGAGAGAAGGTAGAAAGCCACGAGGACATTGCCGATTTTGCACTGCTGAGAGCTCCTCCTACTGACTGGCCTGCGGAAACATAAGGAAGCTGGGTCATTGCTCCTGACAGCACAATTAAAGCACTTGAGAAATTACTAATAACCAGAGTATTTTCCCTTACCTACTGCTTTACCAGTCTGAACCATGTTCCGGCTTGTGCTGACAACGGCATTGCCAATCTTCTTTCCTCTTTCACTATTCTGGACAGAACTTCAAAATGACATTTATATGTTAGTCTTTGTAATGGCCGTCAATGGGAGTTATGCGCTAGTGGATGAAATACAGAAGACCAGTACTTACAGTGACAGCCTCAGCTTCACATCTGATACACTATAATTGCCCTGGAATGGATGGCTGAAAAAACAAAACGCTATAGGTAAAATACGGTAAATTGGGGACACTTATCGGAGATAACTGACCACAAGGACACATTGGCAACGGTGGAATTTTCAGCCAAAGTTTTCATACATGAAACACCTGATTAATTATGACCACTCTTTTCTTTTTGATATGTGTTGAGCGAACTTGTGTTTTCAAGTCCGGTGTACAAGGTCCGGGTTATAAAAGAATCCCGTTATGGAACGTAATGGAATTGTATAACGGCATGCACCACAGAGGCCTATGAGAGGCACTCCGTATTGTATTCCGTCAAAGTCTATGGCCAGCACGCAATACGGGGAGCCTCTTATAGGCTTCTGTGGTGCATGTTGTAACGGAATCCATAACGGGATTCTTTGATGACCTGAACCTTGAATGCGGAACTTGAAAACACAAGTTCGCTCAACAATAGCCATGATGCATTTACAACTACAAGGGTTCAGGTTTCTTTTTGCAGAGATATCAAAAGTTAGTCTGGTCACATTGCCATCAAAATTTCCAGTTTTTATAGACTGTAACAGAGGCTTGATGGATCCTAACAGTTCCTGTTCTTTTTTCACTGTTCTATTCTGCCTGATAAAGCAACGAGAACATGACAGAGCATAACCCATCTGAAGCCAACTGATGGCAAAAAAAACCTTTTGATATCAATGGGCAATCAGATGCTCCCAGCCAGAAGATGGCCACCGATGGAGGGTCATGTGACTAAACATTTCATCATGCCTCCGCCATTCAAACACACGTGCAGGTCCTGGACGAAATCTTACCTTGGATTCACCTCTGCAAGAGCAGGATGTTTATTGCTGTTCCATACTCGATAGTTGTGTGTTATTTTCCACATCGCAATAAACGCAGATCCATAGTCTGACAACATCTTCTCATTCTCTGCAACGAAAAAAGAAATGGTCTGAGCACCTGCCTTACAGGAGATATAACAGTCTAACAGAGATTCTACCCCTCCCTAATCATTCAACAAGCCAGCAATAATTACTATTAGGCTGACACTCCTGAAACATCTCACATTCTGCACAGCGTCCCCTGAGTTGCTGGTAAACAGGCTTTGTGGCATGGTGTAATATAATAAAATAAATGAATAACCTCCTTACAGATCCTCTGCTACTTCCATTCTGATGGTCCTCCTCTCAACACACAGTAACAAGTAAAGGAATGACAGGTTACAGTGGTGACCGTCTCTGAGGGGAATGGGATCAGTAAGGTGAATGTAGCTTATTTAATTATTTTACACCACGCGGAAAAACAGGAAGAAATACAGCTGGACAACCCCTTTAAGAAATGGCAGAATACTCATTGACCATTACATGTACACTACCTGGCTGTGCCGAGGCAGAAAGCAAAGAATGCAGGTAAAGTGCAAACTGTGCCCTGATCCACTCATCGCCACCCTCCCAGCCTGTGCCATCCAGGAAGACATCATCTCTGTTTTCAGTGACGTGCTTCACTAAGTGGTCAATAAATCGGAAGGTCCGCTGTTGTAGGGTTCAGTATCTTCCTCAGCTCAGGGTCATGGATGTTGATACGAGCATCTTCTACCTTAAAAGGCAGAATTATTGTCATTATTCTATAGTTCATCTTACATGTATCATACAGTATATATACTGGGTCTCATGCATCAAAATTAGTCCATACAAACCTAATCCGATTTCAGTATTCACTGACACGCCTTTGACTGCTGTATGGAACACATTCTAAGGGGCTGTTCACATAACATTTTGCTGTATGCTTAACACATACGCATGCATGGAAAAAATATAAAAAAAAAAAAAAGTATGCAATTTTGTGGTGCTCTTTTTTAAATGCATACGTTTGATGGATGTACATACTTTTTTTGTGAAACTTTTTTTTAAAGTAATGATCTGAAGATCAGTAGGCAGCATCTAAATAAAAAACGGATACATTTAACGGTAACATCTTACGTTTTCATCCGCCTCTTATTGACTGCCGTTTAAAAAGAGTATATGTTTCTACCCTTTTTTTTTTTTTTTTTTTTTGCAGGACAGAAAAATATGCTGCGCTATGTTAATCTGTCCCAAAAAAAAATAAAAAGTACATAAACAGTGACAAACTAAGTCAAAAGTATGCACTTCTGAACTATGTTTGCCCAATTATAGTCAATGGGCATGCCAAGCAGTATGTTTTTATACGTTTTTACTGTTTTCAAATGTATACGTTTGACATACAGCAAAAGTGGGATGTGAACAGCCCCTAATCCTACGCTACACATACAAAACATGCATACTTTAATATGCAAAAATTTGCAAGAACTCAGCTGGGGTGTACACATTTTTACTCACCTCAACAATGGCATCACTAAGGTGTTTCTGTTGCCGAAACAGGATGTTGGTGGCTCCAGCTACAAAACCGCGGACACTAACATCAGAGAGTAGGTGATGCTGCTGCAGGGCCATGTACGGTAAACACAAATATCCCTGAAAAAAGAGAAATTAACCTATTTCAAAGCTTTTTCTTTTTAACTTTTCTCATTCCATGTTCTTGAATCTGCTTAAAGGCTATGTACACCTTCAGGGGCATTTTTATGATTTCATTTTACTAACTTTTGGCTAAAAATCATTTTTTCAAGTGGCCTTTATTAAAAATATACAGCTGTTCTGTCACAAAGGGTTAACAGAGCTGTTCTGTCACAAAGGGTTAATTGTTTTTCTAGCTGTGTGACTGGCACTTTCAAGTTTATGAAGAGGTCATAAACACTTATTTAAAGGGAATCTGTCACCAGGATAATCACTATTGAAGTAAAGCCATGGCCTAATAGCTCTTAGTACCTCATTTCCAGATCTGCCTTTGGTTCAGCAATAGACGTTTTCTATCCTCTGAAAAAACAGTTTATTTGGTATGCAAATGAGCCAGTAAGGTGCCCAGAGGGGCGTCACTTTTGCAGGAAGGAACCCAGGCACGCCTCCTGCTAGTGATCAAGCCCGCCCTCATGCTGGAAGCAGGGAAAAGGGCGGCAGAGTTATGGCTTGAATGTGCTGTAGGAGGCGTGCCCGGGCTCCTTCCTGCAAGAGTGACGTCCCTCTGGGCACCTTACTAGCTCATTTGCATACCAAATAAACTGGATTTTCAAAGAATAGAAAACATCTATTGCTGAAACAAAAGGCACATCTGGAAATAAGGTACTAAGTGCTATTAGGCCATGGCTTTACTTCAATAGTGATTATCCTGGTGACAGATTTCCTTTAAGCCACATTCTTATCAGTAAGAGCAGAGATAAGGAGCCCTCTGCTCCTGGTCTGACGGAAAAGACAGAAAATCCAAAGGGTGCTACCGGGGCACATCAGCTCTGTACAGAAAGAAAGGAAGCCATATTTTTTAAAAAAGACAGATTTAAAAAATTATTTTGAGCTCAAAATGAGTATAATGCAATAATAAAAAATGCCCCCAAAGGTGTACATAACCTTTAACCCTTACATTACCAGCACGGTACATGTAAGTCGCTGGAGCAATAGGCAAACATGGCGCCCGCTTGCACATGCAGCGGACGTCATGGCTGGGAGGTCTCTGCTGTTTGCTGCCACTAATTACCACAACTGGCAATAATGCCGATAGCGGTAATGAAAGCCTTTAGATGCCATGATCAAGCTCGCGCTTCCAGGAATCCTACCAGCATCCCCTGCGGCCAATGGGGATGCTGGTAACTGGTCTGAATGCCCTGGGTCTTGCTGAAGAGACCTAGAGTATTCAAACTGCAATTCTTACTTTGGCCACCATACGGCAGACCAAAATAAGAAATGAGCAATAGTAGTATAATAGTAATAAAGTCATTTTAAAAATACATGATTGTCCACCCTCTGTGGAACAATGGCTCAATAGATGTGATAATTATATATACATTATATATAATGTTCTCCCGTATTTGGAACCTGTGGAAGCAACTCAAAAACTCTGTATCTCTCTAACATTGCCTGTTGCCCCTTTTGGGAAATATAGGTTTGATAAACTCACAAATAGATAATTTGAAAAAGAATACTGTACTGTAACTTTCTCTCTTTACATACTATTTGGATTGTCCATATCCTTACCCCCTGATATCCACCCCTTTCATTTTTCCCTACCTTATACCTACCTCATTTTACCTTACACTTATGTCCAGGTCCAAAACTGTTGAAATTCTTGCCCATTCTTCCTTGCAAAACAGCTCGAGCTCTTTGAGGTTGGATGGAGAGCGTTTGTGAACAGCAGTTTTCAGCTCTTTCCACATATTCTGAATTGGATTCAGGTCTGGACTTTGACTTGGCCATTCTAAGACCTGGATATGTTTATTTTTGAACCATTCCATTGTAGATTTAGCTTTATGTTTGGGATCATTGTCTTGTTGGAAGATAAATCTCCGTCCTAGTCTCAGGTCTTTTGCAGACTCCAACAAGTTTTCATCCAGAATGGTCCTGTATTTGGCGCCATCCATCTTCCCATCAATTTTAACCATCTTCCCTGTCCCTGCTGATGAAAAGCAGGCCCAAACCATGATGCTGCCACCACCATGTTTGACAGTGGGGATGGTGTGTTCAGGGTGATGAGCTGTGTTGCTTTTACGCCAAACATATCGTTTTGCATTGTTTCCAAAAAGTTGGATTTTGGTTTCATCTGACCAGAGCACCTTCTTCCACATGTTTGGTGAGTCTCCCAGGTGGCTTGTGGCAAACTGTAAACCAGACTTTTTATGGATATCTTTGAGAAATGGCTTTCTTCTTGCCACTCTTCCATAAAGGCCAGATTTGTGAAGTGTTCGACTGATTGTTGTCCTATGGACAGACTCTCCCACCATGTGATTGGATCGCGGCACAGCCAGGGAGAAGGAGACGCCCATTGAGAAACCCGGGCGTCTCCTCCTCCCTGTTCCGATGCTCAGTAGTAGCATACTGAGTGGGAGAACTACAGGGGGGCACAGCGGGGCGCAAGAGCGCTATTTTAAAAAACCGGACCGGGTGCCAGCATCAGCGGGGGGTGCCCTGCCAGTAAAGGTATTTAGTTACTTAAAGATAAAACCATGAAAGGTCCTCTTTAAGCTTCATGTTTTCTTAGAATGACAATTTGGGTGTTCAAAACCAAATCCCCAGTTTTAAATAATATGTTCAACTTACAAAGGTTGACATAGTAACATAGCTTATAAAGCTGAAAAACAGACAAGTGTCCATCTAATTCAGCCTGTTATCCTTCACCCTTTTATGGCATATCTTAGACCTTCCATTTGCAAATCACTTACCTTTGTAAAAATTGCTAACGGCATTCCATACTTGTCTTCTTCTAAACCAGATATAAGTCCAGGAGTAAATACAACCTGTCCTGTTTTAGATTTGGGTTGGACTGTTATGGGAACACTTCCTGAAGCAATTGAGTCCTTACTAAGGAGTTCACAAGGTCCTGTTCCCAAAGTCCACACTTCTCCTTCATCTGTTGTACACTCCTCCAGTATGCTTGGATCTAGAGTCTCCCAGTCACTCTCAGATTCTGGAGATGTGCGAGATGGAGGTCTGAGATGCTCTATACTGCCATTAGCATCCACCTCAGGTTCAGTAACTGAAAAGTCTGGTTTGCTGGGCTCTTCTGTAGAGTCGGGCCTGATTTCAGCACCATGTTCTTTAGCAGTAAAACTCTGAGAAGATATTGGACTTTTATCATGTGACGATGAAACGGCAGGAAGGTCTTCTTCTGCAATACTTTGCCGAGGTCTGTAGTGAGAACTGTCTGTGAGTCCATGCTCAATCATGCCTGGGCAAGAAAAAAAATCTATTAAAACCAGTGGTATTTAAGACATAGCCAGAATGTTTCTAATTTGTTTTTACTTGTAGATGACTGAGACTTTCATTTACAGAAATACTATTCTAATGTCCTGATTACATCATGTCTGAGCCTTCTCAGATGTATGTATTCCTGACATGCACCTCTGATGGAAGGCTCTCAAGCAATACAGTGGCATACAGTCGCCTGTGCGGCAAATGTTATTAAAAAAAAAAAAAAAAAAAAAAAAGCATTGAAGTTTGGGAAAGACGAAAAAGCAAAAAGACGATTGGCAAACCTCAGGAGAATGGGGCCTATGGATATGTTCTGTGTGTGTACCAGGAGCTTAAAAATAATCTGGAAACATATTTCCTCATTTGGTCCAAACTGCTTACATGGAAATCCTCTAGTGAGCCAGGATCTGACAAACGGAACCTAAAAAGTTTGTGAAAGATCCTTAAAGGTATGTGAAGCTGGTTGCTTGTATGGTCAATTATCTGTTTTTATTTCTGTGTAAAACAATGCTAGTAGAGTATATGTGGCCAAGAATATACTCCATATAGCTGTAGAGGGTTCCTTTATAATCATTTTGTCTGGTTGGCACACAGTATTCTAATAGGACACTTATTCAGCATACACTAACATTCATATGTACAATTTTTTTAAGCAACAACGGTGTTTAACAGTGTTAAAACAGGAATATTAGTTTTAATCATATCTGACCTGGAAACAGAGACAAGACAGTCATCAGTGCACCCACTAATCTGTTAACAGGAGACACATAAAACAGGACCTGTAGAAGACGTGAATAAAGATTATTGGAGCTAAGGTCATTAATAACAGACTTTTGTATTTCATAATTCAATAGTATAGGTGATTATATTTAAAAAAGGTTTTCCAAGATATTTTTTTTCCCCTGGATAGGTCATCAGTATCTGATCGGTGAGGGACCGACACCCGGTCAAGTTCATTGGTCACGTGGCCTAGGTGCAGCTCAACCCCGCTGAAGTTAATGTGGCTGAGCCGCGATACCAAGCACAGCCGCTATCAAATGGACAGCGCTGTGTTTGGCAAGCAGGGAGAAGGCCACGGCACTACTGCATGTGCTGGTGCCTTCTCAAATAGCTGATTGCTGAAGGTCTCGGGTGTCAGACCCCCACCAAATAGATACTGCTGACCTATCAAGAGGATAGGCCATATTAAAAATATCTAGGAAAACTCTTTTTAAGTCTGTAATATATTTTATTAAAGAAAAGTTCCTGTTTCCAAACTTATTTCTCTCCCCCGCACTGATAATTATGTCTGAAATGACTGAGCAAATCCATACACAGAAGTGCGCACACAGCCCACTGAGGTCTGAGGGGAGGGAAGAGCTGCAGAGGCATAAACCAGATCCAGTGGGTGATTTATCCCTCCCCAGAGCTGGAATATCATGTAAGAAATTATCCATTGTCTCTATGCCCTCTGCTGATCTCTCCCTTGTACAGACGTCAGTGTGCAGCTATGATCGGTCAAATCAGAAACACTGAGCAGTGCAGGAGTGTGTGGCGGTAGGCTATGTAGGGTAAGTGCACTATCTTTTAGCATTAAGATTTAAACAGGTTGTCTGGTTTGAACAACCGATTTCTATATACTCTGGAAGACTGCTGATGTCTTTGCATTACACAGTCATCTAAATGCAGAGATACAAGGTGTTAGTTGCAACTGAGACAAAACTGTACCCCATAAGACTGACTATAAGGGGTTTAAAATAATAAATAAATACTTACCAGCTTAGGGTGGGTTCAAATCACGTTTTTCCTATCCGTTTAACACAAAACACGGATACCGGCCCATGTGCGTTTCGCAATTTGCGGACCACACATGCCACAGCTATCATAGAAAATGCCTATTCTTGTCAGTAATTGTGGACAAGAATGGACATGCTCTATTCTTTTTGCGGGGCCGCGGCACGGAGCAACGGCTGCGGACAGCGTATGGTGTGCTGTCCGCATCTATTGCGGCCCCATAGAAATGAATGGGGTCCGCACCTGTTCCGCAAAATTACGGAACGGATGCGGACACATTCATACGGTCGTGTGAATGTAGCCTTAAGCTGCAGTTGGCCCAACACCATCGGTCTCTGTTTACTTAGGGCAACAGTTACGTTCCATCTAGGTACATGACTTCTGTTGGCTGAGACCAGTAAATGTCCGCAGCGGTCAAGTGCTTAGAAAGAACATGACTGCAGCCTGGAAGAAAGCATGTGACTGTTGAGAACAGTGATTGGCTGCAGCACCTAACCCAACATCCAAAAATAAAAAGGAGACTGGCAAGGACTGGAGCGGTGGTAGCTCTGAACCAGCAGCGACTTAAAGGGGTTGTTCATCTTTATGACCTTTTGTACAGACTGCACAGTGTACCTGATCCCCACTACTGGGCTCCGGCTCCATCTCTGTTGGCTCTGCAGGTCCCGGGTCTCCCTGTGTCAACATCTGGTTTGACACTGGTCACGTGACTGCTGCAGCCACTGAATAGCCAGAGAGGCAACGCATCAACCATGCGGCCCATCACTTTGTCGGGTCATGTGCCGCATGGGTGACACGTGACCTCTGCAGCTAGTCATTAGCAAACCAAAAGCTGACATGGGAAGACCTGAAGAACCCTCAGGGCAGTGATGGAGATGGAGCCCATCAGCAGGGATCAGGTAAGTATGAATACAACTGTGGGTCTGTACAAAAGGTCATAAAGGTGAACAATCCTTTAAAGCAAGTTAGTATTTGTTATTTTATTATTTTGAAGCAGGCCCATCCTTCAGGAACATTTTTTTTACTTCTTAGTAACCAACCTAGTTTTCGGCTTATTGACCAACCAATTTTTTACACTGTACATTCCAAGATCTATAACTTTTTTTTATTTTTCTGCCAATGCAGTCATATTACGGCTTGTTTTTTGTGGGACAAATTGTAGTTTTTAATTCTTTTTGGAAACAGCAATACTGCTACAGAGTTTACAAGTCATACATTTTGTGGTGTTCATTTTTGGTCTTAAATAACATTCTCTGGGTCAGTGCAATTACAGCGATACCAAATACATATAATTATTACTACATTTGCAAAATAAAAACTTTTTTTTAAAACAAAAAAGAAAAAGTTTTTGCATTGCCACATCTTAAAGGGAACCTGTCACCTCCTAGACAGAAAATAAACTGTTAGCAGTACCTTACTTTAGTGACCAGTGTGAGGCAGATGCATATCTTCATCGTGACAAGCGATTCCTGTAACAGTCCAAAATCGATCTTTTATTCCTGCATCGCGCGCTTCCCTGAGTCATCTTGAAGTCAAGGGGGCAGCGGCCTCCTTTCTCCAAGTCAAGATAACCACTCCCCTCTTGCAAATGATTGACACGGCGGCCGGGGATCGCGCAAGTCTCGCGCGTGAGCGGTGCGCGATGAGTTTCTGCGCGATCCCGACTCCGGCTGTTCACCTCGCCGGCGCTTTTAACACTAAAGCGCAGGCGCCGAATAGGCTTGTCTATATAGTGTTAAAAGCGCCGGCGAGGTGAACAGCCGAAGCCGGGATCGCGCAGGAACTCATCGCGCACGCGCGAGACTTGCGCGATCCCCGGCCGCCGTGTCAATCATTTGCAAGAGGGGAGTGGTTATTTTGACTTGGAGAAAGGAGGCCGCTGCCCCCTTGACTTCAAGATGACTCAGGGCAGCGCGCGCTGCAGGAATAAAAGATCGATTTTGGACTGTTACAGGAATCGCTTGTCACAATGAAGATATGCATCTGCCTCACACTGGTCACTAAAGTAAGGTACTGCTACCAGTTTATTTTCTGTCTAGGAGGTGACAGGTTCCCTTTAAGACTCATAACTTTTTTATTTTTCATTCTACAGAGATGTGCGAGGAGTTGAATTTTGTGGGACAACTTATAGTTTTATTGGTATCATTTTGAGGTACATAACACTTTTTGATTGCTTTTCATCCTGTTTTTTTTTTTTTTTTTGGCAAACAAGCAAAAAAAAAAAACCCCAGCAACTTGTTTTTTTTTTTACGGCATTTACCATGCAGGATAATTTGCATGATAAAGTGCGGGTCCTGATGGACATGGCAATACCAAATATGTGGTGGGGATTTTATTTTTGCATTTTTTTTCCCACTGAAAAGCATTTTTTTCAATGCAAAAAGTTGGAGATTTTTTTATTTAGTAAAACTTTCTTTTAACTATTTACATCTTCTGATTGCTTTTCTAATGCACTATACTGCATATGCAGAACAGTGTATTATACTGTCAGTACTATACTTACAGCCATGGGCTATGGGGTTTAAAAGCCCAGATCAGCGCTTCTGCCAATGGAGGCCACTAGGGCAGGAGCCCATCTGTCATGTCATGTCAGCCTCACTAGGCTGCTTTATAAAGGCGGAGGCCTAACCTAAGGCCCATTAATGACTGCCTAAAAACAGCATATTGGCAGTCACTAACAGTTTAAGGCTAGATTTCGGCTCTTATAGGGGTTGTCCGTTGAGTTACATTTAAAAAAAAAGTCTCCAAATAGTATAAAATAATAATAAAAAAGTCACCCAGTTTACCAATCCCCCCCCTTGGCTCCCATTCCAATGCTTCCTGGTCTCTGTAGACCCATAGGAAATAATCACTCAGCCAATGGCTGAGAGTCTAGATATTGGCTAAGGGATCCTGTCCTGCATGTCTAGTGGGACCAGGAGGCAGAGACAGTCAGGGAACGGGGAAGGGTTCAAATGGGAGTGGCATGAGACTGGTAAGGCGTGTATAACTTATTTTATTATTTTATACCATTCTAAGCCTTGTTAAAAATATTTAATCTGCTGGATAACCAATTTAATCAAAGCTACGACAATGTAAACTGCTGCACAGGCACAATCCGATAAGAATCTGTCTTTTCCTCTTAAGAAATTCATCTGATCCAAATTTGAAAGCTGTCTGGGTTATATTTAGCTAAAAGGGCATTCAGAGAGTTTGTAATATTAAATGTGTGAAAAACTGAACATTCAGTCATAAAACAGGACAATCTCACACATGTAAATGGACTAGTCCTGCTTTCGAGAAGTCATGAGCGCCGCGAGTTTAGTACAGCTAGCAACAAGCACATAGTTTCAAAGAATCATACTTTGCATCAATCCATATTTTATATAAACCAAAAGAATCATATTATAAAGGCACATGTACAGTATGTGGATTTCTGAGCCCAGTTCCGCTATATATATAGTCTCTGTTCTATAATAAGCCCACTTACTTTTTTCTCAAGTAGAATGAGTTTAAACAAAATTAACACCTGAAAAAGAGAGAAAAAGAGCGAAAACTCATTAACACCTTCCATACACAGCTAGTTTTCAAAGTCCTGACGTGTCACTTTATGTGGTAATAACTTTGGAATGCTTTTACTTATCAAAGCAATTCTGAGATTCTTTTTTTCGTGACACATTGTACTTCATGTCAGTAGCAAATTTGGCTCAAAATGTTTTACCTTTATTTAGGTGAAAAAAAAAAAAAAAAGTGACCCCAGTTTAGAAACACCTCTCACGGGACTTACCAAGGGGTGGAGTGAGCATTTGTACCCTACTGATGTTTTGCAAAAGTTAATGCACAGCAGATGGTGCAAAGTGAAAATTGTAGGTTGTGCCCAGCATGTGCCAGTGTGAAAAGCAAGCCCCCCTATTAATATGCCATGCCTCCTGGTTTTATAAACACCCTATATGTGGCCCTATTCTTTTTCCTTAATGTATGAGAGATCTCAGGATTACAAATACACCATGTGCATTGAGGCACAATGTGGGGACTTATACCGCTTGTGTTGACAGTTAGAGGCTCTGCGGTGAAATAATAAATGGAACCCCGGAGAAGTCATCCCTTTTGGAAACTAAAAATCCTAAAAGGTATTTATTAACCACTTCCCATCCGGGCCATTTACCCCCTTCCTGACCAGGCCTAATTTTGCAAATCTGACACGTGTCACTTCATGTGGTAATAACTTTGGAACGCTTTTACTTATCCAAGCCATTCAGAGATTGTTTTCTCGTGACACATTGTACTTTGTGTTAATGGTAAATTTGAGTCAATATATTTTACCTTTATTTATAAAAAATCCAAAATTTACTGAAAATTTTGAAAAAAAAAAAATCACAATTTTTTAAATATTAATTTCTCTGCTTTTAAGTTGCATAGGGATAAAATAAAAAAAATAAAAATATTGTTATTAATGAACATTCACCATACGTCCACTTTATGTTGGCATCATTTTGGAAATGTAATTTTATTTTTTGAGGACGTAAGAAGGCTTCGAATTTTAGATGTAATTTTTAAGATTTTCATGAAAATTTCCAATAGTTAATTTTAAAGGACCTTTGCAGTTCTAAAGTGACTTTGAGGGGCTTAAATAATAGAAACCTCCCATAAATGAACATATTTTAGAAACTCCAGCCCTCAATGTAATCCAAACTGATTTTTACAAAATTTGTTAACCCTTTAGATTTCCCACAAGAATTAAAACAGAAGGAAGGTGAAATTTAAAAATAAATATATATATATATTTTTTGCAGATTTTCAATTTTTAATTCATTTTTCCTATAAGATAGCAAGGGTAAACCGCAAATCAAACCTGAATATTTATTTTCCTGATTCTGAAGTTTGCAGAAACACCCCATATGTGGTTGTAAACTGCTCTGTGACTGGCAGTAATGAGAGGGAGATAGTACAAGCATTTGTGATGGCTTTGACAGCTTGTCAGAGTGATCAAAAGCCTGGAGGCCAGGAAAAAAGGTCTCAGGTTAAAGCTCCATGTTCTTGGCTGTCAGGAGGCAGCCGAGTCATGGAGCTTCTATGTACAGGTGCTGCACACAGGGGGCAAAGCTCAAGGACGTTTTAAAACGTCCATTCAGAGATAGAGATCCACTACCAGGACGTTTATAGTCAATGGACAGACTGGAAGTGGTTAAGGGGTGGAGTGAGCATTCTGACGCCACAAGTATTTTGCAGAATTTAATGCGCTGCATTGGCATTTCAGTGCCCAACACGAGCGGATTCCACGCGCGGCATCCGCTTGTGTGAAAGAGCCCTAAGACACACCTAAGTTTTAGACAACAGAAAAAAAATTTCCTACAAATTAAAACTTCCCTGATGTTTCAAGGTACTGGCCCTTACACAGGTAATAAGTGGCTTAATGAGCTTTCATAAGAACGCTTGTTTGTGATCATGTGTAAATGTGGTAGAATTTGTAGGTTGGCCACATATTATGGTGGCCTAAACCTCCCCCCCCTCACTATAGTCAGCAGCAATATGCAAACTAAAGAGAGGCTGAACAATTCTGGCTCCATAAAGCACTGTTGCTTTAAGTGGCTTTGACTGCTAACGAGGAAAATACATGCACTCCGCTCTTCTCTACTGTAAGTCACAAAGACTAAATCGTAGAGCTGTTGTCACTAACCTGTAACAGTAGTCCAAGCTGCAAGGATCAACACTGCAGCTTCTGATCCACTGCTGGCTGAAACGGACTCCCCCTCCTATGCTTCATGTTTCACTGCTCACACAAGCCCCTTTCTCAAACTGTTTTGGGAAAGGGCAAACTTAGAGATTATGCTTGTACTGCTGTGATCCGAGGCTGTACTGACTGCTCCGTGCCTCACTCCTTCAGCAGCAACAGGCAGTGAGTGGAGCGCAGGGCTGACAGAGGGAGTCCAATGCAGAGCAGTCTGGAGCTGCAGAGATCCCAGCCTTCTGTCTATAAGATGCAGAGACTTTTTAGCAACAAGTTTTCTTGCTAAGAAGTATGTCTTATAGTCCAAAAAATACAGTATGTACGGTGGAAGGCGGAAACTCACTTGCCACTGCACCGTATACATGGCGCATGTCAGAAAGGGGTTAAAAAGTACACTGTTAGAATAAGAGGAAGTTGCCCTTCACATGCACACAATGGTTTCGAACTATTCGGTAACTGGAAATTTCTCTGCAACACTATGCTATTGAAAGGCAGTCACTGCTGGGCACAATAACATTTTATCCACACTGGCATAAAGGCCCACTGCAGAAAAGTGGAGAATTTGAAAGGTAAGTAGGTAAGTAAATGCCACTTGCTGAAGTGAGACAACCCCTTTAATGTTATTCTGCAGCTCAATATGATTATAGCAATATCAAATGTAGTTATTCTTTTTCCTAGTATTTTTATGAAGTTTGCACAATAAAAACATTGAAAAAATAATAAAAATAATCTGTTTTTGTGTCACAATATTCTGGAACCCATTGGCACCCTTTGAACGTGTCACCAGTGCGCAGATGGGGTGACAGAGGGAGCCCTCTCCCTTTGTCCAACACCATGGTCACTACTGTCGATGGCATCTAAGGGTCAGACTTCTCTGATCCTGACAACTGCACCAGAGTGTCCGCTGTAATACGAAGCTGACACACACCATGGATGATGTGGGCGCAGCTCTTATGCCTGGGCAATACTCGTGCTGTGTACTAAGTGTATAGCTGCAGTGCTGTAAACTGGTTTACTGGACACAAGGTCAACTATTCCACAAATGTAAGTGATATAGAAAAGAAGTACCTTATGTCTAAAGTGAAGTACCAGATCACGTGGAGAAAGACCTGGAAAGGTAGTAGAAAAAGATTTATTGTTATAATGCCTCATCTGCTAACCTTTGGAATCATACAGTTTATATAAGGAGACTTCCTTGTAGATTACCAGTACACTATGACTAGGGAAGTAGCTCAAGCTCATTTACATGTAGGAAGGCAAGGCATTTTAATACAGGTTTCTAGCATGACTAGATCATATCATGGCATGTATTAAGCTGCCTAATTTAAAGGGAGTCAGCTCCAAAATACTAGAGTAAAAGGTGTACATGGTCAATGACATACAGTCTGATTGTGTAATGTTTATCTACATAAGTGCATTAAGTGGACTCTTGTGCTCACACATAAAGAGGAGTCCTCCAAAGCATTTTACTGCATCAGAATTAACATTATCCACTGCTTCCACTAGTTTTGGAGCAGACAGACTCTTTTCTTTGGTTATACTCCAATGTACCTCAATAATGTATATGAAAAAGCACTGACCACCACCACCACCATCCCTGAGCCTTCAGAGTATGCAGGGCATACCTTGGCACATAAAATAATGTAGGCACAGATAGCGTCTGGTGAGTGATGCTCAAGGCTCTGCCGCTCAATCATACAGTATTAAAAGTCCAGGGGGCACAGCAATTCTCCGCTTGTCTTAAAATCATGCACTGCCCTCTAAAGTAATGAAACCAGGAATTTCCTGCCAATTATGGGCTTTTGAATATTTATCTGAATATTTCAGAAGTGGATTCTACTAAAATAAAAACAGGAGAATGCACATGAACAAGGATCTGTTAACTGGGATTTTTCCAATCAGCCATACGCCATTATTATGGATAAATCCTGAAGGTGGACTTTGAGTCTGATGAAAAATATTTCTTTTTCTGATTTTCATCCTCTAAAGGCTAGGTGTGTCTTATAATAAGGTAGTTTATGAAACAACATTTTTTGTATAAGCTATTTTCTAGCCATTCTTGAAATGTATAAACGCCTGGCAGGCAAAATACTCCATGTCGTCAAGAATCCTGGTATTTGTGTCTTGTGCAATTAAGGTCTACATCGTGACCGCTGAAATGCCAGTTGACATACTTTTCAGAAAAGGAACAAAACGCAACTTACCAAGATACAACTGTGATCCCTCTAATGCACTTCCACCCAATGAACCATTCATATGTTCATAGAGTTCCTGAAGGAAAAAAAAACACCAGAGAAACTTTTAGCCACCTTCATATGTCTTGCTTATAACTCCAATGTTCCTTCAGGGCACTCCTTTTACTGACTGACATTACAAAAGGCAGATAATGGACATGCTGCAAATATTAACAGAGGACTTCTTTATAGGTTTTGTAAACTTGTTCTTGGGAATGTGGAAAAAGCAATGCCTTTTGTGCCCTGGAGACTTGGCTTTTTCATAGGGACTGAGTGGACCAAATTCTCTCCCAGTCTTACTGTCCCACATGCTAATAGCATCAGATACGAAGCGAAGATTTATGTAGTTGGAGATTTGGACAAGACAAGTGACTTAAAGGGGATGACCCGTTTATGCCACCACTCTGGCCTCCTCTATGAACCAAAGTAATGATCTGCTGAAAAGAGCCTCTCCTGCTCTGGAGGACTTCATTCACTTATATGGTCATCAGTGACCACAGAAAGTCTCATCCAGTGATAACAGCTGATCGATCACCAGAGAAGCTGGACCTGCAAAGATTTGAACACCAAAAGGGAAATTTCATAGGCCAGTTTAAAATCAAAGTATGCTTCAGTAACATGCACCAAATGTATAAGGAGCATCTGTCAGAAGATTTGTACCTATAAAACTGGCTGACCTTATGTGCCCACATTGCTTAGAAAAATTATGCTTTATTACATGCAAATGAGCCTCTAGGAGCAACAGAGGTGTTGCCCTTACTCCTAGAGGCTCAGCATTCTCTGCAACTGCTACATCATCTGCACTTTGATTGACAGGACCTGGCAGTGAAAATGTGTTCACACCTGTCCCTGACTCCTTCTAAAGTCTTGTGCTGCGCTGCACACTTTAATATGCGGCACAGTACAGAGCAGAGGCTCATAGTACAGAAGAGAATGCAAGCCTCTTTCCTGTATTGCGCCTGTACCGGATACTGAAACACAGGAGGAGTCAGGGCCAGGCGACATCACCTTTACACTGCCAGGTATTATAAAAGTGCAGGGGGTGTGGCAGTTACAGAAAGATCTGAGCCTTTAAGTGTAACGGCAACACCCCCATTGCTCCTAGAGTCTCAATTGAATATATCAAAACTTCATTTTTCTCAGCAATGTGTGCACATACACAATAAAATACTGCCTCATATTCATGAAGGAATTGTAATAGATCTGCAACTTGCAGGAAACCAAGTCCTGTGCCCCCCCATGAAACAATGTCATGCCTCTGTGAGTCTAACGAATTGTACACACCTTAAGAATAGATATCTGTGAAAAATCCTTTTCTTCAAAGTATGCGTGAGTGATTAGCTGAAGTTTTGCTTGAAGTAATCCATAAAGGGGCTTAAGAAGAAAAGAACACTTACAGCAGGTTGTAAAATTTCACATATAGAACCAAATGACACCTATGATGGAAAACATATAACCTTCCTAACTGCAGATGGTTTAATGGCATTCAGTCACTAAGCACATGTTAGAGCTAGGGCCTCCGCTAATCAGTTCTGTTGTGCTTGCTTGTTACAGGACCAGAACAACAAAAATGAGAGATGTGCTGGACCGCAACTGCACCAGCAGACTCCACTGACTGTAAAGAGATCCGCCAGGTTTCTGTTATGGTGCCCATCATTTTACTGGACACAACTGTGCAGCACTCTGTGTTATTTTGTGCAACTTTTTTTGTTGAATCTGTGATGGAGAGTCCAAATAAAGCCGGTAATGCAGATGTGAAGACTCCCATCGTGCTAAATCTCAGGAGGCTTCGGCAGAGAAGTGGCAGATGAGGTTTAACACGGACAAATGTAAGGTTATTCACATAAGAAGGAATAATGCAAGTCACCAGTACATACTAAATGGTAAAATATTGGGTAACTCTGACATGGAAAAGGACCTAGGAATTTTAGTGAACAGAAAACTAAGCTGCAGAAACCAGTGTCAGACAGCTGCTGCCAAGGCCAATAAGATAATGGGTTGCATCAAAAGAGGCATAGATGCCCGTGATGAGAACATAGTCCTGCCACTTTACAAATCACTAGTCAGACCACACATGGGGTACTGTGTACAGTTCTGGGCTCCTGTGAACAAGGCAGACATAGCAGAGCTGGAGAGGGTTCAGAGGAGGGCAACTAAAGTAATAACTGGAATGGGAGGACTACAGTACCCAGAAAGATTATCAAAATTAGGCTTATTCACTGTAGAAAAAAAAGACGACTGAGGGGCGATCTAATAACTATGTATAAATATATCAGGGGTCAGTACAGAGATCTCTCCCATGATCTTTTTATCCCCAGGACTGTGACGAGGGGACATCCTCTGAGTCTGGAGGAAAGAAGGTTTTGTACACAAACATAGAAGAGGATTCTTTACGGTAAGAGCAGTGAGACTATGGAACTCTGCCTGAGGAGGTGGTGATGGTAAGTTCACTAAAAGAGTTTAAGAGGGGCCTGGATGCATTTCTGGAGGGTAATAATACTAGAGAGGGGTCGCTGATCCAGGGAGTTATTCTGATTGCCTGATTTTTTTCCATTAAAGTGAGGAAAATTGCCTTCTACCTTGCAGACTTTATTATTTTTTTTGCCTTCCTCTGGATCAACTTGCAGGATAACAGGCTTAACTGGATGGATGGATGTTTTTTTTCAACCTTACAAACTATGTTACTATATGATAACAAAAAACACAAAAGTTTTTGAGCCAAATAATTAGTAACAAGTAGTAAGAAGGACATCACTGTAAAGACAGCCTGTATATCGAGAACAGGGTGAAAAGGAGTTTTTGTCAGTTTGCTATTGTTTTTTCAGTTCCAGAACAGATTTTGCTGTATATACAGGCTGAACTACAAAGGATCAGGAATTCCACAGAAGCTCCTCAGAAGTCACTGTATCCTTTATGAAATTGGTGCTAAATCCACAGCCCTGTATTATGACATTTACCAGCATGAAGATTCCAACCAAAGACACTGTCTGATAGATGACGCTAATTAGTGGGTATACTATACATGCATTTGGTGGAGATGCTTATCTAATAGCAAATGGCTTAGAGCAGGGCTGGCCAACCTGCGGCTCTCCAGCTGTTGCAAAACTACAACTCCCAGCATGCCCAGTCTGCCTACAGCTATCATCCTACAGCAGGGCATGGTGGGAGTTGTAGTTTTACAACAGCTGGAGAGCCTCAGGTTGGCCAGCCCTGGCTTAGAGGGTTATAATGAATCTAATGTCGTATAATTGATCTGAGAAAGGCTCAACATGATGTACCTGCGTCTATTTTCAATGAAAGTAACTATGCAACATGCCAGCTTGTCAAAGCAATTGGAAACTAAGCTATGTACATGTAAGTACATTATAGTAGCTAATAGCATTGAAGATTTATAGTCCTACATCAACCACCAAAGAATCAAAGTTACAGTAAACTAAACTATGATAAATTCTATAACTAACGAAAAATATATCAGTGCTCAATGAAGTAGTATGTGTTTCATTAAAGAGGTTATCCCACTACTAATGTAAAAAATGAAAATCAGGCATCATATAGGACATGACAATCTCTTTCTAACAAGACTAGAACCAGCCCTGTACATCACATGGATCCAGAGATCTCCACATACATTGCTCTGCTAGATTTATATCCAGCTGCCAACTCAAGGGGAGTGTCTTTTCTGCTGCTGCTAAGTGGGCGTGTCCATGCTCTCCCTATCACAGCTCAGAAGGCAGTTTAAGGATGAAACTGAGCATGTGCGGCCACCTCAGTGAGCAGATCAAAGAAATAAAAAAAACCCCAGCAGGTGGCGCCATACAGATACATTTTATTGAATAACTCACTGGCTAGTCTAAACCTTTAATTACATGCAATTACAAAAGAATTCAGATCCAGGTGCCCCTTTAAGTAAACAGATCAGGAGTACAATATGTCATGGGGGCATAATGTGACATTTACCAATGTCTTTACATCACTACTGTAGACTTAAAAGTCACAAATGTATGGTAAACGCCTTATTTGCAATATAATTTGCGACTTTTTCAGCTTCAGCAAAGGGCAGGTCTTAGCCTGAGGGTGCTGAGCTTATCATGGTCCTCCGGATTTACTATAGCTTGCGCCAGAAACTGGCCTAAGTATTAGCTCAGGTCTACACCTGATTTGAGCTTGTGGCACATGGAGGACCAGAGATGTGCCTAATTTATTAAGAGAGATCTGCCAGCACACAGGAAATCAATACTGGGGTATGGGAACGGAAACATCAGTCTTGATAAATGTCCCCTTATGTCTCTCTGTCAATACAATAGTACAAGACATACATATTTTAAGTACCACTGAGTTTTCAGAAAACCTTTGACGTCAGAGAAATATCAAAAGTTTTGATCAGTGGGGTCTGAGTGTGGACACCCCCATTGATCACTAGAACGAGGAGAGAGAAGTGCTTGCCAATCACGTTTTCTCTCCTTGCTGCGGGAGAAGCAAGGTGGACTCAGCAGAATGTCGTGATATGCAAACGCTTCTCTCTCCTATGAGGGGGGTCTCAACTTGACTGTCCATACTGTTCATGCGCTAATGTGGCTGAATCACTTGATTTATTTCTCGGGCACGGCATCAATCCAGCATCTTACCAGCTGACTCAACACACAGACACTTTTCTGTACAGTTTCCCGGGTAACATCTGCTTGACGCACTTTCAAGGCCTGTGAAACACAGAATTGACTCTGAGATGTACAGCAGCAAAGGCTTCAAAGGATGAATGACTCAAAACATAAAACATCAACGTTAATCCAGCAGATATTAATTATAATATTTTTCACACTATAAGACATACCTGATTATAAGCCGCACCCCAGACGTAGACAACAGAAAATGAGAAAAATTATTTTCTACTTATTAAACCTTCCCTGGTGATTCAATGAAGTGGAAGGGACAGGGTCACTAACTTTGGGGTCTAGCATATTGGGAGTTAACAGTTTTGGTCAAATCCGGTTACCCTTACTGTATCATCTGCTGACCATTAAAACATACAGCAGCGCATGTAATCACCTCATTAAATCTACCTATCCAAGTACATGTGTCTCCTGTCATTGCTCTGCTAGATTATTTTTTAGGTATTTTTTTTACTCCCCATGTTCATGACATTACACAAGTACGTGCACACAGCTCTGCGGTACACACATTATACACACATAGCAGTGCAGTGCACACGATACCCACACAGCTTTCCAGCACAAACACACACAATTCGTATATACACACACAAACACATTATATACACTCACAGAGCTCTGCTGCATGCATAGCTGACATGTATAAGTGTACACATACAGCTCTACTACACACACAGCTGGTCTCCTGTATACAAAGCTGAAATATATGTACACACACAGCTCTGCTGCATACACATCTGGCAAACACAGTTCTGCTACATACACTGCTGACAAATGTATACACACTGCTCTGCTGCATACTTATAGCTCTCTCACACACACACAGTATTATCCTTAATAAAAACGCATTTCTTACACCACATTATCCTTCTTCCTGTTCTCACTCATGACATTACCAAAGGTCCTCAAGCTGCAGTTATTCTGATGCTTTCATTTCCTTCCCTGCAGCTTAGGACCTTCAGAATGGAGATGGCTGTGTTTCTCATAGTCCTCTCCATGACTGCTCAGTCTCCTCTCCTCCTGAATTGCTCACACAGATCAGTGTCAGACGCTGTATGAGAGCTCTGCTAGAGAAGAAGTCAGGGAAATCTGGCACTGCTGGGTGACCCTGACTGCAGACTGAGATGCAGGCTTTTTTTTAGCAAGATTTTGTCTTACTTAAAAGTGCGTCTTATAGTTGAAAAAAAAATCAGGTATATATGAAAAACTAATGAAAAAAAGAATAAGCTTTGAAAAAATTATAGGCATTCATTATATATAATGTTCTTACACCAACTGTCTTGTCATCTCATATCATTATCACTTGTGGAACGTACAGCTTTTACGGTCTGGACAAAATTCATAGTGAACTGAACGATACCTTTGCTTCAATCTGTCGGTAACAAGAAACCCCATAAACAGTTTTTCGTTCTCCGCTTCTTGGTGGGAGGTGAAAATACACTGTGTCTATGGAAAGCAAAAACAGCGTCAATCAGAAGTACAGAAAACTCATCCACACTTTAGAAGAAACAAATCGGGGATAGTGGAGGGATTATTGCACACTCCCCTGGTGGTCTGGAGTAGTCAAGGGGTTAATGCTACCCTATTGGTTTATGTCTGGTGACATCACGTCCCCCTTGACTTCAGACTATAAGACAAACAAGTTTGCAAGCAAGAAGTTTTCTCATGAAGTAAGGCAGTTTATCATCTGATAAAAAAAAGACAAAAAATGCCAATTATCCTAACTATCTGGAGGTCATCATATTTATCATAAATAATAGGGCTGTGTTCACGGCCTGCAAATGCTCAGGATAATGGGTGATGATACTGATGACCTCCACTCAGATTCCCAGCACCCCCCGCCGATCAGCTGTTTGAAGGGGTCATGGTATCTGTACTCTGTCTAGATTATACCGGCGGTGTAGTGGAATTACACGGGAATAGGACGAGCAGATGTAATTACACTGCACAGCCGCTACAAGCTACACAGAACTGAGGAGGACGCGGAGCTGGCACATGCGCCAAGAACCCTTCAAACAGCTGAGGGTGCAGGGAATCAGACCCCTGCCAATCTGATATTGATTACCTATCCTGAGTATAGGTCATCAATATCATCACACTGCATTCGCTTCCGGGTGGTGTACAGACACCCCGTGTGGCCAATCGGGGTGTCTGTACACCATATGAAAACTGTAATCCTCGCTGGTGAGGATTACAGTTTTCACAGTGCAATTCTTATTCTGGCCACTAGATGGCAGGCCAGGATAAGAAATGAGCAATTCTTGGATTTCTGAGTCTATAAAATCCATAATTGCTCATAAAGAAAAAAAAAAAGCCACAATATATAAGCCCATATTTGAGCTTTCAAATAGTAAAAAAAAAAAATTAAAAAAAAAATATGTTAAAAAATATATAAAAAATAAAAAAGATATAAAAGTTCAAATCACCCCCCTTTCCGTATAATTAAAAAATAAATACCTAAATAACAATAAATATAGACATCATGGGTATCACCGTGACTGAAAACGCCCATACTTTTAAAATATAAAAAAAAGAAATTCCAATACGGCGAATTGTGTGGCGGAAAAAAGCGTCCAAATGGCGATTTGCAGTTTTTTGTCGCTTTTTTTTTCTAAAAAAAATTAAATAAAAAGTGATCAAAAAGTCATACACACCCCAGAATGGTATCAATAAAAACTTCAGATCGTCCCGCAAAAAATGAGCCCCCATACAGCTCTGTACACATAAATACCAAAAAGTTATAGGGGTCAAGATTTGACAAGGAAAAAAAAAAAAAAAAAAAAAGGGCAACTTTCTAATTATTTTATCACTATGAAAACGCAGGAAAAACTATACATATTAGGTATCGCCGGATTCGTACTGACCAGTAGAATGAAAGTAACGGATCAGTTTTAATGCACATCGAACGCTGTAAATAAGAAACCCGTAGAACTGTAGCGGAATAGCGTTTTCTTTGCAATTTCACCCGGTTTGGAATTTTTTTCCCGCTTCCCACTACACCGTATGCAATATTAAATGGTGGCGTTGGAAAGTACAACTTGTCCCGCAAAAAACAAGCCCTCATACAGCTATGTGAACAGAAAAATAAGAGTTATGGCTGTTTGAAGGCAGGGAGCGCAAAACGAAAATGCATAACCGAAAAAACCTCCGGGCGCGAAAGGGTTAATGCACAAACAGAAAAGTACAGTAATCCAGCATCCCTACTATAAACTACCGGTAACCTGTGCCTGCTTGATTTCATTTTCATCACTGTCACTCCTCTCATATACAGTAGTTAGCTTACTGTCAGCAGTACATACCCAGTTTACACAAGGGGTGTGCTGCCCCTTCTTATCCACACACACAAAAAAAGATAAATGACAAACATCATGTAAAAGGCTCTTAAAGGGTTTTCCAGCATTTTTTTTTTTATTGATGACCTGTCCTCAGACCATTAATATATGACACCCCGCACCCTCACTAATCATCTGTTTCAGTGTAGCTTTGGTGTTAGAAATACACAGCTCTCTCCATTGTGTAGTAGACAGAGCTGGTCTATGCAGCACAGCTCTCGATCACTTTAATAGCAGCAATTCTACGGTAACCAGGTCTGTCCAGTACACAACGGACGGAGCTGACGGTACAATGAAACGCCTGATCAGCGGGGGTGCACTCACTGACTGGTGTACCAAATATTTTTATTACTGCATTATACTTCTCTTGGACGGAAATATTTTTTTCAATTGGCCTTTATAAAAAAACTTTCAAAAGTTTGTCCTGCACAGCTTACATTTTTCACTGCTCTGCAGACTCTTCTTACTGCTTTTCACTGAAATCTGAGCTGTTTTGATGGCTCCATCAGTAGCCTTTATCTGCACTTTCCTGGGAGTTCATAAACACTCATTTAAGATAGGTTCCTAAGTGTTAAAGACCAAGTAAAATTAGTGTTTATGACCTGTCAGGAAACTAGAGCAGCTCTTTTATGGATTTCAGTGAAAAGCAGAAAAAACAGTCTACAAAGCAGTGAAAACTGAAGAATGTTGAGTGCAATTGTTGAAAATGTTTAATAAAGACCAACAAAAATTATTTTGAACATAAGAGAATTACAATTTAATAGTAGAAAATCCCACAAAAGGTGTTCATACTCTTAAGTATGCCACAAGTGTGTCTGAGACCCTTGGGAAATGACACTATATACTGGCAGAATTAATAAAAACTTCCTAGAGTGACAGACAGAAAAACTGGGAAATCACAGCCAAAGTACTGAGTGAAGACAGGAGAGCTACTGAGCGCTCACTACTGCACAACAAGGTTATGCTACATGTTATACATCACAAAGAGCAGCGAGAGATCAACGGAAGTAATGAAAGGTATTCCTGGCCGGGTAAATGCCACAGTCAATGTTGCTTAAAGGGTTATCCGACCCCTGAAATGCCCCCATGTGCCCAGGCCCCTCACACATAATAATCTTACCTCGCTCCCTGGCACCCGCGTTGCTCCTGGTCCCTTCATGGCCGCCTCTGCTTGTCCCCATGAGCGGATGAAAACATCCAGTGTCGGGGATCAGCCAATGGCAGGCGGGACTGGGACGAGCCTCCCTAGCATCGCGGGTGACACTAGGAAGGCTCGTCCCCATCGCCGGCGGCCGTGCAGGGACCAGGAATGACGCGGGTGGCGGGAGTGATGCAAGTATATTGTGTGTGAAGGGCACTGGCACTTCAAGGGTCGGATAATCCCTTTAATCTCATGATATACCTGCAATGTGTTTAGACTGGCGCTGTGATTGCCAAACTGGGTATATTGACAATGGAAGAAATGGAGCTTGAAAATATATTTATTTAGTTAAAAAATGGAGTGAATGCTGACTAAGCTTACATGTTGGAGCTCATATTTATAAAATTACAATAAGAACTGTATACCAATAACAATGTAATAAAAAGAAACAATGCAACTTCACAAAAAGTACAGCTTATTGCATAAAATAATTTAAATATGTAACACAACATGGCCTAACATTTACCAAGACCGTTTTTTATGGTATACAAACAATAGTTCTCAAACTGAGCAAAAAATGGCAGCGTTTATGTCCAGCTTATTGCACTGCAGAATATCTCTTCACATTTTCTCTTTTCGGTTATCCCCCTATCTACGAGGAAAAGGCCTGTTTCACACTTGCGTTGTTGATTCCGCCTTTGAGATCTGGCAGTGGATCTCAATACTATATTTAAATGGATTCATTTTGATTTTGCACATCAGGATACATCCTTTCCGCTAGGATGCGGTTGTTTGAAAACGGAACAGAACAAAATTTGGATCTGTCACTAAATACATAGTTTTTTTCCTGGTTTTGAGACCCTCAGCTACATCTCAATAACAACAATGCCAGTGTGAAACAGGCCTTAGATTGGTGAGGATCTGAGCAGTAGGAACCCACCGATCACGAGAGCAGGGGACTTGTACCCCTTATAGGTCAGGCATATGCACTGCTGCTACATTCATCAGTACTGGGCTATCACCAACAGTCCCATAGAGAATGAATGGCGTGGCAATGCATTCTGTGCTACCTGCCAATCCATTCATTTCGGGGGCACAGGGGCCCTGTTCTGGTGATTGGTGGGAGTTCTAGTGGTCTGGCCTCCACCAATCTAATAGTTATCCTGTATCCTGTTCATCTAACTGAAAGACACCTTTGATGATGTAATTGTGTATGTTTGGTATAACTGGATATGCTTTGCTTCAAGGGGTTGACTACTTTTTTTTTTAAATAGATGATCTAACTTCAGGAAAGGTCATCAATATCAGATCGGTGCGGCAGCACCCTTGCCAATCAGATTTTTGAAGAGAAAGCAGCTCTTGTACAAGCCCTGCCTTCTCTTCACTGTTTACTTGCTCGCTGTAGCAATTGCTGCCGCGAGCAGTGTAATTACAACTCCAACGTCCCATTTACTTCAATGGGATGGCTCCTTCCTATTCATTTGAACAGTAGGGAGCTGTCCCACTGAAGTGAATGGGATGGCACTGTTGTAATATCACCAGCTCACCACTACAATTTGGACGGCAAACAGGTAAACAGTAAAGAAAAGGCAGCGCTCATATGAGCCCTAGGTTCTCTTAAAACAACTGTTCGTCAGGGGTTCCGGGAGTCAGCCCTCTGCCAATCTGATATTGATGACCTATCCAGAGTATAATATCATCAATATAAAAAAGTGGACAATCCCTTTAACATAATGTAACTGAGTATTTTCATACCTTCTTGGAAGTTGTGTGCACCATCCGGCAATGCCAGAAATGGTAGGTATTTCCATTCTTCTGGTAAGACATTGCTGTCGTGTCCCTCTCCAGGAATCAATGGAGGGTAAGAAAATTCCACCTTAGGGAAAAAAAAAGACATTTCCAATTATTTCTTCCAAATGTACTTTATTGCTTGTATTTTAACATTATTTAGTGGGCCCTTTATTAAAATTGTTGGAAATTCTAAGACGCTCTCCGGCTGCATGTGGCCAGGACACAACAGACCACTAATGGGCTGAACACACAACACATTTCTCCAAACCTTTTTATTAAAGTTACATAAAGGGGTTGGCCAGGATTTTTTTTTAACGTTAACTGAGAGGAAACCTACACATACATGCTCCCTGTTGCTCTGTTACTGCTCCGTGGCTCCTGGGCAATCTTTACTGGACCTCCAATCCCTGCCTGTCAACTTCCGCACAGATAGAGTAATTTGCTTGCCTGCAGCCAATTACTGGCCTTAGAAGTGATGTGTCCCTAAGCAGCATGTCATTCATGGGTTTTGTGCTGCTTGCAGACACGTCACCACTGAGGCCAGTCATCGGCTGCAGTGGCACACCTGACCCTGTCCGCGGCTCCTGAAAGTCTGGAGAAAACAGCCACGAAATCGTAGTGGAGCAGCAGGAATCAGGTAAGTATATATTTCTTTACCAGGATCTCTGGTGGAGGGGAAATTAAAAAAAAAGATCCTGAACAACCTCTTTAAGGATGCAGCCAAAACGACGTGTCTAAGAACCAAATGAAAGTTTTCAACCATATTTAGTGATTATTGAGTATTTTCTTTTTGTTCTATCCAGATAGTAAAACATTGTCAGAACTACGGTACTTCCTATTCACCTCCTTCAAAACCGCGTATAAAAAAGCTGTGTTCACACCCCAGTCGATCCTGCTACCAAATGTATATGTTAGGAGTTATACCTAATGTGTACCTACATTGGATGGAATTGACTTATGTCACTGTATAGGCACACATTCCTCATGGACCGTGTCGCAGACTATAAAATTACATTAAAAAGTAATGTATTTTTCCCATAATCTAAAATTTCCTAGAAATACTAGATACATGAGTCACGGATGCTGAACATAGGAACGAGCATTGTAGTAAGCTTACTCTAAAAGAAATATATCTACTTAAAGAAGCTCTCCTGCAAAAAAAAAAAGTTATTCTCTAGCCAACTGGAAAAGTGCACAATGTAAGCTGTATTGAAGGTAAACTTTTTCCAGTGAATGTGTTTGTGAGTTATCTTTATCTTTCTTAAAGGGAATATGCCATCTTATATCTTCCATGTCATTAAAGTTAAAGGGGTCCTCAGGATAGGGTTCAGATCAGATAATTAGCTGTATAAAGAGAAGGCTCACCAGAGACGGCATGTGCACCTTCCCTTCATACAGCTGATCGGTGTGGGTGCAGGGTGTCGGACCCCCGCCGATCTGATATTGATGAGGATAGGTCATCAATAATAAAAGACTGGAGAATCCCTTTAAAGGGTTTCTGTCACCAGATCTGGGCATATTAAACAGGATGACATTTGCAATGTGCAAATGTCACCTGATGCCCTATCTGGTATTCTTTTTTATATTGGTGCCCCCGTTTTTGATAAAAAAAAAACACTTTTATTTTATGCTAATTAGGCTTACTAGGTGCAAGGGGCGGTTACCCTGCACCTAGTAAGCGCCGTTTGCCCACCTCTTGTTACGCCTCCCTTGTGTTGATTGACAGGGCCAGGCAGCTTGCTCGATCTTCTGCCGGCCCTGTCCTCGCTTCGAAACCAGCGCCTGCGCCGTGCGGAATAAAAATCGGCATCAGGCGCAGTGAGTGGCGCTGGCCGCCGGGCTCCCGGCTACCTCACTGCGCCTGCGCCGATGACGTCAGAGTACACCTGGCTGATGTCGGCTCTCTTCCGGGTGTACTCTGCCGGCAGAAGATCGAGCAAGCTGCCTGGCCCTGTCAATCAACACAAGGGAGGCGTAACAAGAGGTGGGCAAACGGCGCTTACTAGGTGCAGGGTAACCGCCCCTTGCACCTAGTAAGCCTAATTAGCATAAAATAAAAGTGCTTTTTTTATCAAAAACTGGGGCACAAAAGAAAAAAGAATACCAGATTATGCATCAGGTGACATTTGCACCACCAACTCAGATTCCGATTCTTCATCAGACCCTCAGTCCAATCCTCATCAGATCCCAGATTAGACCCAAAAAAACAGACCCTCAAGCTTCATCAGGCTTAGACCTGACCCACTGCCCTGTCCCTAAACCTCCATCAGCATCAGATCAGACCAGCCAGCCTCATATCGGCCCCCAATCAGACTCAAACTGGACCTCCGGGGCCCCCATCAGCCTTAGATTAGATCCCTATCAGACCTCAGATCAGAAAAAAAAAACGAAAAATACTTATCTCGCTTGCTCCAGGTGGCACTTCAGATTCAGGACACACCTCTCCATTGCTACCTCCGGGTTCCACTGTGTACTGTGACCTGACTGTGTCAGGTAATAGCGTGCGCCCTACATGCACTACGTCTTGATGCTGTGTGCGGTCAGGACCCGGAGGAAGACCAGGGAAGGCAAGTACAGCCAGTGCAGCACTGCCCCCACCTCCCAGTGCATGCTAATGAACGCTTCCATAATGGAAGTGGTCATTTGCATTTGGACTATAAGACGCACTACCCCCCCCCCATCCTTTTTGGGGGAAAAATGTGCAGTCCGAAAAATACAGTAAATAAAAACCGAATGGAATGATTTGCAAATCTTATCGACCCATATTTTATTCATGATAGAACACATTTTGAACTCATTTAGAATGTGATGGCAGCACTACACCTCAAAAGTGATATAAAAACAGCAGAAGGAGCAATTTTCAACCAAGTCACTTGACTGGATACAAAAAGAGCATTAGATTATAGGACATTTTTTCCTGTCCAAGATAACAGTTCTCTGACAGAACACACACAAACTTATGCAAAATAAGCGAAATGGATGCTCAAAATATAGGATACTTTTTAAAAAAAATTACAAACAGGTATCAGCAACCAGCAGCACTCCTGGCGTTCCGAAACTACAACTCCCAAAATGCTCCATTCACTTTTATAGGAGTTAGAAGACCAGCAGAGCATGTTTGTATGCTGGGAGTTGTAGTATCACTGCAGCTGTGCCGAAGGTTGCTGAGCCCTGGATTAGAAGAATGGAAAACAAAATGGTGATGTGAACACGGCCTTAGAGAGTCTCTCAGAAGCAAAGACGGGCAGAGGCTCGCCAATCTGCAGGCCTAGCACAATACAGTATATTGAGAGCACAAATAACAATATAAGTATCAACCTGCAATTCCATATGCCCAACAGTACAACCTGACCCAGGAGAGGGAGAAAGCACCCTACGCTTATCGCCAGCAACCTGGCTTTGTCAGGGGTGTCACCCGACACTGATACTCACATTGTTATTTGAAAAAACGAAATGAATCCAGCTTCCCATAAAAGCGATGACCTTTACATTGTTATTTGCGCTGTTAATATGTTGTATTGTGCTACGCTTGCCTTATACATTTACCTGTACTGACCTGCTCTTTCAAAATACTTTTGGGAGATAGGGGGTGGGTGGTTGCGTATCATGTAGTGGCCTCTTTACATATAATGCCCCCAGTAGTGGCCTGTTTAACTATCGTGCCGCCCAAAAGTGGCCTCTTTAGAGGACCTTTCACCATTTTATATTTTAAACCAAGTACATTTACAAGCGGGGTACACTTTTTTTTGCAAACGCCCCTTGGCTGCCCCCCATTCTATTTTCGTGCCCTATATGCATCAGTACAGGGAGGAGGAGACACTAGAGCTTCTCAGTGGGCGTCTCCTTCTCCTGGAAAGCCCCTTTAACCTAGGACTTGCATCCTCAACTCTCAAAGAGGAGTCTCCTGAATATCAATATAACCGATTAGATTTACTCAGTCACTGGTTTGCAAAAAAGGATTGTTCATTTGGTATGGACATAGGTTCTGGGGGTAGACTACTGCACCTTTTACCTGCAGTTCCACATTGCAGTACTAAGAGTAAAACCAACAAGGCTGCAGTTGCCTAACTGGTTCTGCTACGCTAGGCTTTTCTTGTACCATGAGGATATTAAAAGCATTCATCAAGATATACTTAAAGAGGACATGACCTCAGCTGACATGTCTGCTGTACTAAATACTTGTGCTCCCAGTGCAACAACAATTCTGGATATTTATTTGTATCTCTGTGTTGAGTCATTCCTCAAATATTCCCGCTATAGGTTTATGAATAAAGGTACAACCGAGAGTTACCGGTTGTGGACACAACCAAACTTGGATCTATATTTCTAAACTCCCAGTGGGAATAACAGAGGAACAGCACAACATACAGATATAAACATGAAACAAAATTGTTATTGCATTGGGAAGTGATATGAATAAATGCTCCAGAATTGTCATTTAATGTGGAATATGATTAACACACATGCCAGGAGTGGTGTACAGGTCCTCTTTAAAAAGCATCTGTCAGCATGATCAAGTCTATTAAACCAGGCATACTGACTGGCAGGGTTGATCATTCTTATTAAAGCGATACCTTTGCTATGTCCGTTCCTGGGATATGTTTTTTTTAACATATGCTCTTGAGATGGTTTGAGAAACAAGGGGCAGGACTGAGCCCCTGGAGCACTGCTTCTGTAACACCCCACTGCTCACACCCCTTGACTGACAGGGCTAGACAATCAAGTAAAGGAAGGGGGGGGGGGAGCGAATGCCCTGAGCAGAGACACGTTACAAAAGCAATGCTCCAAGGGCTCAGTCCAGCCCCTTGGTATTCAGACCACCTCATTTGTATATGACTAAAAATGCAGATATCTTGGCAACAGTTCTACCTAAAGACATAACAAAGGTATCGCTTTAATAAGCACGATCAACCCTACCAGGCAGTATGCCTGCTTTAACAGGGTTGATCATGCTGACAGATGCTCTTTGAGGGTCACTGCTTTTATTATACAAAGAAATTCTATGGCTTATATGTTACAAGATGACAGAAAAAGATGCAATAGTAAAGCCGGTGATTATCTGCAGAAAGGCTTGATGCGGAGGAAACATGAAGACTTGATAAGAAAAGAAGAAAAGGAACCCAGTGACATGACAGGTGGCGATTATGGAAACGTGGCTGCAATAGCCTCCCACCTGTTACTCCGGTAACTGAAGCCCACCATCAGCATGAAAAGGGAGTGCCTAGGGTTATTCTCTCCATTATTTAAAATAAATGAGGCTCTCCATTACATCCAGACGTTTAGTAGTTTCTGTAGAAATTGTAGAATATATTGTTTTTCTAGAATGCTAGAACGGCAGCAGTCCACCACCACCTACTGGACTACGTGAAAACTGGTGCTATTCACATGAATGTCAACAGCAAATATCAATCTACACATTGTGCCAAATTATTACACAGAACTATACGCATTCATTTCTATACTAGTTATCTTGCATTTCTCAATATAAAAGATTAAAACAGAATATAGGACGGAAACCCACAGAAACCCGTTGCACAAAATACGGATACCGGCCATGTGCACCCTGCACGTTCTGCGGGCCCTATTGTAGAAATGCCTATTCTTGTCCACAAAAGGACAAGAGGACATGTTCTATAATTTGCCGAACAGCCACACAACTTCCGTGTGCTGTCAGTAGTTTTTGCGGCCCAAGAGAAATAACCCGTTTCAATTCTATGAAGCCATGCACACAGTCGTGTTTCTGGTGGATCCGCGTGCCATTCTGCAACTTACAGAACATATTCCATTTTCTTCCATACGGTGTAGCCCAGGGATCAGCAACCTTCAGCACTACAACTCCCAGCATGCACACTAAGGCTTTCATTCACATGACCGTATTTTGTTTCCGTTTTTTGTTTTTTTTTTGTGGACGGTATGCGGAACCATTCATGTCAAAGGGTCCGCAAAAAAAACGGAAGGTACTCCATGTGCATTCCGTTTCCGTATTTCTCTTCCGCAAAAAAGATAGAACATGTCCTATTCTTGTCCATTTTGCTGATAAGGATAGGCATTGTTACAATGGATCCGCAAAAAAATGGAAAAACTGAATTTGCGGAGCGCAAAACAAATATGGTCGTGTGAATGAAGCCTTATTGTTCTTGTAACTCCTACAGAGGTGAAAGGAGGATTCTGGGAGAACAGCTGGATTGTCGGAGGCTGATACTTGGTGTAGCTATTTTTTTTTATAAATGGGAGTGAGAAAAACACATAATGCACATGGAAGGTATCTGTGTTTTGCAGATCCTCTGTAAGCGGATTGAAATACAAACATGGCCATGTGCATGAAGCCTTAGGCTGGGTTTCTGTGATACCTGTAATATCACCTTCAAGCTGGATGGCCAGGATCGTGGACGCCACATGGAAATCCAGCCTTGAAATAACATTTAGCAGCAGTACGAAAAAAATGCTAAAAATGAAAAAAAAAAAAAAAAAGCTAAAATACAAATGAAGGAATACACAAACACAGCAAAACTCAGCCTTATGCCCCTTTCACACGAGCGGGAGACTCACAAGTCTCCCGCAACGCATCTACAGGGCTGGACTCGGCACGGACAGGGATCGCATAGCATTATATGCAATCCCAGTCAGTGCCGGAGTCCAGCCCTGTAGATGCGTTGCGGGAAACATGCGAGTCTCCCGCTCGTGTGAAAGGGGCATTATGCCTCATTCATACATCAGTGTTCGGTCAGTGATTTCCATCAGTGATTTTGAGCCAAATCCAGGTGCAGCTCTAAACACAGAACAGGTGCAGATCCTTCCCTTATACCTTATGTCTATAGACACGTGTGAATGAGGCTTTATTCTTATCCCACTTTTAGGATCCACACCTGGTTTTGGCTCACGTAAGAGTTTTGCAATCCGCAATAAGCAGATCCCGGCCGTGTGCATGCTGCCATTTTCTTTTTCATTTCAACAGAAATGTCCTATCAATGTCTGCAAAATGGGGCCGCGGAATGGATGTGTGGATGGGGACAGTGTACAGTGTAATAAATTGGTGTGGATCGGGTGCAGACTAAACATATGGCCGTGTACATGAGCCGTAAAAGTGTTGTTTCATAAAGACATGCTCCACTTACATGGACGCCCTCGGTTTCCCCTGGCAATGATTTCTGAAGCCGGAAATACACTGCATACCCTATGGCAGACAGAATATTTGCACATAGTACATATTGTCTATTGATGTCTTTAGCCAAGTTTCCCTTCGTTGTCACAATTATTGTATCACAAATATAGACCTGGTTAAACTGGTTAAACTCACGGCTGGCAATACATACCTGATGAAGTAATCAGTAACTTACATTACAGGTCAGTAAAAAGGGACTGCTAACAATGTGTATCAAGGACAATGTTCTAGACACTGCCCATCAATCAGAGCACAAAGGAAGGTTTATCTTGGCACATTTTCATTTTTATAAATTAACTTATACCATAGATATACATGAGCTTGACTTTAAGTGTGAAAGCCGCTGCCCCCTTGACTTCAAGAACCTAATTTGCATGTTACCTGCAGGGGAATAGTCATGCACCTCGGCCATCTTACACAAGAACATCATTAGAAACCTGATGTCAACAGCTGTAAGGTACCACCAGCGGTTTATGGTGCTAACAGGTTCATTTAATGTCTAATATATCTAGTGCGACCATTTTCAATGTTGCATCACCAGGTCAGCCTCCCCCTTGGTGTAATTTCATACGCCTAGCACACACGACATCAACCACCTTTTTAACTGAGCAAAAATTACCATTCCTGCGCCTCAAATCCTAAATTTAGCGCATGAACAAAAACCAAAGACAGTCTTAAAACTGACTCCAATTATGGAGGATGATAACTGCCCCCCCTCGTAGCCTTTATTGAGTAAGAAGAAAAACCTCTGTGAGGCTCGCCATTACTTTAGTGGTGAGCTGACGTGTGCAGTTTGCTCTGGCGTGGTCGCTCTGCTTGAATTAGTGTCAATACGGCACAGTGAGAAATGTTTGTACTTTGGCACCTTCCATAGTGAGAGATTCAGGTTCATTTTCACTGCTGTTCTGATATTTGTGAAAGGGTTAAAAGGACTTTTTCTTTCTGGGAATGCTCAATAACGAGTGTATAGAATTAGGAGAGGAGTCTGTAATGGCTGATGATATCTATATGGCTTGTATTACATTAGTATTGATGCACTTGATCTGGAGACGGGCAGCTTTCTAGTTCAGCAGAATCTCTTCATTCTTCATCTGAGACAATTCCTAAGGCTGGGTTCACATCACCGCTTCATCTTCTATTTTTCTGATCCCTCAGAAAAGCAGGAAAAAAAAAAAACCTTTCCTGTGCATCCATTCTGCACATTTTGCATCCTTTTTAGCCATTTCCATCTGAGATCCAAATTTATTTATTTTTTTAGACGGGAAAAAGTACTTCATGTTGGAAATAGCGGAAAAGGATGCAAAATGTGCATAATGGATGCACAGGATATGTTTTTTTTTTTTTTTTTTTTTTACAAAATACGTTTTTTTTTTGCTCTTCTGACGGATCAGAAGAGCAGATAATGAAACGGAGATGTGAGTCAAGTGTTACATTTGCAGTATAACTCCATTTAAACGGTAAAAATTCTGGAGAATCTAGAAAATTCTGCTTCTTCTATATAAGGCCCAGATCACACAATACATTTTGAGTGAATGGATGCAGAAAGACGACTTGTAGATGTTTCTCCTATGTCCTGCACAGGAGAAAAGCTTGACAAGTGCTGTAATGTGTGAAGAGAAGGGTGGATGTGTTTGATGGGATCCTTGTTCTGGGGAACTAAGCTAAATCTTATCTCCAAGCGCACTACCACAGTCCTAGTCACCAGAGAGGAAAAAGCGCCACTCTATCCGGTGGCCAGGACTGTGGTAGTGCGCACAGGATGTCACTTTTTCCTATAGTGTGCAAGCGCCACCACCAGTATTGGATTGCAAGGTGATCGTAACCATGGAAACGAGCAGTGTATATTGTGATGGAAAAAAATGAATGTAGCCAGAAAAGGAAGCAATATGGAGAATAACAATACATTAGTAAGTGCCTTGTACTAACTTCCTCTACATGATAAATGCCATTTGCTGAAGTGATGATGGGCATCAGAGGACAGTAGGCCAAGCACCGCAGCCATTAGATCCAAGTATAGTGTTGAGTGAAGCAAGCTTCAGATGAAAAACTTCGGAATAATACTGTATGGAGATTTGTCTCCGTACAGTATAAGAATGTATGGGCTTCAATGAGTTGAAGTTAGTTATTCACTAAGGCTACTTTCACACCAGCGTTTCTGCTGGATCCGTCATGGATCAGCAAAAACGCTTCCGTCATGATAATGCAACCGTCTGCATCCGTTCTGGATCCGGTTGTATTATCTTTTAAATAGCCAAACTGAATCCGTCATGAGCTCCATTGAATGTCAATGGGGGATGGATCCGTTTGGATCAGTTTCTTCATGCGGACACCAAAACACAGCAAGCAGTGTTTTAGTGTCCGCCTCCAAAACGGAATGGAGACTGAACTGAAGCAAAACTGATGCTTTCTGAACGGATCCTTTTCCATTCAGAATGCATGAGGACAAAACTGATCAGTTCAGGACCATTTGTGAGAGCCTGTGACGGATCTCACAAACGGATCCTGGAAACGCAAGTGTGAAAGTAGCCTTAGTCGTGCGACTTCAGTAGTTGATTTTTAAAGTGGAAAACCACTTTACCTCAGAACCAAAGCCGAGTTTAGTTTAAGTTTTAAAGTTTTTTTTTTTCACTATAAAAATCAATTACCGAAGTTATTCAACGAAGTCACGCGCGACTTTGCGAATGTCATACATTCTAATACTGTACGGAGACGAATCTCCGTACAGTATTATTCCAAAGTTTTGAGCAATGCGACTTCGAATGAGGCATCCAAAGCTCACTTCACTCTACACTATCCAAGTAGACGGAGAGGAAAGCATCTTACTTAAAAGAAACTCTCTCCTACGAGGGCAGTTTTACAGTTCTTCATCAATATCATGAAACCAAACAGTAAAAATGTAATGTCGCTTTGCACAAGCCACTGACAAAAAGAAAAGAATCCCCTTGACCTGCCATAATCTTATATATATGGGCAGCTTATGCTACGTCCACATTAGGAATGAAAGGAATGAAATGTCGGAATTGCCAGATCCGGCATACACCGACACCATGGATCCCATTTCCAGCATGGAACCAGACAACCCTGTGAATCAAGTTGCAGTGAAGAACCAGATTCCGCTTTGCCGCGCCGCTTCTCCTGGACGGGCTGTATACACCTGGGTGCAGCGGTGAGGTCACGCTGAGAACATGTGACCGCTGAAGCCAATGTTCATTTCAAATCCACACCCAAACTTCCCATTGAAATGGGCAGGATCAAAAACCATGTGGAATTTTGAAGCAGATTCCACTTTTTTTTTCCAGCAGAGAAAAAGACTTGGCCTAAGTGGATATTTGAAGTAAACAGTCTGTATAGAAACACAGAGCAGTCTCACACGGCGCTACAGGTCCATGTACTGGAGTCTGGTATCTTGAAACCAGCCACTTCATTACAAAATATCTATATGACCGAGAATAGAAAAATCACTTGTTTGGAGTCAAAGGGCCACATGTACGCAAGTCTTATTTCTCTTAGTTCTTAGATTCATTCCATTTAAAACAAGGAGTCCTTGCGCCTGGCGGAAAAACTACACCGACCCCTGGCTGGCGTAGTTCCTGCCCAACACAGCATTAACTAAATATTGTCACACGGACTGTTAAAAAAAAGAGACTTGCGACTATTTTTCGACTAAAATAATCACAAGTCCCTTAATAAAAGACCCCCAGTGTGCCACGTCCCCCTCTGTCAAACTGCAGACATCGCCTTATTTAAGAGCCTATTGTTATGACGGGCGTAACAGTAATGATACCATACAAAGCACGCCTGGGTAATGAAATTACACAACAGTGCGGTAGTTACATAACTAAAGTCTTGGAAGTGGAAAGATGTATAAGGTGACAAGGAGTATGACGACTCAACACACTCTATGCCGCCATATGATGCTTCCTATATATCTATAGGGGCTCATGCCCGTCTACGACCATAGACTGTTTTGTGGACAGCAAATTGCAGATCTGCAAAACACGGATACCGGCCAAGTGTATTCCACAATTTGCGGAACGAGAAGTCCTGGCCTCAATAGAACAGTCCTATCCTTGTCCATAAAACTTACAAGAATAGGACATGCTCTATTTTTTTTGGGGGCCACGGAATGGACATACGGATACTGAAGTGAATGGGTCTGCATCCGACTCACACAAAATACAGATCGGATGATTACCAAAAATACCGTCTTGTGAATGGGGCCTAATACGGCTTTTGATGGAGCAGGCCACAATTTTGCCACACACAAAAGTACAGTATAGGCCCCACAGTTTTGATCTGTGGGGGTCTAGGTGTTGAGACTCCCACCGGTCTCTGAGCACTGTTGCTCTTTAGCGTAGATCAGCTTTGTTCAGCGGTTCCTTGGAAAGCTAGTCAGCGGTATAGGAGCCACAGACCAAGCACGTAGGGCCATTTGTTTCAGTGTTCAATGGGGGCCCCATTACCAAACTGATACTTCTGACATGTCAAGAGTCTTTTTAACTCAACGTCCTGCTCTAATGCGCATGCAAACTATGGGGGCAAAGTGACTATGACAGCAGTGAGGTCCTGCCTGCCATCCACAATATTGGGTATATAAGTTAGTAAGAAGAGGATGGAATAACAGATCCTAAGGCAATGCCGCGTTTAGACCCCAATAGATAAGATTCCATAGACAAGACTTGAAGGGTCCCGCAGAACTTAGCCCCTATCCATAAGTGCCTGATCGGCAAGGGTCTGACAGAAAGAATGGGGGCCCTAGTTTCTGTGTCTGAATAGAGCGCTAGTCACAAATGTGCGCTGCCACACCATTGAACTCTGTGGAACTGCCAGAGATAGGTCCACTGTGTTTTATCAAGATAAAGTCAGTGTAGCCGTCTACCAGGAAATTTTAGAGCACTTCATGCTTCCCTCCGCCGACAAGCTTTTTGGAGATGGAATTTTTATTTTCCAGTAGGACTTGGTACCTGTCCACACTGCCAAAAGTACCAATACCTGGATTAATAACCACGATATCACTGTGCTTGATTGGCCAGCAAACTCGCCTGACCTTAACCCTATAGAGGATCTATGGGGTATTGTCAAGAGGAAGATGAGAAACACCAGACCCAACAATGCAGATGAGCTGAAGGCCACTATCAAAGCAACCTGGGCTTCCATAACACCTCTGCAGTGCCACAGGCTGATCACCTCCATGCTACGCCGCATTGATGCAGTCATTCATGCAAAAGGAACCCCAACCAAGTATTGAGTGCATTTACTGGACATACGTTTTAGTAGGCCAGCATTTATGTATTAAAAATAAGTTTTTAAATGGTCTTATATAATATTGAGATTTTCTGAGATGACTTTTGGGTTTTCATTAGCTGTAAGCCATAATCATCAACGTGAAAAGTAAACGCTTGAAATAGATCACTCTGTGTGTAATGAATCTATATAGTATATGAGTTTCACTTTAATTGAATTACTGATAACTTTTTGAAGATATTGTCAACTATTGAGATGCACCTATATAGTGGGAAACGATTAACGTAAGCCAAACAATAGGTGGTTCAAGTTGGGGCTCATGCACACGACGTGCAATATGCGGGCACCGGCCGTGTGCACCCCGTATCACGGATGTGGACCCAGGCACCTGAGTCTGCAATCCAGAAGGTCAATGCGGAACGGAGGCACAGAACCCCACAGAAGCACTACTTTTTTTGTAGTGCGGACGGATCATAGACCCATTCAAGTTGAATGGATCTGGATGCGTAGCGGCAGCCGCACGGATGGTGCCCGTGCATGAGCCCTTAGACAAAGGTATCTGGTCCTGGAACACATTTATCATCCAGCCTGAGGCACATCTAGACTGCCTTGTCTACATGACAGTACAGCAGCGCAGCCATAGACATTAAAGGGGTCGCAGTGCGACTCGCTAGCTGCTGAATCCCCAGAATCCCAAGAAACGGAGCAGGTTTCCAGGACTTGTTCTGGAATATGCGCTGTTTTTTCACACTGTTTCCCGTGAAGAAAAAAAACGCAGCGTAGTACAGTACCAGCAAAATGCATGCGATTACACAAGTCTCATGTCCACTTTGTGGATTTCCAAATCTGCAGCATGTTTGCAGTTTCAATTTTAATCTTTTTAATGGAAGGTGAGATCTGTGGCAAAACCACATCTAAACCGCGCCAAAAACCACTCTGGAGATTTTTGGTGCAGATATGCTTAGAAACGCACATAAATCCGCACAGAAATTTGTGTGGATCTTCTGTGCGTTCAGCCGCACCGTGTGCAGGTGGCCTTAGATAGAATTCGTAACCTGACCCTTTCACTTGTACGCAGCCGGATGGTCTCCAGTGAACGGCACCATCTATGTCTATGGCCCCATGCACATAACCGTGTCCGTTTTGCAGTCTGCAAACTGCGGATCTGCAAAACACGGATACCATCAGTGATGCATCTGCATTTTTTTGCAAGTCCATTGACTTCAATGGGTCTGTGAACTGCATTTTGTGGCCAAGTATAGGGCATGTTCTATCGTTTTGCAGAATGGACATATAGATGTGCAAAGGACGCGGATCGCCTGTGTGCTTTTCGCATGTATATGTCCGTTCCGCAAAAAGATAGAATTTGTCCGCAAAATACAGACTACAGTCAATGGGTGCGCAAAAAAAAAAGGAAAAAAGAAAAATGCGGATGGCACAGGAACAGGCAAGTATTTTGCGGATCGGCAGTTTGAGGACCGCAAAACGGACATGGTAATTCCAGCCATGTGCAGAGTGCCAGAGCGTTTACCTGGTGGGGGAGATCAAAACTGGTGTAAAGGAAAACTGGCTTAGTTGCCCATAGCAACCAATCAGATTCCACCTTTCATTTTCCAAAGCAGCTCTGAAAAATGAAAGGTGGAATCTGATTGGTTGCTAGGGGCTATTAAGACCAGTTTTGATAAATCTGGTCTGATAACAGTTACTTCCCATTCTTAAATTATAGTAAAAAACTTCTTTAATGGAACTCCCACGCATTTCCAGCCTGTGTACAATTCCTTCTGCATAGAGGATTAGACAGCAACCTGTCATCATCAGTATGGAATAACTGCATTAAGAGGAATAAAACAGCGATGTGTACACAAACACATAAAGCTGCACACCAGCACCTAGTATAGCTGTATACAATCCCCCTGTACACGTTCTCCGCACCGCCCTGTATAATAGGATGAAAGACAATAATGACAAATGCCACAGTGTGAACACACTCCTATGATGGGAAGTAACAGCAGACTTAACAGGTGTCACTCACTGATAGGTCTCACCTGGCAGCCCTTTTTATGATGGAAGCCCACCACCACAATATGCAGCACAGGCCCTGCTCTGCTCCAAGGGTTCTCCTGCCCAACCTGGGCATCCATGTGTGACGTCACCGAGACAGTCCACCAAGGGGAGGCCTAATATTCACCCTTTTCCGACGTGCTCCGTATGGTTATCAGGGGCCGTATAGCAGTCACTAAGCTTGTATTGCCTTGTGTGCAGTCCACGCCTCTGCCTGCCATACAGACCTGCCCTGCCAGTCTCCCTCCTTCCTACTGTTAGCCTCCAGTCACATGTCAGTGACAGGCTCAGAAATGACGTCACCGCGCTTGCCCGCCTCTAAGCCCGCCCCCTAAACTAAGGTGCCGCGTGACCGCATATGAGCGACGGGATTGGCTGGAGGGAGAGCCCAGTCAGAGGCTGTGTGATGACTGATGTGGGAGAGGCTGACGGCTCCGTGGTCTGGGACACATGACTGACTATGTTCTCTAGGAAACTGGTTGAGTTACTTCATGAATGTGCTGGACATATGGAGAGCGGGAGTAGGAACAGTCACACTACTTAGGGAGGGATTCTGTCAGGGACGCCGAAAATCCTGTCAGACTAAGCTAGCATTGGTTTGCAATGCATTTGGTGCAGATTGTATATAAATTATTATTGCACATTTTTGTATTCTTTTGAATTGCAATGTAGCTAAAGCATATGGTGATCTGCATGTTAATCTGCACAGAAATCAGAGTGTCTGGTACAGATTATCTACAACATCTACGGCCATACACCTTATAGGGAAGTTTGCCGTGAGCCACCCCAGCCCTTCTCATGTAGAGCATCAGGTACCTATACATCTGGCCGGCAGGTGCACTCCTCAGGACAGTGATGCACTTCAATACCACAGTGAGGGTAGTAGTATTTTGCACAGAACTGCAGTATTTGGTTCTGCGGGGCGGTATTTTGTGCTGCACTAAGGTATTGCTGGCCCCGACTACTTGTGTTCTCCCTGCTTACTTGTGTTGTCCCACCTTCTGTCAGTCTGGGCCCATTTACAACATGGGGCCACTTTTAGATTTCCAGGGCCACCCCTGAATCTATGGCCTCTATATCTATGTGCCTAGTGCAAATTACCGCATTACCAACCCATGAGTCTCACATATAAAAGTTTATACACATGACTCAACAAAGGTATACAGAACAATAATATGGGTCTTTACTGCGCCTCCAAACACCATAACAATGTCATATGCGAGATTGTGTAAGAACCTGAGGAAAATTATGGCATGTCCTTGGAACTAGACTAGAGAGATGACATTAACCCTTAGGATACCAGAGGTTTTTGCGTTTTCATTTTTGTTCCCTCTATTCCTTGAGGCCATTACTTTTTTATATTTCCGTTCACATATCTGTATGAGGGCTTATTTTTTGCAGGACAAGTTGTACTTACTATTACCACCATTAATTATGGGATACAATTTAGTGGGAAGCGGTAAAAAATTTCCAAATGGGGTGGAATTAGAAAAAAAAATGCAATTGCTTCACCGTTTTACGGGTTTTGTTCCCATGGCCTTCATTCTCTGGGTCAGTACGATTACATCGATACCCCATATGTATAGTTTTTTTATGTCTAAATAGTGTAAAAATAAATTTAAACTTTGAAAAAAAAAAATATTTTTTACATCACTATATTCTGACCCCCATAACTTTTTATAGTTATATCTACTGAGCTGATTTTTTCCTGCCGACCGTAAAATGGTGGCGCTCCTTTTTTCCATGATTTGTCCAAAGTGAATCACAAAAGCTTTGGATTTGTTTGGTAGAAGAATTTTTGTATAAGTTTAGAAATAAATTCGCTCATACTTACGTAGAATGTAATCAATAGAATTTAGAATGAATTCTTTCTGGGTGTGGGGCATGAGTGGATCTGAGGCCAAGTATTCTTAGCTGGGTTTAGGCCTAATTCATGTGTAATATAGCGATGTCTCTAATGTAACCCAGTACATGTCACTATTCCAAGAGATTTGTTTGTCTTAGACCACATCACCCAAGACCAACTGTCAGGAATTAAAGCTGCACTGAAATATATTGTCAGGACTGTTATGTACACCAACATGAGTCTTCTCCATTATGTTGGCATGCCATAGCACACTGGACTGTATTATTCAAAGCAGCTCTGAGTGCTGATAAAGGGAGCGGTAGGGAAATAGAAAATGGCGGCCTGGACTCCTTATGTGCAGAATTACTCATGTATTAGTGCAGATAATAGTCCAACATCGTTGTGACAGATTCCCTTCCATCACCATTGATCTAACATTAAACGGAGATACACCCAACACAGTGCATCTAGACACTTTTATGAATGTCACGCTAAGGACACCAGTTTATTTCTGCTTACCCTGATTAAACTTGTCCCCAGTTCCTATCAGCAGCTCTGCATGAAGGAGATGTTTTGGACATTCATATTGAAGACGCTGACACCTTTCGACCTCAAAGAGTCACTAGGGTACACTAGTTGAGGCAGCGTATGTGTGAAGGGGAATATAGCATTAGGACGTTGGTCTCCCCATCCTAGATACTCATCTTTACAGGACTGTCTATTGATTCCTATTGGAAGGATGTGCATTATTTAAAACCATTTGTTTATTCTTTTATTAGTCTATTTCTTATTTATTTTTTATATACGTGAACTATATAATTTCAATTTTCATCCTTAATTTATTTAACTATTTACTGTATTATTCATCAATCCCCCCTTTTTTCTTTAATTATCTATATAAATATCCCCTTACTCATTTATTTATTCATCTACTTATGTATTTATTTATAGCTTGAAGATTATGAGAATGCATGAGTCAATATCTTTTAGTATATATGCGGTAGGGCATAGGTAAGTCCTATTTTTATAGGTACATATGTTATATAACGTTATCATTTTTATGGTCAGAGTTGTTTTTTGATTTTGTGTTTGTTTTAACTTTTACTTATTTTAATTTATATCTGTTGTAAGGATACTGCCATTACTTCATGATTTTTATTGAGCTAATAGAACACATATTGGAGGAACGCCTCTGAATATTTAATTGTTCTGCACTACAGCTACCAGCGGAGCGGTCCAAGTGTGGAACTTCCGAAATTATATCAGCTGAAGCGCACAGGACACATCTGGCTGCCTACCGGAAATACTGGTATTTAAAGAGGATCTGTCGTCAAAAAAAAGCAGTGCGATCTGAAAGCACCACATTGTAGAGCAGGAGAAGCTGAGAAGATTCAGTGCAGGAGGGAGGGGTTATCAGCTTGGCTTCTCCTACTCTATATCCTGGTGCTTCCAGATTGGATTTCATGCTATTGTGACAGGACCTCTTTAACATGCATGATAGATATATACATACTTATTTTTGGTTTTGGTACATACATACAATGTAATTGTGGAGAACAGGTTCTATGTTTTTTTTAGTTTTGAGTGTCAATCAGGCATATCCTAGTACCGCTGTATAGATCAGAACCTCCAAACACAACATCCAGCAGTACCTGCTGTTTACAGTACGTTTTATGGAATACATAGTTATTATTGTTATTATTGTTCCTGCTCCGGAGAATTAAGCGCCCCGAAATGCGTTTGATAAAGATCTCCTATGACTGGAGGAATGAGGTCTTCTATTTACCAGCTGTCTGTGCGATACAACTTCAGGCGTGAGAGTTATAGGACACATCCTATGTGATTTCCCGGATGGTCCTCCCTCTCAGGTGGAGTGAGTAATTCTAGTTTTTATTTGACATTTTATCCTATATTTCCTTTTTATGTATGCTCAGGTCGAGCACCGCTTTGTATTATTTGTGTCTTCTTGTGGTGGAATATGAGAGGTTTAAATTATAGGATAAACTGGTTCCAGGGTTGCCAACCCTCTTTTCAGATTTTTTTGGACAACTGAACCAAAATTCACGGACAGCCCAAATTTTTTACGGACACACACCCGGCCCCTTTTTACAGGACACGCCCACTTCCACGCCCTCAAAATGCCCTTGAATTAAAAACACCTCAGAATAAGGCTACTTTCACACGAACGTTTTGTTTTGCGGTCCGCAAAAAACCGGATGGCATCCATGTGCATTCCGTATTTTACGGAACGGAACAGCTGGCCCCTAATAGAACAGTACTATTCTTGTGCGTAATACGGAGAAGAATAGGACATGTTCTATTTTTTTTTTTTGCGGGGCTACGGAACAGACATACGGATGCGGACAGCACACAGTATGCGCTCAGTATTTTTTTGCGGGCCCATAGAAATGAATGGGTCCGCATTTTTCATGTGAAAAATGCGGATCGGAGCCTGCAAAAAATACTGTCGTGTGAAAGTAGCCTAAAAATGATTGTCCAGTAATTAAAAATTAAATATGGCAGCAGCATATGGAAAATAAACAATTCTCAGCTGTTCCATCCTGACCGCTCTAGTCTGAGTGCTTTGTTTATATGGCTGCAGTGATGATGCATGTGACGTGCTGGACTTTCTGGCATCATTGCATGGCCATGTAAACAAAGACTGACAGGGATGTAATGGGCAAGTGTGCACATCTGTCACAGTGTTGGCGATGTGCACACTGATTTGCAAATGTATTATATATCACTTCAACACTTTGGAGGGGGCTGGGGGCCTTGGTCTAAGAACATGCCCTCCCTTCACTGTTCCCCTCTTTTGCCGCACTGCACATATTCTCCTCTTCCAGTAGCAGCAGAGCGGCATGAGGAAGGAGGCGCCGTACAGGAACGTCCTGACACTGCATACCGTCAGGACGTTTAAGGGCACTGTGGGCAGTATGATGGGTACCTGTCCCGAGTTCTAGGGCCACCCACCTAGGGTTGGGCGATATAAAAAATATTCAGATGGAGGCAGCCACAAGGAGGCGTTATACTGTATGGGGGCAGCCACAAGGAGGCGTTATACTGTATGGGGGCAGCCACAAGGAGGCGTTATACTGTATGGGGGCAGCCACAAGGAGACGTTATACTGTATGGGGGCCACAATGAGACGTTATACTGTATGGGGGCAGCCACAAGGAGACGTTATACTGTATGGGGGACACAAGGAGACGTTATACTGTATGGGGGCAGCCACAAGGAGGCGTTATAACTGTATGGGGGACACAAGGAGACGTTATACTGTATGGGGGCAGCCACAAGGAGACGTTATACTGTATGGGGGACACAAGGAGACGTTATACTGTATGGGGGCAGCCACAAGGAGACGTTATACTGTATGGGGGTCAACAAGGAGACGTTTATACTGTATGGGGCAGCCACAAGGAGACGTTATACTGTATGGGGGCAGCCACAAGGAGACGTTATACTGTATGAGGGCCACAAGGAGACGTTATAACTGTATGGGGGCAGCCACAAGGAGATTTTATAACTGTATGGGGGCCACAAGGAGACGTTATACTGTATGGGAGCAGCCACAAGGAGACGTTATAACTGTATGGGGGCCACAAGGAGACATTATACTGTATGGGAGCAGCCACAGGAGACGTTATACTGTATGGGGGCAGCCCACAAGGAGACGTTATACTGTATGGGGGCAGCCACAAGGAGACGTTATACTGTATGGGGGCAGCCACAAGGAGACGTTATACTGTATGGGGGCAGCCACAAGGAGACGTTATACTGTATGGGGGCAGCCACAAGGAGACGTTATACTGTATGGGGGCAGCCACAAGGAGACGTTATACTGTATGGGGGCAGCCACAAGGAGACGTTATACTGTATGGGGGCAGCCACAAGGAGACGTTATACTGTATGGGGGCAGCCACAAGGAGACGTTATACTGTATGGGAGCAGCCACAAGGAGACATTATACTGTATGGGGGGGCCACAAGGAGACGTTATACTGTATGGGGACAGCCACAAGGAGACGTTATACTGTATGGGGGGGGGCACAAGGAGACGTTATGCTGTATGGGGGCAGCCACAAGGAGACGTTATACTGTATGGGGGCAGCCACAAGGAGACGTTATACTGTATGGGGGCAGCCACAAGGAGACATTATTCTGTATAGGGGCCACAAGGAGACACTGCCTAGGTTATACACCATCATTCACAGCATCACTATATAGAATGGGGGGGGCCATCATTCTAGCCTAGCAGGCTTGGGGTGGAAGGGGGGGGGGCAACTCCATTATCACTCCAGGCTGCCTCTCTAAGATGGCCTCCTTACCTCGCCCTTGCGCTTCTGCTGTGTGCTGTTCATCCTCTTCCGGTGGCAGTGGGAAGGAGGAGACAGCAGAAGTGCGGCAATAAAGGGGTGCGCTGAGCCGCACACAGCAGCGCTAATACGTGCAGCAACAAGGAGCGGCGTGCCCTGAGCAGGCATTATAAACTTTTCAGCGGGGAAACAAATTTTGCTGCATGCCCGCGCAGCCTAGGGGAACACTGGACACCTCCTCCTGCCCTTCTCGGTCCTCCTACCTCCTCCTCCTGTCCTCCACTTCTGCCTGGTGAGTGTGCCACCAGTGACCCCGCCAGCAACTTCTCCTTTCTGCACTGCACAATTACGCGTGCGCAGTGCAGAATTTGGGGTTCTGGCCAGAAAATTCAAGGACAGGGTTTTTTTCTGCCGGACGCTACGGACGGCAGAAAAAAAACAATGGATTTTTGCGGACTGTCCGTAAATCTACGGACGGTTGGCAACCCTGACTGCTTCTCTGGTTTTAATAGGATTAAAAAAGAAGTGGGGTAATTTCTCAGACTGGTGTAAAGTAGAACTGGCTTATTTGCCCATAGCAACCAATCAGATTCCACCTTTCATTTTCCAAAGGAGCTGTCAAAAATGAAAGGTGGAGTCTGATTGGTTGCTATGGGCAAATAAGCCAGTTCTACTTTACACCAGTTTGATATATGATCATCCGGATATTGGGTGTATATGAGATACACATGTCACTAGTGAGGTTTTTGATATGTGGAGGTAAACATTATTTTCATTCAGTGGGATCCATAGGACCATTCACTCTGCTGGCATCTGAAGTAGATAAAGATGTTGAGTTTTTCTATACTGCAAATATTTGAACTAATTTGTATTATTCAAAAAACAACACAGGTACAATCAGCGCACCACCTCAATGTCAGTCCCCATGCACTGGTGAGGCATAACCAGTTCAGCATAGGGGTGAAGAGTAATTCCAGCACGTGAAGACTTGGAGTAAAAAAATCCTCTTTATCCTCTCATCCTGTGCTAGTCACCTACCATCATTCACTGTGTAGCCGTACTGTATGGCTATGTTTCTGCAGCACTAATGCACATACAGCAAAGCCCCTGGCCACTGCATTTGTCAAGCAGGCTATGATCTTACAGCTCCAGCTGGGACATGAGGAGAGTTCTAATAAGGGCCTTTGCAGAAAAGATGCGGACAGCTCCTGGGTCCTTGTAGTATTAGGCACTGCCTTCTTGTTTGACTTCACACACCTTCGAGCAGTAGGTAGTGCACAATGCTTGCCGACAATGTAATTGTCAGCTGTCTTCCCTCTAACTACTTCCAATCAGGTCATTTATTGCAGAGCAAACCAGAAATTTAAAAAAGGTACATTCCTAAGAGCTCTCCCCTATTTATTTCAGTTGCCAACCAGCTCTGGCCCTGATTATACAGTATGATTTGAATGTAGTATTTGGTGCTAAAAGAGAGCTGACAAATCTGAGTGGCTGAGCTGTTTCTGCCGCCAAATACTGCTTTCAAATGGCCCAATGAGGACCTGAGTCAGTCAGTATGTGACACCCCCCCCCCCAATGTTTTAAGAATTTAATTACACCAGTATGTTACTGTGGACACAATCGATGAGGTCAGTATCTCTTACAGCATCCATTCATTTATACTACTACACTATACTGGGAAATTTAGCTCTTCTTTTGAAAATCTAGTGGTTCTTACAAGAGCCTTTCAAGATCAGCCCCTTATCAACATCCCGCAGTGTTTCCATCTTCAGCATCACCATTGCTTTAGGTTATCACTGCCACCTACTGGCCGTATCGTGTAGTACAGTTAAAGCTGTTATTTCGTTCTGCACGATGGAGCAGTAGCGATTCATTAATAACGTTATGCGAAAACCGTGTTCGCTTCCGCTGCTACATCTGTATCTTTTAAACTGATTGATAATATTTTTGGGGACTGTGTGGATTATCAGATCACTCTATGTGTGCTACACAGAGAAATAAGTGGCTATAAGATAACACTGAGTTTAACTATTGTAAATGGATTGTAATACTGGCGCCTATTGCCCGATGAACAAGCAAACGCTCAATCATCACGCAATCCAAATCTTTTGACATGTTAAAAAAATATTATTTGGCAGGTCGTGGTGTCCAATAACGATTGGCTGCCGGCAAACCACTATACAGCATGGGGACACGTCAGGACAAAGCGATCGGTCCTCCCCATACTGCGGAAGATATCACTGCATGTAACAGCAGTGGTTTCCTCCACTAGCAAGCAGGCGATTACTGGGCGGGAACACTACCCTCCAGACAATTGTCTTGGAACACAATTGGAAATGGTGGTAGGACTTCCTAAGAACAGAGAGACAGGTATAAATGGACTTCCATTGGAGTTTTTTGTAACATATGGTAATGTACTCTTGCCCAGGTGCTATTAGTTATAAGCAAGGCTTATATTAAAAAGGAGTTTTCAAAGTCTATGAGTCAGGTATCATGAAGTGAGGATCAAGTCATACAGGCCGATATCATTACTCAACTCGGATGTTAAACTAATAGTTAAAATGTTGGCACAACTTCTAACTCCGGTAAAAGGAGAAATAGTTACAGTGGATCAGAAAGGATTTATGGCATATAAAACTACCCTGACTAATATTCTGAGATTGCTTTTGAATATTCAGATTGAAGCCGATAATATGGGTGATAAAACCATGAGCAGAGATGATTGATTATGATAATAATATCCAGGGTTTTAGATATGTGTTACTACAGGAAAAGATTATTGTGTCTCATAGGTGAACTGTCAGTGTAATGCTGACAGTTACCATGCATTGCAATTGAAGGTGTTTTATAAAGAAATAAATAAAAGTCATCAACACTGTTAAAATTGAAAAAAATAAAAAATATTAGGTATCGACACATAAGTACTGACCAGTGCCTTGCGAAAGTATTCGGCCCCCTGGAAATTTTCAACCTTTTGCCACATTTCAGGCTTCAAACAAAAAGATATAACATTTTACATTTTTGGTGAAGAATCAACAACAAGTGGGTCACAATTGTGAAGTGGAACAAAATTTATTGGATCATTTAAACTTGTTATGTAATAATAAAACTGAAAAGTTGGGCGTGCAAAATTATTCGGCTCATTTACTTTCAGTTCAGGAAACTCAATCCAGAAGTTCATTGAGGATCTCTGAATGATCCAATGTTGTCCTCAATGACTGATGAAGATAAATAGAATCCACCTGTGTGTAATCAAGTCTCCGTATAAATGCACATGCTCTGTGATAGTCTCAGGGTTCTGCATCATGAAGACCAAGGAACACACCAGGCAGGTCCGTGATACTGTTGTGGAGAAGTTTAAAGCCGGATTTGGATACCAAAAGATTTTCCAAGCTTTAAACATCCCAAGGAGCACTGTGCAAGCGATCATATTGAAATGGAAGGAGTATCAGACCACTGCAAATCTACCAAGACCCGGCCGTCCCTCTAAACTTTCATCTCAAACAAGGAGAAGACTGATCAGAGATGCAGCCAAGAGGCCCATGATCACTCTGTATGAACTGCAGAGATCTACAGCTGAGGTGGGAGAGTCTGTCCATAGGACAACAATCAGTCGAACACTTCACAAATCTGGCCTTTATGGAAGAGTGGCAAGAAGAAAGCCATTTCTCAAAGATATCCATAAAAAGTCTCGTTTACAGTTTGCCACAAGCCACCTGGAAGACACACCAAAAATGTGGAAGAAGGTGCTCTGGTCAGATGAAACCAAAATCAAACTTTTTGGAAACAATGCAAAACGATATGTTTGGCGTAAAAGCAACACAGCTCATCACCCTGAACACACCATCCCCACTGTCAAACATGGTGGTGGCAGCATCATGGTTTGGGCCTGCTTTTCATCAGCAGGGACAGTGAAGATGGTTTAAATTGATGGGAAGATGGATGGAGCCAAATACAGAATCATTCTGGATGAAAACCTGTTGGAGTCTGCAAAAGACCTGAGACTAGGACGGAGATTTATCTTCCAACAAGACAATGATCCCAAGCATAAAGCAAAGTCTACAATGGAATGGTTCAAAAATAAACGTATCCAAGTCTTAGAATGGCCAAGTCAAAGTCCAGACCTGAATCCAATTGAGAATATGTGGAAATAGCTGAAAACTGCTGTTCACAAACATCCAACCTCAAAGAGCTCGAGCTGTTTTGCGAGGAAGAATGGGCAAGAATTTCAGTCTCTAGATGTGCAAAACTGATAGAGACATACCCCAAGCGACTTGCCTATAGAGGTAGTATAGAGGTATAGAGTGGGCTCGGCACGCATGTTGGTACCTGCATCCCAGGATTTAGTGGAGGCCTTTGAAGCACCAGAAATGGCCAAAGGCAGAATGGACCCAGCATGCATGTGGAACCAACACCCCCTGAATTATACGGAGGCCATTATGGCACATAACAGGTAGGAAATAGTGTTAGGTTCCCGTCTTACAGAGATTGCCTTGACGTGTGGCAAACAGGCCCAGATAATTTTGTACAAAATATATTTGCCAAGAATCTCAAATTTACTAAATGAGTGCATCATTAGCATCAAAATATTTTATATTATAATGGCATTTTTGTACTTTATTTGGTTTGCAGAGTGCTTTTGCATTGTATTTCTTTTATTTTCTTTGTGTATCTAGCCATAAAAACGTGCACCTGCACACTGGGATGTGCTGACTGACCCCCCCCCCCTTTTTTTCTTTGAAGACATAGATTAACCCTTTGGATAGCGAAGGTTTTCCGGTTTTGCATTTTCATTTTTCTTCCCTATTTTCCGTGAGCCATGACTTTTTAATATTTTCGTTCACATAGCTGTATGAGGGCTTATTTTTTGTGGGACAAGTTGTACCTTCGTTTGCCGCCATTAATTCTGGCATAAAATGTAGTGGGAAGCGGTAAAAAGATTCCAAATGGGGTGGAATTGGAAAAAAACGCAATTCCTCCACGGGTTCTGTTCCCATGGTGTTTTATTGCCGGTTGCGGTAAGTAGCCACAGGTCTCTGCTGAGTGCAGGACAATAGTACCGCGGGCGGCCCGACATGCACAGCATCATTGTAATCTATTATGCTGTGTGCTCCCGTGCGCACAATCAATGCCGCTCCAGGACATATGGCCCGCTCACGGACCGTATGTCCCGGGGGGCATACAGTCGTGTGCAAAAGCCCTTAGACTGGGTAGTGTAAGTTTACTCCACCTAATTTGGCTTCATTTTACTACGCCCCTTCTGCTAAGTCATGCTTGTAAGCTATGCTCCTTCTTCTAAGCCATACTTTATAGATGCAGTGCAAAGCATGCACATTGTTGTATTTTCAATTGTAAATCTGCTCCATTCTCTTTACTTTTCTTCACTATATGAGCCTGGTCAGCTTTGATGGCTTTTACTGACAGCAGAGTTTCATGCAGAGATATATTTGACCCCTTTCTTCTGCTGCCATTCCCAGCCTCTTCAGAAATACACATGAATGCAAACCTCAATCCGGGAATGCCAACTTAATACAAACCAAAGAAGTTCAGACCCCAGACTACACCACTAAGTTAAACGGACCCTAGATCAAACTACAAAATAATTTATACAAGTGCTACTATTCAAGGGTATTCCAAGATTTACATATTGATGGCCTATCCTTAGGATAGGTCATCAATATCTGGTGGGGATCCGAATCCTGACCCCACCGAACAGCTATATGAAGAGGCTGCGGCACTCTGTGAGTGCTTAGGACTCTTCCTAGGCCAAGTGATGTCACGTTCATTAGTCACATTGAAAAGGCACAGCTCAGCCCCATTCAAATGAACAGCGATACCAAGCACAGCCACTATCAAATGGACTGTGCTGTGCTTTGTTAGCTGTGAAGAGGGTGCTATGCTCACCGGAGCTCAAATAGTTGATCAATGGCGGTGTCAGAGGTCAGCACCCTGCCGATCTTAGAAATCCTGGAGAGCCCCATTAAAAGGGCAATAAAAAACAAAAAGGGCATTTAAAAATAGAAATCTGAGGGGTCAGCTGTAGTCATTGAAAATTTCAAATGCCTTAATAATCTGTGAAAAGGAGATGATAAAATCTACTAAAAAACAAAATGAACATATGTATATATAGGGGTAATAGATATAATGGAGGGGTCACACTATACCAAATGGAAAACAAGTGGTGCAAACAACCGTCCTGACCCATCCCAAATGTCAGGAAAAAGGTAAGTATAATATAACAAAATACGGTGTGCACTCTCTTATTTGGAAAAATGGTGGGAATGTATTGGCATATAAACACATAAACCTAAAAATATGTAATGAAAGTATATCCTTCAGATAATAAATATAATAAATACAAGATGTCGCATTCACTAATAGTCCAAGAAGTGTCTCATATAGATATCAGTAATGCAGTCTCCGGAATATCTATATAAACGTTTGCCCCTCAAAGAAATTTGGAGGAAGATGGGAGTGGCATTTGATTGCCACTGAAGGAGATAGCATTCTCCGAAACGCGTATGGTTTCCTGGCAGAGACACTAGGGTCCGGACCCATTACATATTTATAAAGGAGCAAGTTCACCTCTACCTTGATACCGTAAGCTGCTTACAGAGAATCTAAAGATCGGAGGAACGGGACTCCAAGCTCCGATCACGTGATAGTCACGTGACATACCCACACACAGCCCATACATTGGGGAAGTACGCTGGAGGAGATTACAAGCCGGGGATCAGACTCAAACTATTGCCTGCGGGGAGCCCGCCGGCTTCTGACCCTCAATATTGAACTACTCTGCATATCCAGCATATCATTCCCTGCTACAACATCGAAGGGGTAAGAGCCTATATAGGCAGTTTGGAGATTATCTGCATGATTATCCATTACTCCATGTGACATTCTGAACTGCGCATACCTGGATTATATTTTGCCTCCCATCTTCCTCCAAATTTCTTTGAGGGGCAAACGTTTATATAGATATTCCAGAGACTGCATTACTGATATCTATATGAGACACTTCTTGGACTATTAGTGAATGCGACATCTTGTATTTATTATCTGAAGGATATACTTTCATTACATATTTTAGGTTTATGTGTTTTATATGCCAATAAATTCCCACCATTTTTCCAAATAAGAGAGTGCACACCGTATTTTGTTATATGTATATATAAATATATATATACAGTGCCTTGCGAAAGTATTTGGCCCCCTGGAACTTTTCAACCTTTTGCCACATTTCAGGCTTCAAACAAAAAGATATAACATTTAAAATTTTTGGTGAAGAGTCAACAACAAGTGGGTCACAATTGTGAAGTGGAACGAAATTTATTGGATCATTTAAACTTTTTTTGTAATAATAAAACTGAAAAGTTGCAAAATTATTCAGCCCATTTACTTTCAGTTCAGAAAACTCACTCCAGAAGTTCATTGAGGATCTCTGAATGATCCAATGTTGTCCTAAATGACTGATGAAGATAAATAGAATCCACCTATGTGTAATCAAGTCTCCGTATAAATGCACCTGCTCTGTGATAGTCTCAGGGTTCTGCATCATGAAGACCAAGGAACACACCAGGCAGGTCCATGATACTGTTGTGGAGAAGTTTAAAGCCGGATTTGGATACCAAAAGATTTCCCAAGCTTTAAACATCCCAAGGAGCACTGTGCAAGCGATCATATTGAAATGGAAGGAGTGTCAGACCACTGCAAATCTACCAAGACCCGGCCGTCCCTCTAAAATTTCATCTCAAACAAGGAGAAGACTGATCAGAGATGCAGCCAAGAGGCCCATGATCACTCTGGATGAACTGCAGAGATCTACAGCTGAGGTGGGAGAGTCTGTCCATAGGACAACAATCAGTCTGACACTTCACAAATCTGGCCTTTATGGAAGAATGGCAAGAAGAAAACCATTTCTCAAAGATATCCATAAAAAGTCTCGTTTACAGTTTGCCACAAGCCACCTGGGAGACACACCAAACATGTGGAAGAAGGTGCTCTGGTCAGATGAAACCAAAATCAAACTTTTTGGAAACAATGCAAAACGATATGTTTGGCATAAAAGCAACGCAGCTCATCACCCTGAACACACCATCCCCACTGTCAAACGTGGTGGCAGCATCATGGTTTGGGCCTGCTTTTCATCATCAGGGACAGGGAAGATGGTTAAAATTGATGGGAAGATGGATGGAGCCAAATACAGGACCATTCTGGATGAAAACTTGTTGGAGTCTGCAAAAGACCTGAGACTAGGACGGAGATTTATCTTCCAACAAGACAATGATCCCAAACATAAAGCAAAATTTACACTGGAATGGTTCAAAAATAAACGTATCCAGGTCTTAGAATGGCCAAGTCAAAGTCCAGACCTGAATCCAATTGAGAATATGTGGAAAGAGCTGAAAACTGCTGTTCACAAACGCTCTCCATCCAACCTCAAAGAGCTCGAGCTGTTTTGCAAGGAAGAATGGGCAAGAATTTCAGTCTCTAGATGTGCAAAACTGATAGAGACATACCCCAAGCGACTTGCAGCTGTAATCGCAGGAAAAGGTGGCGCAACAAAGTATTAATGCAAGGGGGCCGAATAATTTTGCACGCCTCACTTTTCAGTTTTATTATTACAAAAAAAAAATTAAATGATCCAATAAATTTCGTTCCACTTCACAATTGTGACCCACTTGTTGTTGATACTTCACCAAAAATTTAAAAGGTTATATCTTTTTGTTTGAAGCCTGAAATGTGGCAAAAGGTTGAAAAGTTCTAGGGGACCGAATACTTTTGCAAGGCACTGTATAAATGCTAAAAAACCAAGGCCAGAGCAGGTAGGATTCCTAAATAATGGCAAGGGGGTGGTCACTGAAGATCATCAAACGGCAGAGTTACTAAATAGGTTTTTAGCTCTGTATATGCAAAGAAGAGAAAGGAGCTGAAACTCATGTTGGTGTTGCCAGTTCTTTTAATATAATAATAAATAATTCTTATTCTGTATGGTCCCCAGTTGTAAGTAGTGAAACCACATGCTAGTGTATGGTCTAGGGAGAGTAATACTGGGAGTGTCACTGGGAGAGAAAGATCTGCTTGTACTTGTAGAGCACAGATTAAATAACAGCATTAAATGTCAATCATCTGCTTCTAAAGCCAGCAGAATACTGTCATGTATTAGGAGGCATGGACTGATGAGACAAGGAAGTAATAATGCCATATTCTAACATAAAGGGCCCTCATGTAATCACAGTCCCCCTGTGTATTCAACTATTAAACTAACCACCAAGAAATATTTCACAGGGAACTAAATATATATAAACCAATGCTTTATTGACAATTCGTAAAACATGTATAAAAGATAATTGAGTAAAAAATAGCAATAGAAGTCATGCAACAGCCTGCCTGTTTATCCTGTGCTTCGCACCATCTACACTTCAGTTGTCCTGTCTGGATCTCAGAAACCTGCATTCAAGTCTTAGTGACTGTTCAGACTATACCTATGTTTTTGGTGTGTTTTCTGTATCTTGAGCTTTTGGTGCCACCAAAGTCCCTGAACCCTGTCTGTCAGCTACCAACTACACCGAGAAAGGTAGCGATCTGGTTGCCTCCTCGCAGCGAAGGCCAGATCCCTGTACAGGGGTTAAAGGATAAATACCAGGGGTGCACTGGAGTAACGCCCTTAGGGTTTAGCCCAAAGTCATACCGGTTATTTGGCACAGTGGGTTCACACTCATTAATCCATAATAGCAGGGAGAGATCTGTAAAAGGTATGCTTGTCCTGCTCTCCCCAGCCTAATGCTGTCAGCAGCAGTGTAGTGTAGTAAGGCTCCACTCCTTGTGTTTTTGGGTCCATGTGGGCACGCTACAAAAGATGAGACATGTCCTATTATTTGTTGCATCTTTCTGATCGCAGACCCATTGAACTCAATGGGTCCGCACTGTGATGCAACATGCACATGGCTAGTATCTTTGTTGATCCACAGTTTGCAGTCCACAAAACAGACGCAGTCATGTGAATGGACCCTTAAACAGACTCTTTTTTGAATGTATACTTATGCATTTATTGCATTCTGACAAACATCATGGCAAAAAAAGCAACAAGTGTTTTAAAGCTTCATGTAAATATACCTGAAGGGCTCATTCAGAAGACCGTATTTGTGTGTCCACATCCGTTCTGCAATTTTGCAGAATGAATGTGGACCCATTCATTTCAATGGGGCCGTGAAATATGCGGACAGCACTGTCACGAACATGCCGGGACATACTGACTTTCCTGCAACAGGTAGCAGGAGGTCAGTGACGCTGGCAACACGTGGGTTAATCTTACTGGTTTTCCTTTAGTTGTTGTTGCTGGCATTCACCACACCCTCCCCCTTCAGTTGTAGGTGTCTTATCAATTATCCTTGCCTATTTAGTGTTGCTTCTCCCACCATGCTGTGCGGTTTATACTTTTTGTTGTATCTGTGGCCTGCTGGTATTTGGATTCTCAGTGGAGATCTTGTTGCTGCCACTAGCTGCTGGAAAGTTAAGTGTCCTCTTTCCCTTTTGTATTTTGTATTATTTGTGTGTATCCCTTCCCCTGTGTTTGGTGATTGGGCCTGAGGGAGAGTCCTGTTCGTCTAGGTTGGTGGAGGAACAGTTTGACTCATTCCTGACATTAGCTTCAGGGTCCTTCAGGGACAGATAGGGTCCTAGGTATCCTGCGTATGAACTCACCTACCTTCGAGGCCTGTTCATACTGGTTGTTAGACAGGACTGGAGTCAGGGTTTCTCTAGGAGGTGTCCATCTGCCTTCCCTAGTTTTCAGGCCCAATCTCCATTCCCCCCCTTCCCTCCTGCGCTTGGTGTGGTATCTTCCCCCCACACCGGAGCATGACAAGCACACCGTGTGCTATCCGCATCTGTACTTCTGTTGTGCAGTCCTGCAAAAAAGATAGAGCATGTCCTATTTTTGCCCTCAAATAGGCATTTATCTTGTTGTGGAACGCACGTGGCCGGTATCCGTATTTTGCGGAGCCGTAATTTGTGGACTGCAAAACACATACAGTCGTCTGGATGAGCCTTAAAGTGACAGGCTGCATCTTCTCCCTGATCTCCTCCTGCTCAGTACAAGACACAGGGGCGTAGACATGCTCACTGCACACTGCCTTTTTGATGCAGCTCTTTCCAGTTCCGATTCTTGTTTTTCTAAGGTGTTTCTTCTCAAGCTCTGAAAGACTTTTAATCTCATGTTCAGTGAAATCATTCATGAGCTGCTACATGGAGGAAGGGGTTTCTCCCATTCATACAGGAAGGTGTGGCTAAACTGACAAAAGCACTCACACAGAAACGTCCAACTGTTTACTGCACACATATTACAGAGATCTGTCTGTTTCCCAGAGCTGGAATCCCAGCTAAACCAGCAGACATGGAGCTTTCTGGGTTTGGGACAATGTTATTGGTTTTTGCGCTTTCCTTCCTGGTAACCATGTGGGTCAGAAGAAAAGGACAACAATCCAAGTTTCCTCCAGGACCTACTCCTGTACCTCTCCTGGGGAATATTCTGCAAATAGATTTCAAGAACATTGTAGAAGAGTTTGTTCAGGTACGTTTTTGTTTTTAAGGACTTGCAGAATACAAATTCAACATTCAGCTTTAATGTTTGAAGGAGATTGCCATAAACTGTACTTGTATGGAAAAATTATATGAAACTGTATGAAAAATCATGTTGCTTGAAGCTTATGCAATTGTGTTAAGGGGGGAGGGGTGGTTATTTAAGAACTGCACTCTAGGAAAATGCTAGAGCTGGAGAGGATTTGTCTTCAGCATTCTTCTTACAGCTTTACAGGTTCTACTTGTAGCTTAACAAATAATGTCATAGTTTCTTTACTTATTTCTAATATTGTACAGAATGAATCATTTAAGCACAGTTGTCAGGTACCCAGACATACCATAAACCTGCTGAAGATGCATGAAAAGGACACTCTTGTCTTCCCCATAGAATCCCAAAGATATCCTACAATATACAGTTGGATACTTTAGGGTCATGAGGGGATTTTTATGTCACTTTTGCTTAAGTCATTTTATTTAATAAATTTGGCATAATTCATAACACATTTCTCCTCAGACATTACTGGAGTACTGTAAGTTTGCAACTTTGTTTGTGATTTAAAAGTCACATTTGATAAATCTGGCATACACCTTATTAAAGGTGTTTTCCGAGATTTTTTTTTTTAAGTATCTGATCTGTGGAGGTCCAACACCCGGACCCCTGCCGATTAGCTGTTTTGAGAAGGCACTAGAGATGAGCGAACGTGCTCGTAACGAGCACTGTAGCGCTCGGCTCCCCTGTGCTCGCATGGGCGCAGGCATCCGCTTCCGTCCTCCTCACCCCATCGAAGCGGATGCCTGCGCCCATGCGAGCGCAGGGGAGCCGAGCACTACAGTGCTCGTTACGAGCACATTCGCTCATCTCTAGAAGGCACCTGTGAGCGCCGCTGCCTTCTTTCAACTCACCAAGCACAGCGCCGTACATTGTATAGTGGTTGTGCTTGGTATTGCAGCTCAATCCCATTCACTTGAATGGGGCTGAGCTGCTCCTAGGCCACGTGACCGATGAACATATTGGCACTCAGCCTAAGAAAAGTAGAGAGAATGCCACAGCACTCACAGGAGCGCCACTGCTGATCAGCGAGGGTCCCGGGTGTTTGACCTTCACTACTCAGATACTGATGACCAATCCTGAGAATCATCAGTAAAATATCTTGGAAAACCCTTTTTACATAGCTAACCATACCCACTTCTCAAAAGTGGTGAGAGCAGCAAAAAAAAAAAAAAAAAAAAACGCAAAAAATCACAAGTTTTGGTGAAAAAAATGGCTTTGTATAAAAATTTGTGACTTTTTACAGCCACATTTCTGATGCAATGAATTGATAAGTTTAAGCTTTAATTTCCAGTCCTTACCATGTTGTTATACATAATGATTTGGTTACTCCTACATTACTTAGAGGCTAGGGACACCTTTTGGGGTATTTTTTTTAATTATTGCATTGTACTAATTTTGGGCAAAAATATCATATGGTTTATATTAACATTTTGTACATTTTCTTCTGCAGCTTTCAGTTTGTGTATTGGCAGGCTCTCTACACTGAATCCGTCAAAGAACTGAACTGACTGCTTGATCTTTAGCTTTATCTATACTTTCCTAACAGCTCATAAACACTCATTCTAGCTGAATTCATTATCAGTTTGATAAGAATTTAGCTTAAATGAGTGTTTATTAGTTGTCAGGGTTTCAGAGATAAGGAATACAGATCCAGCCATCAGGGCAGTTGTCTGACATGTTCAGTGTGAAACAGAGAGCTTGTTAGTCTACCAATACACTGAAACTGAAAGCTGCAAAAGAAAACACATCAACATTTTTAATGAAGCCCAACTAATGGACTTTTTTGAACGGTATTAACTATGTAACTGAAGCACATATTTTATCCCAAAATTAATAGAATGCAATAATAAAAAAATGTCCTCAAATGTAGCAGTAACCAAACCATTATATAGAACAACATAGTAAAGTCTGGAAATAAAGGGGTAAAATTATCAGTCTCTGGAGCCAGAAAGGTAGTTGCAGAGTTGCATCTTCTTGTACAAAACCATTTTCCACCAAAACCTGTGACTTTTTGTGATTTTTACACTTTTAAAAAGTGGGCATGGTTGTCAATAATAATCCAAAAATGCCCCCAAAGGTGTCCATAGCATGTGAGGACATCAACACCCCCCGCAATCTCATTCGTGATGGTGGTGATGCCTGACAGAAGGAGCCTCCTCCCTCTAAAACTGCTTAGATGCTGCAGTCGCTATTGACTATGGCCTCTAGAGGGTTAAATGAAGAGAGAATGAGAATGGGGCTTCTGTTGATTCAGGCCAAAAAAGTAGGAGCCCCACTGTCATGAGAGAGCCAAGCTTCTGGTCTTCGTTGCACTGAGACCCGTGCAACGCTTAGGCTAGGTTACCACCTTTTACAGTGGCCTAGTCTAAGTTCCCTTAGTGAGCACCATAAAAAGGTCTATTGGTGGTCACGAATGGGTAAGGGGATGTCACTATCAGAGCCAGCAGAGGTGATTCTCCTCATAACTGCCAATGACTGGTTGCCTGGGAAACAGCCTGATCTCCCAAACAGGGGCAGACACAGATAGCAGAGGGCCCCTGTGCAAATAATGTGCCTGCCCCCCCCCCCCCCAACCAGGGGCCAAATTCTCAACCTAACATATTCCATCCTAACATTACATACAGCAATACAAAACATACAGGGTAAGGCTACTTTCGCACCTGCAGCACTAAGCTCCGGCCACCTGATCTGGCAGAGAAGGCAAGGAATTTGCTGGACACAAACTCAGGCATGCAGCAGTTTGTGTCCCGTTGATTCTCTGCATTTTTGCCAGACTGAGGCCGGATCTCTGCTGGACCCCATTATAGTTAATAGGGCCGGTGGGCATTCTACATCCAGCAGTGCCAGCTGGTGGAGCTGGTGAATTCTGACAGGTTGTTCTCTGCTGAATCACTAACTCAGATGGCAAAGTAGCCTAATACAGCACCACATACCTCTTGCATCCAGTGATGTCTCCTTAGATGTAGATGTTCTCTGTCCTCATCTTCTCTTTTCAGACCAGACCGCCATGATGATGTCTTTCAGCCATATATAGTCTCTGCAGAGTTTGACAGACATCTTAGATTCCTAGTTTTCCATCATCCTCCCACCTTCTGAACACCCCATCCTGCCACCCCCAATACTGTGCCTGCTGTGCTCCCTATACTAGTTACACACAGATAGATTCTCTTTAATGATTACTGCCACACAGTGTCCTACAAAATAACTTTGCCCAGGAAACAGTGTAAACATAATGTTCCCCAAAAATAACTGTGCAAAGCTGATACCGTGCCAGGGTGCCCCCACAGTAATAGTGCTCCCTAAAATCCCACCAATAGAAATAATTATCTATCAGACAACACGTAGTAGTAATAGTGCCCCCAACAGTCCCCACTGTGTCCCAGAAGTAATAATGCTCCCATAGTGCTAATACTACTATTCATGTTTCTCATATTCCCTCAACTGTAATAAAGCCCACCATAATGCCCCCGGTAGTAATAATTCTCTTTACAATGTGTAACAGTAAAAATAAAAATGCCCTGTTGTGTGCCACTATAAAAAAAAATACCTCCTCTTAGTGACCCGTGTAGAGCCAATGTCCCCATAGTGCCCTAATAATGTGTGCCAATGCCCTCTACTGTGTGCCCAAAAAACTCTGGCAAAAATTATGGAATCACCAGTTTCTGAGGATGTTCCTTCAGTTGTTGAATTTTGGAGAAAAAAAACTGATCACAGACATGACAAAAAACTAAAGGCATTTCAAATGGCAACTTTCTGGCTTTAAGAAATACTAAAAGAAATCAAGAAAAATAATTGTGGCAGCCAGTAACAGTTACATTTTTAGAACAAGCACAGGGAATAAATTATGGAATCACTCAATTCTGAGGAAAAAATTATGGAATCATGAAAAACAAACAAACAAAATAACACTCCATCACATCACTAGTACTTTGTTGCACCACCTCTGGCTTTTATAACTGCTTGCAGTCTCTGAGGCATTGACTTAATGAGTGACAAACAGCACTCTTCCTCAATCTGGCTCCAGCTTTCTCCGATTGCTGTTGCCAGATCAGCTTTGCAGGTTGGAGCCTTGTCATGGACCAGTTACTTTAACTTCCACCACAGATTTTCAATTGGATTGAGATCCGGACTGTTTGCAGGCCATGACATTGACCTTATGTGTCTTTCTTCAAGGAATTTTTTCACAGTTTTTGCTCTATGGCAAGATGAATTATCATCTTGAAAAATGATTTCATCATCCCCAAACATCCTTTCGATAGATGGGATAAGAAAAGTGTCCAAAATGTCAATGTAAATCTGTGCATTTATTGAAGATGTAATGACAGCCATCTCCCCAGTGCTTTTACCTGACATGCAGCCCCATATCCTCAATGACTGTGGAAATTTGCATGTTTTCTTCTGACAGTCATCTGCATAAATCTCTTTGGGACGGCACCAAACAAAAGTTCCAGCATCATCACCTTGCCCAATGCAGATTCGAGATTCATCACTGAATATGACTTTCATCCAGTCATCCACAGTCCACGATTGCCTTTCCTTAGCCCATTGTAACCTTGTTTTTTCTGTTTAGGTGTTAGTGATGGCTTTCTTTTAGCTTTTCTGTATGTAAATCCCATTTCCTTTAGGCGGTTTCTTACAGTTCTTACAGTTCTGTCACAGACGTTGACTCCAGTTTCCTCCCATTTGTTCCTCATTTGTTTTGTTGTACATTTTCTATTTTCAAGGCATATTGCTTTAAGTTTTCTGTCTTGATGCTTTGATGTCTTCCTTGGTCTACCAGTATGCTTGCCTTTAACCACCTTCCCATGTTGTTTGTACTTGGTCCAGGTTTTAGACAGCTGACTGTGAACAACCAACATCTTGTGCAACACTGTGTGATGATTTACCCTCTTTAAGGAGTTTGATAATCCTCTCCTTTTTTTCAATTGACATCTCTGGTGTTGGAGCCATGATTCATGTCAGTCCACTTGTTGCAACAGGTGTGATCACTCCTTTTTACCTGGATACTAATGAGCAGATTTAATCTGATGTAGGTGTTATTGTTTGTAATGAAAATCTGCAGGGTGATTCCATAATTTTTTCCTCAGAATTGAGTGATTCCATGATTTATTCCCTGTGCTTGTTGCCCCCATAGTGCTCCCCCCTTCTCCATAGTGCCACCCATGTGTGCAGTATACTAGATAGGGCCCCCATAGTGCTCCTCCCCCTCCATAGTGCCCCCCATGTGTGCCAATAAATAAGATAGGGCCCCCCATAGTGCTCCTCCCCCTCCATAGTGCCCCCATGTGTGCCAGTACATAACAGTGCCCCCCCTCATGTCTGCCAATATTTAAAATATGCCCCATAATGCTCCTCCTCCTCTATAGTGCCCCCATGTCTGCCAGTATTTATAATATGCCCCCATAGTGCTCCTCCTCCTCTATAGTGCCCCCCATGTCTGCCAGTATTTAAAATATGCCCCCATAGTGCTCCTCCTCCTCTATAGTGGAGGGCCCCCAGCAGATGTCCCCATGAGTGGCAGATAGGGCCCCTAGTAAAGCGTAAATAAAAAAATAAACTTACATACTTACCTCCTTGCCTCTTTCAGTGATGTGATACAGGCCTCTTCTGGCCTGTGTCCCGCGCTGTACGGCTCAGGCGGCGCAATGACGTCATCGCGCCGCTTGCGCCGGCCTCTGATAGGCTACAGGCACTAGGGAGGACCGGGGAAGGGAGACGCCTCTCCCCTGCCCCGCAGCATCCATTTGTATCGCTGTCCTGAGGATGGCGATACAGATGAATATAGAGAGATGAGCGCTTCCACAATAGAAGCGCTCATCTCTCCCTGCCCTGCCACCGAACATCCCATGGGCCCCCTCCCGCAACGGGCCCCTGTGCAGCCGAATCGGCTGCACAGGCGGTATGTCTGCCCCTGCTCCCACATCAGGTATTCTATCATCATAGGTCACATGACACCTGGTGTGTCACGTGACCAGGAAGCGCGGTGTATTTAAACAGGCAATCTGCTGGTCTGCCTTTGAATGGTTCTACATACCTCACCAGCACTTTGGATTGTGGATTGTTCTGACTTTGGCTACTCCTTTTGATCCGGATTCTGGTTTGACTTTTCTGCATCTCCTGGCTTGGTTCTCGGACTTGCTTCTGCCTGACGTATTTGGACCTGGACGTGACTGCTCGTGTATGACCTTAGCTTGGTATTATTTAGTGATCTGCTTTCTGATTTGACATCATTGTTCTCTTTTGGTTTTGATCCAGTACATTTGACTCTGAGTACTTTGGACTGAGTTTTTCATTTAAGATGGACTGATCTAATTTAGTCCTTTTATAAGCTTTGTATAAGCTAAAAAAACAATAAAAAATGTTCTTCTGATACCAATGTGCCTGCTCTGAATATTTGTACATAGTTTTTTAGTATTTGGTCTTGCTGTGGGCAGGTTGCACAACTTACGGAGACTTACTCCTAGCAAGTCCTAACTGGATACTGATTGTAGTCATGAGTCCCCCTTTTTAATGTGTATTAGCTTGTAATAGTATAAACTCACATGGATAAATTTATGCCAACTAACAGTCATATATTTTTATAGCTTGGATCGAAGTATGGACCAGTCTCCATGGCATACTTAGGGCCTAAGAAGATGGTGATATTGAATGGCTATGATGTGGTTAGAGAAGCTTTCCAGGAGAAAGGTGAAGTATTCAGTGACCGACCAAGACTTGCCATTCCAGAGATGGTTTTCAAAGATCATGGTAAGCCTATTTAATACCAGAAAATTTTACATTCTCAAATGACAAGTACAGTACTGTATGTATGCAATCTTTTCATGATACAGGGTTGATCTTCACTAATGGTGAGAGGTGGAAACAAATGAGAAGATTCACCTTAAGTACTTTAAGAAATTTTGGAATGGGAAAGAGAAGTTTGGAAGAACGGGTACAGCAGGAAGCACAGTGTTTAGGACAAGAGTTGCAGAAGAGAAATGGTATTGCAAATTCTCTAAGCTGTTTATTTTATACCAGCTTTGCACAGCAATTTGTTTTGTTGCACTTTATGTATGTATTCCATTTGATACATTTCATACTTCAATAGGAATATTCTTTGATCCCACCTTGTTATTCAGTTTGGCTGTGTCCAATGTTGTCTGCTCCATTGTCTTTGAAGATCGTTATGATTATGAAGATAAGGATTTTTTAGACATGCTTGCTCTTATGAAGGAGACTTTCGAAATGGTTACCTCACCATGGGCTCAGGTTAGTAATACATCAATACAATTCTGAGTAGCACAATGAATGCTAGTATGTGTAGTGCACATTATGGTAGCTTTCGACTTTGCACTGGCAGAGCCGAATGCATTATGCCTTATTCACACATCAGTGATCGGTCAGTGATTTCCATCAGTGATTTTGAGCCAAATTCAGGAGCGTCTCTAAACACAGAACAGGTGCAGATCTCTCTCTTATACCTGATCTGAGCAATTGTAAAAGGAAATGAACAGTAAGGCACTCACAGGTTCAAAATGTCTTCCGTTGATTGTATATCAATCCATTAACAGACACAGCAGGGATCCAGTATAGTGAGACTCCTCCATAATACATTTAAAATAACATAAAATATTACAAAAATAGATACAAAAATTCACAACCAGTAGCAAGTACATTTAAATAATTATAGTCAATAAACCCAAGTGGCTCCAATGTCTCAGTTTGAGAGATTAGGGAGGTTTTGCTCTGGAAATAGAATAGCGTGTCTCCTACTGGATGTTTTAACCCTTAACAATCCTGCAAGCCTTAAAGAGGACCTATCACCATAAAATGAAAAGCAATCTGCAGGCAGCATGTTATAGAGGAGCTGAGCAGATTGAGAGCTGTTCACAGGGGTGGTCTTAAAGGGGCAGTCTCACTTCAGCAAGTGCCATTTATTATGTAGTGGAAGTTAATACAAGCCACTTACTAATGTATTGTGATTTTCCATATTGCTTCCTTCACTGGCTGGATTCATTTTTCTGTCACATTATACACTGGTTGTTTCCATAGTTACGAGTCGACCACCCTGCAATCCATCACTATAGGAAAAAGTGCTGGCTTCTCTGGTGGCCCAGACCGTGGGAGCACACAGACTGGTGCTTTTTCGTATAGAAATGAAATAAGTGCATGTGTTCTGTGACGAACAATTTGTGGTAAAGGGGCCCATATCCTATTCTTCAAAAGGGGCTCGCCTTTGAGAAGCCAAAGTACTGGAATCTTTTTGCCAAGAGGAATTGATATCTTTACCAGGAGAAAATAAAGAACTTTTTTCACAAATATCATAAAATATTGTAGGCTATTCTGATGCTAAATGAGGCAAAATAATACACCCACAGAGTGTAAATTTTTGAACAGGACCATTGTATTATTTTCTTTCTTGCAAAGGCATGTGCAAAAGGTTGTGTTATTCTGTGATGCTGAATAAAACATTCTGCCTTATGAGAAAAACTGAATATTGATTTATAAAATATGCATATCTAATCAAGAACATTTGTTTTTCATAGGTATTTGATTTAGCTCCAAACTTGTTAAAGCGCTTACCTGGCCCACAAAACAAACTTTTCCAAAACTTTGACAAACTGAAAAAGTATGTTATGGAGAAAATAAAAGCACATGAGGAAACTCTGGATGAGAACTGTCCAAGAGATTATATTGATTGTTTTCTCATAAGAATGAGTCAGGTAAGTTTGGCTTAGTTCATAGCAAATGAAGTGGGTAGAGTAGTTTGCTCCCAAACTTCTCATTGCATCTAACAGAATATATAGATTAACCACTTGTTGACTGTGTGAACTTTTCTGCATACATTTGACCTAAAAGTACATCAGATTTTCACGCAAGTCTTAAACTTAGTCCCTATTGCCATAACAGAGTTGAATCATCTTTTTTGTACTGAGGAATGGACAAACATTTTTTCAACTTGCTGTGCAGGACTAATCAACAATTACTTAAGACCTTTACAGCTATTGATGCACAGGGGAGTGACGCCAGATACTGAAAGCAGAGGTTTACATACTGTTGCCATTCACAGACATGTGATATTGGGTCATTTTCCTTAATAAATAAATGATCAAATGTAATATTTTTTTACTTATTTGCTTGATTTGGTTATCGTTATCTACTTTTAGGGTTTGTGAAAATCTGATGTAGTTTTAGGTCAAATGCAATATGCAAAATGCAAATGCAGTATGCAAAAAGATAGAAAATTCTGAAGAGTTTACAAACTTTCAGGCACCACTTTACGTTGATATCTAATAATTAGTGCAAATTGGCATAATTTGGTAAAACTAGGGTTCTAAAAATTTTTCCAACTCACTTGAAAAGTGGGTAGGCTTACAGGAAGAGGCCGGCCTTTTCCGGGAAAGAGGGCATGACATAAAATATATTTTGTTGCCACAGTTCAAAAGTAAACGAACCAATAGTTAGTATAGAGTTAAAGGGGTTGTCCGGGTTCAGAGCTGAACCCGGACATACCCAGGATTTCACCCAGACAGCCTGCCTGAGAAGAGCATCAGAGAATTTCATGCTCCGATGCGCTCCCTTGCCCTGCGCTGGATCGCACAGGGCAAGGGCTCTTTTGTTTACAATAACAGACTGCCAGGCGGAAGCTTCTGCCCAGGCATTGTGGTCGGTGACATCACCGGCTCTGATGGGCCGGCCTTAGCGCTGCCCTAGCCGTTTTACCGGCTAGGGTAGTGCTAAAGCCCGCCCATCAGTGCCGGTGACGTTCACCGGGCTCACTGCTGGGCGGAAGCCTCTGCCTGGCAGAGCCCGGTTCGTCACCGGAACTGGGCAAAATGCCTTTGCCCTGTGCGATTTAGCGCAGGGCAAAGGAGAGCATCAGGGCATAAAATGCTCCGATGCTGTTGTCAGGCAGGCTGCCTAGGTGAAATTCTGGGTATGTACACCTACCCCAGACAACCCCTTTAAACAAAAGTGTCTAGCCATACATCACATACATCATCCAGCCTGAGCCACTGTGATAAATCTGGGGTAGTGTAGGCAGGCTATCTAAGTTTACGCCATCTATAGGATGTTTCAATACATTATACTGTGTGGGCCTGTTATGATAAACTATGAAAATAATGATACATTTTATTATTTTCTCCGCAGGAAAAAGACAATCAAACTACAGAATTTAACTATGAAAATCTCATTTCCAATCTGATACACCTGTTTTTGGCTGGAACAGAAACCACCAGCACCTCATTGAGATATTCGATCCTCATCCTGCTAAAATACCCAAACATTGCAAGTAAGTGACCAGCGCATTAGGTTAGCATCATTCTGTGGTTGTTGTAGGAAAAAAAGCTCAAATCTTATCAGTTTTAGTGGTTTAATTTGGCCTGACTGTAACCTAAAAATAATGCATGGTCTTGTTTGGGAGAATGTTCAGTCCCCATTCTAGTTTCCCCAAGTGTTCAGCTCCTCTTTTCTAGACTACTATTTGTTCCATTGTCCAGCTATGGCGTTCTGCAGCTCTCTCATGGGCTCTTGCTCTTGTCTATAAGCTGGCAGTCTGCCAGTACTACATTAATGTAGACTTTCCTTCCCATACTTTTCATGCTGCTGTAAAGCAGACATAGGAGAGCATCCAGTACATGGCCAATGAGCTGCAAGCAACACCATACTCTCTGCCTCTTTATTTTCCTGACAACTGGCAAATGCAGACTGCAAAGAACAAAATGGGGGTTAATCAGCACATCCCAATGTGCAAGTGCACGTCGCCATGGCTGAAAGCACAAAAGCAAAAACATACACAATGCAATAGCACTCTGCAAACAGAGTCAAAGTACGAAGTTGGCTTACCAACTAAACAGCCCTGGTTTTACCTTCATCGCGTTGTGACAACTCACAAAAGTTGTCTACATTCTGTTGACTGTACCAAGACAGCAAATGTGTGCGATATTCATTCCCAGCTCCTGCTCTTTCCAAACATCCACTCTAGCTAGGAAGTTACTTCTGGAAATTTCTTTCTTAATAGAAAAAAACTTTTGAGATGCGGCATAATCTTTATTATGTATAACATGTTATTATTGTGTGAAATACTCCACAGAGAAAATGCAAGAGGAGATTGACCATATCATTGGAAATGATCGATGCCCTTCAGTTGAGGATCGCATAAAAATGCCATTTACAGATGCAGTGATTCATGAGATCCAGAGGTTTGCAGATATCACACCATTAGGAGTACCTCGAGCAACCAGCCAGGACACAGTTTTCAGAGGATACCATATACCAAAGGTATAAATAAATTCCTAAATAGCGCTTGTATCTGCAGTATATACATTAGGGTCAATTATACATCTTCATAATTAGTGATATTTCGTGTGAGTGAACGGGAAAGGCTTCTTTCACATTTGCGTTATAGGTCTCCGACATATTGTTCCTGCATAGAACAGCCTGCCGGAGGTCTCTAGGTCCAGGAAAGCCATATGTTACTGAAATGCTTTCCGGCCCCATTTATTATAATGGGATCTGGTGGAGATCCAGGCACTACCCACTAAGTATGCTGGGATTCAGCAGGACAAAAAACATTGCATGCAGCATCTGCACCACCAACAACTTAGGTGGGAATTAAGGCTGCTTTCACACCTCCGGTGTGAATTCTGGTAGAGAGCAGCCTACCAGAATTCCTTGGATCCAGAAATCCACCAACCCCATTTAATATAATGGAGTCTAGCGGAGATCCTGTGCATTCCGGCAGACAAGCAGAGAACCGGCCAGACACAAACCGCTGCATGCTGAGATTTGTGTCCGGACGATTCTCAGCTTGTCTGCCAGAACAGCCAAGCTGGAGTTCGACACCAGAGGTGTGAAAGTAGCCTTAGTTGGCACACGTGGATTAATAAGCGCATGTTGCTGTTTCCTGGCCACACATTCTGTTATGAATGACTGTGGAGTGGAGGAAGAGCAGGAGTAGCATTAGCTAATGTTGATGATGGCAATGTGGCCTGGCTGTTTGAATGATGATGGCCTCGTTCACATTGCTGGCCAGTTCTGTTCTCCCACATGAGCCTCTGATGCTGATACATGTGTGGTCAAAAATTGTCTCCTTCTCTTCTTGCAGAGCTTGCACACTGCAACTGTTCTATTGACTGGCAATGTTGCAAAATATTCCCATACGGGAGATGCTGGCACAGATCCACCACCATTAGAGATTGCCCTTACTCTGACAGCCTCTGATACTACTCTAACAATAGTAGTGGCATCATCTGCTTTTAAGCTGACAACAGTATAAGCGGATCTGCTCCTGTTCGTTTTTTGGATATTTGGCCATAAATTGGCCCCGTTCTTTATCACTAACACCTGCCTCCTCCTCTGATGTCACCACATCTTCATCACCCTGATCCGGTTCAAAAATCCAGTCCAACACACAATTATCATAGTCACCACACACACTTTACTCAGACTGTGATATATCATGGGCTCCTTGTTGCCGCTCATGATTCCCACCTGTTTGTCCCAAGTGCCACTACCACCATGGCTACCAGTACCCATACCACCATCACCTAGTGTCATTTGTCACTACCAAACACAGTTATACAGTTCAGTTTTCAAGTCCGCCCCCTCCATCTTAACTTCCTCCTCATGGCAGTCCAAAATCTGACTGTCCTCAGCTCAGGAACACTATCTGAAATGCCTTCCTTAGAGTACCCAGGGTATTGTCTCTTAGAAGAAGAATGCACTCCAGGAGGGGCCAGTGAAGTCAGAGATGACAGAAAAGAAATGCTTCTATCGGGCCTAAGTAACTGTTGTGGAGGAGCGGGAGGAATGCACTGAACACTGTCTCAAAGGTACAGTGTCAAACGAAGAGGTAACATTAAAGGGTTTTCTGTCACCAGGATTATCCCTATAGAGCCAGTTACATGCTATTGGAGGTCTCCTACAGCATTTCAGAAATATACCAGTGTATAAATTTTGACTGCTGTAGTTTTGGCAAAAAAACGATTTTATATGTATGCACATGAACTGTGAAAAGAGCCCAAGGGGCGGTCCTACCCATCAGTGAAGCCCAGCCGTGCCCATTATCTGTGAGCCCAACTCCTCCCCATGTACTCAAGTACCCTCCAAGCTCCTTTGATGTCATTCTGATGCTGCACTGTAATCTCGCTCGAGAGCGTTTACTTATCACACGCTCACACGGTCTCCCATCCATGAGGGAGACATCAGCCTCATGGAAAGAACTGCTTATATTCCAACTTTAACATCTGAAACATCGTACTTCATGTTACTGGTTAATTTGAATTGATATGTTTTAACTTTATGTATGAAAAAAATCCAAAATTTACAGAAAGTATTGAAAAATTAGCCATTTTCTAAATTTGAATTTCTCTGATTTTAAGACCAATAAGTGATTCCTCGCAAAATAGTTATTAATCAGCATTCCTCATATGTCTATATTGGCATCATTTTTTAAATTTCATGGCATGTTAGAAGGCTTAAAATTTTGGAAACAATTTTTGAAATTTTCAAGAGAATTTTCAAAAACGTGTTTTTAAGGACCAATTCAGTTCTTAAAGGGGTTGGCCACTTTGTTAGCACTTATTAAAACTGTAAAGAAAGCAGGCAGACAATAAACTTCCTCATATATCTTATGCAGCAGATCTGCCTGGTTCCTTTGCTATTGGCAGCCACGCCCCCTCTGTGCTTCTCTCATAGCTCCCTGCCTTGTCCATGCCAGCACGTGCTCTAGTCCATGGAAGGAGTGTGCTGCTCCTGGGTCCTAAAGGCACCCTGCTTGTGTCAGAGAAGTTTCCTTCTGCTGTGACTTCAGTCCTGACTATACAGGGCTGAAGGGGCTTAGCAGAGAAACTTGTTAGAAGCTGAAATAAAGAAACTTTGCAAGAGGAAGAGAGACTGAGGAGAATCTGTGATGTAACTCACTGACTGCAGTGATGTAGCAGAGCCAGAAAGGTGCTGTGGACAACAAAGTGTGAGCAATCCTAGTGTCTGTCCTGTCTATGACCACTCTGCAATGTGATCTTATCACAGACATGTTTATTCCAGCCAGACCAACAGGTCAGGAGCTTTAACCCCTTCTGAGCTGTCAGTATGGCTGAGGTCAGTGATTTCAGCAGCAGTCACTGATGTCATCTGTAAATACATGCCCTCTCCTTCCTGCACACTGTATATAGTGATATATGATGCCCCCAATACAGTGATATGTGATCACCACTTTATACTGTATATAGTGATGTGTGACCCCCTGTATACAGTAATAGTTGACACCACCACCATACACGGTATATACTGATGTGTGACCCCCCACCACTGCATACAGAGATCTGTGAACCCCTGTACAGTGACCCCTTTATACTGTATATACAGATGTATGACCCCCCTGTACATTATATATAGTGATTTGTGACCCCCCCTGTACATTATATATAATGATGTGTGACCCCCTGTACATTATATATAGTGATGTGTGACCCCTGTACTTTACATATAGTGACTTGTGACCCCCCTGTACATTATATATAGTGATGTGTGACCCCCCTGTACTTTACATATAGTGACTTGTGACCCCCCTGTACATTATATATAGTGATGTGTGACCCCCCCTGTACATTATATATAGTGATGTGTGACCCCCTGTACATTATATATAGTGACATGTGACCCCCTGTACGTTTAAGTGTGACCCCCTGTACATTATATATAGTGATGTGTGACCCCCTGTACATTATATATAGTGATGTGTGACCCCCTGTACATTATATATAGTGATGTGTGACCCCCTGTACATTATATATAGTGATGTGTGACCCCCTGTACATTATATATAGTGATGAGTGACCCCCTGTACATTATATATAGTGATGTGTGAACTCCTGTACATTATATGTAGTGATGTGTGACCCCCTGTACATTATATATAGTGATGTATGACCCCCTGTACATTATATATAGTGACTTGTGACCCCCCTGTACATTATATATAGTGACTTGTGACACCCCTGTATGTTATATATAGCTATTTGACTACACTCATTTCCTTTTTCCCCCAGATGAAGGGTAGTCATATATTCATAGATGATTGATGGGCTGTCAGCTGGGAGCAGGTCGTATGATGATAGACAGGAGGCTCCTCTGTATGTCAGCAGATCAATTTGTGCAGTCCGTGCACCTAAACAGAAATCTGACAGCTCAGAGCTGCCATAGATTTATGGCTTCATTTGAGTCAGAAAACTGGTGAAAATGAACATAAATTTGTTGGGGTGACTGGTCACGCCCGGTCTCTCCCATTGTCACGCCCTTTAAAAAAAAAAAAAAAAAAAAAAAAAAAGCGCAGTTAAAAATTTGCAAACACATAGAGGGAGATTTATTAAAACTCCTGTAAAGGAAAACTGGCTTAGTTGCCCATAGCAACCAATCAGATTCCACCTCATTTCCCAAAGGTGCTTTGAAAAATGAAAGGTGGAATCTGATTGGTTGCTATGGGCAACCAAGCCAGTTTTCCTTTACACCAGTTTTGATAAATCTGTCCCATAGTTTGCAACTTTTTAACACCACTTTTTAGGAACAAGGGAAATGATAACCTTCCCCCCTCATTCTGTTTTTGGCTTACATCCAGTGGCACAACTAGAAATGACTGGGCCCCACAGCAAATTTATGAAAAGGGTAACACCCCCCCTCCTTTACTGTTGGGACTGGGGCATTCTTTATTATATATATTTATATTGCTATGTCTGTACAACAGTTATTCACTGATAACTGGGTTATTGATGTTATCTAAGGGGCTCTTGTCTCTATGGGAACACAGGTGGGCGGGGAGGTCATGTGACTGCTCCTCTAGACATGCTTGCTGCAGTGCATGCTGGGATTGTTACTTTCACTTTGCAGCTGCTCCTCCCACACAGCCTGTCTGAGGGAGCTCCTCCAGGGAAGTGTGTCATGGTGAACAGGTTAGATAAATGACGTACAGCCAGTACATGTCACCTGAGAAATACTTCATAGTGTTGGCTATTGTCTGGGGGAATTTTGGATTTTTGATACTTAGGATGGCCAACCCCTTTATGTGACTTTAAGGGGCTTACTTAATAGAAACCACCCAGAAATCACTGCATTTTAGAAACTACACCCCTGAAATAATTCAAAACAGTGTTAACCCTTTAGGTGTTCCGCAGGAATTATAGCAAAATGTAGGTGAAATTAAAAAAATAATTTTTTTTGTGCAGATTATCCATTTTAACCCATTTTTCCTGTAACACAGCAAATGATAACAGCAAAACAAACCTCAATATTTTGCTAGGGCTCATGCACATGAACGTATTTTCTTTCCGTGTCCATTCCATTTTTTTTTTTTGGGCGGACCGTATGCAAAACTATTCATTTTAATGGGTCCGCAGAAGTGTGCCTTCTGTTTCCATATGTACATTCCGAAAAAAAATAGAACATGTCCTATTATTGTCTGCATTACGTATAAGGAGAGGACTGTTCTATTAGGGTCCAGCTGTTCCATTCTGCAAAATACGGAATGTGCACAGACGTCGTCCATATTTTTTGTGGATCCGTGCTTTGTGGACCGCAAAATACTTACGGCCGTGTGCATGAGCCCTTACCCCGTATGATTCTGTAGTTTACAGAAAGACCCCATATGTGGTCGTAAATCTCAGAAAAAAAGGAGCACAATATTGTTTTTGGAGGGCAGATTTTGCTGGACTGATTTTCAGGTGCCATGTCATATTTGAAGAGACCCTGAGGCACCCCTAGAAAGGAAACCTCAAAAAGTGACTCCATTTTAAAAACTACACTCCTCAAGGAATTGATCGAGAGTTGAAGTGAATGCTTTGATCTAACAAGCATTTCATATTTGAAACACTTGGCTGTGAAAATGCACCCCATACAGTATGTGGTAATAAACTGCTGTTTGGGGGCACGGCAGCGTTCAGAAGGGAAGGAGCGCATCTGGATTTTCTGAAATTGTTTTTAGGAGCCATAACATTTATACTTTTCACCAATGTAGCTGTGTGAGGGCTTGTCTTTTAAAGGACAGGCTGTAGTTTTTTATTGGTATCATTTTGGGGTATATATGTCTTTTTGATCACTTTTTATACTATTTTTGTGAGGCGAGGTGGGCAAAACTTGCAATTCTGTCATTGTTTTTTTATATGTATTTTTTATGGGGTTCCTTATGCAGTATATATGATATGATAATTTTATTCTGTGGGTTGATACGGTTATGGCGATACCATTTTTATATGTTTTTTTTATGTTTTACAACTTTTTCAGCATAAAATCACTTGTATTAAAAATAAATTATATTTTGCATCGCCATATACTAACATCCATAACATTTTTCATTTTTCACCATTGCAACTGTGTGAGAACTTGTTTTTTTGTGGGATGGGCTATAGTTTTTAATTGAAATTATTTTTGGATGCATATGACTTTTTGATCACTTTTTATTTTCTTGGGAGGTGACACCACACAGGATTAGTAACATGATCCTTTTTTATAGATCAGGTCATTACGGACGTGCCGATACCAATTATGTGTAGTTAATTTAATTTTTTCATTTTTTAAATAAATTATAAATGAGCGGATAAGGGAAAAGGCGATTTATTTTTTTATTTCTTTATTTAAATTTTATTACATTTTCTGACATTTATAAATTAATTTTTACTACTTGAGTCTTCAAGATCCAGTGCGTCTGATTGCTGTACACTGCACTGCAATAGTCATCTAACACTGTCAGTTTAACACTGACACTAAGCCTGATCAGACCCTCAGGGTCTGTCAGGCCTAGATACATGGCAATCCTGGATGCCTTTGTAAGGCGTCCAGTTTACATGATAACCATTGGGCTGCTGCCATAGCAGCGCGGCGGCTCGATGGGGAGAGATGGAGTCCCTTCCCTCTGTTAACCCCATGGTTGCTACGGGTCACTACTGACAGCAGCATGTAAGGGGTTAAACAGCCAGAATCGGTGCCAGCACCGATCTCGGCCATTGCAGCAGGGTGTCAACTGTATGTTACAGCTTACACTTGCTGCTGATAGTGGTGGATTAGGAACAGAGCCGTCGGGGACCGCATGGGAGGGCATCAGGGGCACGAGGTGGCACTGGGGCCAAAAAGGGGGTCATGGCTGATTTCAGGCTGTAAGTGGAGATCAGAGCCTGAAATCGACATTTTTCCATTGCCACACTCAGATTGGTTCGTCTGCACAGACTAGCCAATCAGAGCGATCACCGGCTAGGGACCACTCTTATTGTGGTTGCCAGCTTCTTCCATGTCTCTGCCCTTGAGAGCAGAGACTTCGAGGCTGTGATACTTTAAAGTGTCACAGCCCCCATTAACAGTTTGGACATAACTATACGCCTGATTGCGTGAAATTACTTGTAATCTGGACGTACATTTATGTCCAAATGCGGGAAGGCGTTAAGTTTATCTAACATAAAGGATCCCTCCAATGTACAAGCCCAAACAACCATTGCACATACTAGTTGGGATCTTAAAGGGATCAATTTTTATATGATTGCACTTTACTCATTTGGGCTAGAAATAATTTTTTTCAATTGGTCTTTATTCGAAATGTTCAGCAGTTTCTGTCATGAATAATTAAGTTTTGGCCTAGCTGTAAGCATTTTCACTTTGACTGTATAATATGAAGCACTTCAGTCACCTGTAGCAATTACAAGTCCGGGAGCTCTGCTTAACCCAGCACTGACAGTCTTTCAAACTTGCAGACTTGTTCTTTTTACCTTATTGTGCCAATATTGTATGTGATTGAGCAATAGAAGTCATACTCACAAGTCGCTGGTACAAAACCTTTTGTTTCTTTTTATTTCCTTACTTTATTCCAATATAAAATGGTACATCATGAGGGACGCTGAGACAGACATAGTTCACACCTCCTCTCCTCCACGCAATGTTTCGGGAGAACACGCCCCATTACTTGTGCACATGAGTAAAGGGGCGTGTTCTGCCAAAACGTCGCATGGAGGGGAGGAGGTGTGAATGATGTCTAAGACCCTCTATGCCCCTTATCAGTTTAGTCGCTCTCCTCTGTACTTTTTCAAGCTGCAGTGTGTCCTTTCTAATGACTGGTGTCCAGAACTGAACTGCATATTCCAGAAGAGGCCGTACCTACGCTTTGTAAAGTGATAGTATTACATCCCTTTCCCGTGAGTCCATACCTCGTTTAATGCACTACAATATCCTGGTGGCCTTAGAAGTAGCTGTTTTGTGGATTCTCAGTATGCAGACCGCAAAACACATACAGTCATGTGCAGAAGGCCTAATTTTTAGGCCGTTTTTAGGCATTTCCCTTCCAAGCACTGAATAAAAGTCCTGATAAGAGGACATCAGGCTATTTAGTGTTAAAATGTTTAAAGCTTTAAAGATATTTATTGATGTTACATATATGTTTTTCTTCCTTAGGGTGTGACTGTTTTTCCCATGATAACCTCTGTTTTAAAGGATTCAACATATTTTAAGGATCCAGAGGTATTTGATCCAGCACATTTCTTAGATGAGCAAGGCAACCTCAAGAAAACGGAAGCATTCATCCCATTTTCAATAGGTAATGATGAGTGCGGCATCTACATTAGCGCTTGATACAGGTTCTGTGCACCCACAGAAAGCATATTTTACATACTGATTACTGGCATGTTCCATCAGATGTTTTTAGTACCATAGACTTCCACAATATGGTGTTGTACAGATGAAGTGCCAGGACTCTGCATGCCACTGTACAGGCTCTGCTATGTGCAATGGGGCTTTGTGTTTGGGAGTGGGATTGTAAAAATGCTATATTCATTGTGAAAAACCTATGTCCTCTTTTTATAGGGAAACGGGCTTGTCCTGGTGAGGGACTTGCACGTATGGAAATTTTCCTGTTCCTTACATACCTTCTACAGAAGTTTAACCTCAAGTGTGACAAGGACCCTGAAGACATTGATGTTTCTCCTATTCCAAACAGTGGTGCTTTTGCACCACGACCATATCAGATCTCTGTGACTTTACGGTAACCACCAGCCAGATGACTGTAACATGAAGAATGTATCTTAATGTCAAGTTGTATGGATGAATTTACTTGTATTGAAATTACATGTAAAAACATCAGTGTGAGATATTACTGAAAAATGTTATATATCATGTCTTGAATTACAAAGAAGGAAACATTAAATGAGTATAAATTGGTGCCAATGTGTCCCTCTGCTAGCGTGGTCCATTTATTGTTTAATTACAACAACCTTTACAGCTCTTATTATATTCACCCAGGGGGGAGATTTATTGTATCAACACTGGGGTTCCCATATATAATTTAAGAGGCAGATGCCTGCATTGTGGCGTAAAGACATTGATAAATGTTGCCCAAGGATTTTTAAAAACTATGGGGGTCATTTATCACAAGTTTTTTTGCAGTACAGGGAAACTTTAATGTAAATGATAGGTAATCTTTTTTATTACTAAATTAAATATTTATTGAACTATGTAACTTTGTTTACGAACTTTAATAGTTGTTCTGTAGATGTCTTATATCAGTAATTTATTTCCCCTCCCTGTGTTTCATGGGAAAGACACTTCACCCAACCATGATCAAGATGATGCTCAAATTGTTCTACTCTACATGAAGTCTTACAAAAATGACCACGTGTGTACAATACTAATTCTCTGCTCATGGAACAGCCAGGAGATTGTAACAGCATCCGAGAATCCCCGTTGAGCTATGAGCACTGTTTACAGTTGCATGCAATGTAGTGGGAAGCGAGAAAAAAATCCAAATGGGGTGGAATTGGAAAAAAAACGCAATTCTGACAGTTTTTCAGCATTCATTATGCGGTAAAATTGACCTGTTACCTTCATTCTCCAGGTCAGTACGATACCACACTTATATAGGTTTTCTTTTTTTTTACCTTTTAATACTGGAAAAAAAATTAAAAACCTTGAAAAAACAAATTTTTGTTTAATCAACATATTCTGACCCCTATAACTTTTTTGTAGGTCTGTGTACTAACTGGCACTCGTTAGATTTCTATATAGCCATCAATGACTTTTCAACATAATACAGTGCTGCCACCTAGTGTCTTGTATTGGTATATTCCACTAATAGCTGCCAAGGCCTGTTTGAGGCTTCAGGCTATTAACATAGTATAACAGTTTCTCTGATCACTGCCTGGGAACGCTGTGACAGGAGCGGAAGCGTTCATGATTTCTGGGCAGACGATAGGTGTTATAGAATGGTCCTCCTTACAGAAACTCCATTCTAGCTGACTCACTACTGAACTGCCTATGGAGTTGATGCAATGAGGGTCTATATGTAGGAGTCTTTTCCATACATCTCCTTTTTTCAATCATCCATTGAGCAGTTTGACCACAACATGCGGGAAGCTATAAATCATTATTCTGGATTATTTTTTTTTAATAAGAGAAGTTCTGAAATCTGTTGTCTGTTTTGCCCACCAGCCATTTACTTGTAGGGTAAACTTCTCTGATCCAATAGTGTGGTAGGGGTTATCTTCTTGTTACTTGTCACATAAGAGATATCAGAGGAGTGAAGTGTCTTCTGCTTTTCCCCGAGGTAAGGCCCCAATATATTATTGGTTCCCCATTTATTAAACGTTTTCAATATTATAGTGGTCTTGCTTAAGCCAGAGAAGGTCCCACTGGGGCTGTCCCTCATATCAGGCCATATCTTCAGTCAACATGGACTACAATATTTGAACAAATATTCTTGCCGTAAAATAGATCCAAGCAATCTTATGTTGTGTTCTCAAGATGCAGCAGCCAACAATACGTGACCGCTGCAGCCAATCACTATCTCTTCAGTGCACCGCTGAGGCCAGTGACTGGCTGCAGTGGAGATGTCATGTGTTGTTGAAGTAACATCACCGTTGCTGCTAGGAAAACAGATCCCAAGTGGATTGGAGTGATGGCACTGGATCTGTCAGGTAGGTAATCATCTATTCTTTATTACAGGACGATCTCCAGAGTTGTCCTGTTTCCCGTTGAAACTAGACGACCCCTTAAAAAGAACAAACATTAAAATCAGCTAATGTGCTTAGGTAAAAATGTACTTAAAATGTATTACATGGAAATAAGTAATTACAAATTAAAGGGGTCCACAAAAATATATTAAAAGTAAGCAAGTATATGTGGAAAAAAGCACACTTAAAGGGTTATTCTCATTTCAGACAATGGGGGCATATCGCTAGGATATGCCCCCATTGTCTTATAGGTGCGGGTCCCACCGCTGGGACCCGCACCTATATCCAGAACGGAGCCCCCGAACTGAATGAGAGCGCACTGCGCATGCGCAGCCGCCCTCCATTCATTTCTATGGGGCTGCCGAAAATAGCCGAGCTCCATAGAAATGAATGGGAGCGCACCGCGCATGCACGGCCCAGCTCCCATTCATTTCTATGAGCGGAGCGGGGACCTGTGCCTGGTGGTGGCCGGACCCCGGAAACCCGGGGTCCTCCAGGCGCAGCGCTCCCCGCTCCGTTCTGGATATAGGTATGGGACCCGCACCTATAAGACAATGGGGGCATATCCTAGCGATATGCCCCCATTGTCTAAGATGAGAATACCCCTTTAAAGAGGTTGTGCCATACTTTTCAATGTAAAGTGTATTTTCATCAATTACTCTAGCTCCCGTTCTTACCATTGACACTTCCTACATTACAAGGCTCCAATGCAGGATGTAACCTACAGCAACTGAATATCTGAACAGATTTGCCAGAGTGCAATGGTAGGCTAATAACTTTAGAATTAGGCCTTATGCACACGACCGTGTCTGTATTTTGGTCCACAAACTATGGATCCACAAGATACTGATGGCTTCCGTGTGCAATCCGCATTTTTCTCACTTACTAAAAATGTCTATTCTTGTCTGCAATATGGACAGGAACAGGACATGTTCTATAATTTGCAGAGCAGACACACAGATACGTATAGCAGACCGACTCCATTTTTTTGCAGACCCATAGAAATAAATGGGTCTGTGTGCAGTCCACAATAAATGCAGATCGGACACAGATGCAAAATATGGATGTGTGCTTGAGGCCTAGGGCAGTTTTGATAAATTGTGGTACCATATTTGGGGAACATTATATAACAGCAATATCTGTTCAGTGGGATACATTTATATTAGTGGCACAACCGCTTTAACCCCTTCCTGACATCCACCATACATGTATGGTGGATTTTGGGTGTTTAAAGATGGCATCCGCTCCAGAGCAAGCAACGTAGCTGCTGGGTTTCTGCTGTTTCACACTGTTTCACACACTGCTGGCTCACGTCCACTATAATGACAATCGCAGACATTTAACCCCCCCCCAGATGCCATAGCCATTTGTGACCATGGCATCCGTGGCAGCTTTCCCTGGGAGCACTGTAATCCTGGGGCCCGAGCGGATCGTTCACATGGTCTGCTCTATGAAGGATTCGAGGCTAGTACAGCAGTAGTTCCTATGGAGGCCTGCATGTGGCAGGGCTCCATAAGAACATAGTGCAACTCCCATAGGCTGCAATAGTAATTCATTGCAGTCTAAGGGATTAGCGATCTCCCCGCTTAAAATGTGTAAAGAAAATGTTTTTAAAAATATCTAAAAATTCAAATCACCCCCCTTTTCCCATAATAAAAAAAAGGAAAAATTATATAACTGTGGTATCGCTATAATCGTACTGACCCAGAGATTGATGTGAACCCGTCAGTTTTACTACATAGGGAACTTTGTAAAAACAAAACCCATCCAGCTTTCCACTACATCGTATGCAATATAAAATGGTGCCATTAGTCCTGCAAAAAACATGCCCTCATATGACTATGCGAATGTAAAAAAAAGTTATGGCTCTGGAAAGGCAACAGAAAATTGCTGTGTCAGGAAGGGGTTAAAGGGAATTTGTCACCTCCGACAAGCCCTATTAAAGGGTTTGTGGCAAGTTTTTAATTTAGCCACTATCCACAAGGTTCTGACCACTGTTCCCCCATTCTGATGAAGCGGCAGGTCATGCATGCGCACTGTGGCTCCATTCAGTCTCTATGGGAGTGCCAGAGATAGCAGAGTACAGGGCATAACTTAAAAACTTGGCACAACCCCTTTAAGTACTGTAGTATATGAACACCTGCCACTGACTCCAGATTGTACGTCGATATTCAACCCTGCTCCCTCACTGTTAACCCACAAAATGGCCATTGAATATGTAGAGGACTTCTCCTGGAGTCCTCTCAGTGCATTCCATGGCTGATGCAGCATGGGATATTTTAAAGGTGAATTTTTTTTATTTTTTTTTTGCAAAATTTTAATAGATCTTAGAGAATCGTTCTAATATACATCTCCCCCAAGTTGCAGTGTCTTTGTAAAATAAATACATTCTTTCCCTCTCCTTCCTGCAATGGGGAACTCGCCAGGGATGTCCCTCACCTCTATCCCTACTGGCATTAGCAATTTAGATCCTGGTCACTGGGACTTTTTCCTCTCCCTATTGATAGCATTAAAATTGCAAAACCTATTGGCATTTTATGCAAACATGGTAATAATTTTGGATCAAGCTCAAGACAGTCTGTCAGATAATCATAGTTATTTATAAAGAAAAAAAGGGAAAAAAAGGGAAATTTCAGTCAGCACATCCCAGAGTGCAGGTGCTGGTTGCTATGGCTAAATACATGTCAAATTCTATGTATTTTCTTTTGATAGTTATTTATAAGTTCAGATCCTTCCCTGGACTGCACTTTTGCGCATGCATTTTTTGTGGTAAAACCACCAGCTCCAGATGTCAGCTGTTAGAAATATGAAACCAAGGACACAAGAGTTTTTTTTGCTCCTTGCTCTTTTCAAACGCAGCATGAGCTATAGATATTTTTCATATGACCTTCTCTATAGGAGAAAAAAGCCATGAAGAAAACACCAGTGGTATGTCACACTGGCCCAGATTTACTAATCTTAAAGATGGCATAAGCTTAGACAGGTTGTCTAGCTCTGCACCAGATTTATCATAGGGGCTCAGGCTGGATGATGAATGTGGTGCAGGGATTGACACTTTTTACTGACTCTATACCAAATATTGGTTGGCTAACTTGAAGACAGATTTTTACACCTGAATTGAATAAAATTATGGCGCAAAGTGGTGCATCTTAGTCCCCACCCCTTTTGAGCACAGCTCGTTGTCACGCATGTAAGAAAAAAAAAATGTAGAAACTAGAGATGAGCGAATCATCAAAAATTTGCTTCGGCAAATAATCAACGAATTTATGACAAGATTCGTTCTTAATACAAATTTATTCAGTCGAATTTGCGTTAAAAAATAATTGTTGTTTTGAGAACATTACTGCACAAATTACGAACATACAGTCCAAGCGTTGTTAAAAGTACGCTACTGAACTGAATGCGTTAGCAATAGCGTACAAAGTGCATACGAATCCTTAGCGTACTATTGACTCGCGATTGCATCATAAGCACGCACGTGCTAGACCGCGGCGTACAGTCCTCAGAGGCAGTCCATATGAGCTAGAAAAGTAAGGTGCTCACTGTTAGCAATCCGGCTAAGTGCATAATTTACTAAAAACACCATACAATATGTGCATAATAGGACACATTGCAGTACCTGAAAAAGAATACACACAATGGGCTAAAGTGCTTGAACGTTGCTGAACCTGTAAAAACATTATTGCTATGCTAAAACACAGCAAAGACATAATTATGCAAACATTTTAGTGCAATCAATTTCACATTTGCAAGCATAATAGGCTCAGATATATACGTTTGAGTCTCTCCTCATGGCTGTTTGGCATAAAACACTGGAACACAGTCCAAAATTCTATTGTAATCCACGTGAGGTAATTTTGTAATCCAAACAGGTAATGTGTAATCCACATGGATAATTTAAAATAGCAGCAAATAGAGAACCCCTTTTTGCAAAGGAGGCTCCCAAATAACCTGAGAAGGGGGGGGAATAGGTGCGCTTAGGCACAACTGGGAATTTTCTGCAGAATGGGGGGGGGAGACCTAACAAACCATGTCCATCTGGGTGAGAGTCAAACAGGGGGCAATAAAAACAACATAAACTAAAAACAAGTACCAACTAGCTCTTACCCGTCAGGTGCAGTCCATGTTGTGGCTCCCATAGGTCTAGACTCCAGAGGTGTCCTTTAAATCAGCCAGACTGACAGCCAGTAGAAGGGTTCCTCAGATGAGGGACCTGAAGTCCTCCTCGCTGGAACTGCTGCTGAATGACATTAGAGGACGCTCTTGCCTCCAGTAGGCCAAGCTGGCTGCCGTGGTTGAGATCCACTGCCCTCTTCTGCCAGAAGTCAGACTTGTCTCGGTGGTGGTCACACTGGTGAGCGCTGCAGCCACTTGCGCCTTCACTTTTCCGGATACTCCTGCCGGGACAGCAGGGATAAGGAATTCTGGCTGCAGCGGTTCAGGCAAGGTTGCACCCAGGGAAGAACCGCCAGCACCCCAGGCTGCTGCTGACTTCATTTTCCAGGGTAGTTGGTAATGGATCACCGTGGACTGGAAAGTAAAAGATGATGTTGTCAGCTGACCCAGCTGAAAGGACTGTGATGGTGGTGGCAGTCCAGGGATCACAGGCTCCGGCTGTGGCTTCTCTCTGAAACGAAGGGTGCCATCTGGTGACTCCTGTAGGCAGCGCACGCGTCCTACGCCTGCTGGTTCCTCCGGCAGGATGTGACAGGGTTGGGGCAGGTACGGCCATTTCACTGACCTGCGGCCCACAAAGTACTCCTTGCCGTCATCGTCGTCCACAAGGAAGCCACAGCCTCGCTCCACTGAAAACCATAGGATGGTTCCCTTACGCCATTCCAGTGTAGGGTCTACCGGCCTCGGATGGTCCAGTACTTGGATGACCCAGTCCTCCACCACATTCTTGTAGTCCCATACGGTCTGGGCGTGGGCCGTCACTGATGCAGGCACAATGGGATTCTGCCGCATGGAAGGTGTTGCCGTTCTCCTCCTGGGCGGCGGAGCGGACGCCCCAGCCGCCTTACCAGCCGGCACGGCAAACATCGAGTCAGGAGCCGGTGGAATTCTCTTGGCCAATTGTGACACTGTGATCTCCTCTGAACTGGACGGTGGGTCGGGGTACTCGCTACCAAACACCATCTCTCCCCACTTTGGTCGCAGTTGTTTCGCCATGCTGTGGTATCTTGTTCACCGTTGGCTTGAACTGGAGAGGAGGGCGGAGTAATGAGGGAGGAGTCTTCACGCCCTATAAGTGCAAATAGATAGTTCCCGGTGGGCCAGGCTGGTTTTTCCCGCTTCTGAGGGGGGCATTTCTTCACTTCCCGCTCTTGAGGGGGCATATCGTCATTTTCCTGCTTCGGGGGGGGGGGGGTCAGAAGAAGAATGCGTATGTAGCGTTAGCGTTCAAAATTTTAAGAACATTTATGAATAATATGAAGCGAATCTGAATAAATTGGATTCCCTTCGGAGTAAGAAAAATTGAGGATTCGTAACGAATCTATGAAGCTGTGAATAGATTCACTCATCTCTAGTAGAAATCCTTGATCACTTTTTATACAGATTTTTGACACATATACATTAGTAAATCTGAGCCAATGTGTGCACAAATGGCAACCTCCCCCCCTACAAACATGCAAAAATGCAGGTACAAAAAAAAAACACAAGTGAAGGAAGGGAGCTGATCTCAAGTTTGTCCACAAATAGATTTAAAAATCTAAAAAAAAAATCTAAACTTTCTTGTCTGTTTTACTAAAATATATAACCAAAAACCACACACTGGGAAAATAGAATTATTAGAAGGCGCATCTGAAGCCATGATTAAACCCGGCATACTGTCCTGTAGGTTTGATCAAAGTGAATTAAAGGGGTTATCCTGGAAAAGATAATGATGATTTATCCTCAGGTTAGATTATTTTTATCACATTACCAGGGTCCAAGTCCCGGCATCCCCGCAGATCAGCCGTTTAAGGGAGTCGCTGCAATCGCTGGAGTTCTGGTGAGCCATACAGGTTCCTGGCTGCTTTCCAAGCACAGCGCCGTACATTATATAGTGGCAGTGCTTGGTATTGCAGCTCAGCCGCATTGGCTTGAATGGGGCTGAGCTGCAGCTAGACCATGTGACCAATGAACAGTGATATCACTGGCCTAGGAAGAGCCTGCAGTGCTCAAAGCCTCTTCTAACAGCTGATCAACAGGGGTGGCACCCCCATAGATCTGATACTGATAAGCTATCCTGAAGATATGTCATAAATATCTTTTCCTAGATAACCCCTTTAAAGGGGTATTTCCATGTCAAACATTGGTGGCATATTGCTAGGATATGTCACCAATGTCAGATACGTGTAGGTCCCATCTATCTCCAGAACGGAACTCCCCTCCCCTGCCTACAGCGAAGGAGAGCGCACCGCGCAAGTGTGGCCACCTTTCATTCACTGTTATAGGACTTCCAAAAATAGCTGAGCTGGTCTATATTCAGAACTCCTATGGAGTGGATTGAGAGCATGCAGTGCATGTGCTCTCTTTCACTTAGGGGGACCCATTCTGGAGAAATGTGTGGGTCCCGCACCTATCTGACATTAGTGCCATATCCTAGGGATATGCCACAGCTGCAGCAGAATCTTAACTTTTATTATGCAAATGAAGTGATAGGAACACTGAGGGGCTGGCCTAGCTACTCAGAGCATGGCTTCACCTCCTTCTCTCTTCCCGTCGCAATTCCCCTCCTAACCTGATTGACAGGGCCAGGCCTCCTCACTGTTCAGATACCTGGCCCTGAAATTGCGCTTGCAGTGCTCCAGACTAAAAAATAAATACCTAGGAGCCATTGGCTCCTAAACTGAAAAATGAAGGAGCCAAATTAAATTTTTAGTCACCAAACGTAAAATACAAATAATTCTAAAAGAAAAGTTGGAGGAGGTGAGACACATGTCACAGAAGTGAGCCAGCTCTAGTTCTTACATCCAATGACATCTCCTGTGATGTAGACATTCTCTTTCTTCATCCTCTCCGTTGGACCCAGACTGTCATAACAAATTCTTTTAGCGGTGCCTTGTCTCTGCAGAGTTTATTACACAGACATGTTTAATTTCTCAATTTTTCCCTCAACCTCCCGATCCTGGTGTCCCAACAATGTCCTCCTGCTGCCACTCCCTATACTGTGCCCATTGTTCTCCCCAATGCCCCAAAAGGTATACTGCCAAAGAAATAGTGATCCCCAGTATAATGTCCCTATAGTGCCTCCAGCAATTATAATGCCCCCTAGAGTGCCCCCAGTAATAATAATGTGCGCTAAAATGCCCCCAGTAATAATAATAAAACCCTAAGTTGTGCTCCCAATAATAATGCCTGTATAGTGTCCCTAAAAATAATGTCCCCTAATATGCCCCTGTAACAGAAATATCCCTACAGTGCCACTAGCATTAATATCTCCTGTTTACCCCCCCCCCAGTAAAAATGCCCTAACAGTGCCCCCAGTAGTAATAATGTCCCCTCTAGTGCTCCCCAGTAATAATGCCCCTGTACAAAAAATCCAGCTATAGTGCTCCAGTATTAAAAGTGCCCTAATAACCCCAGTGCCACCAGTAATGCTCCTTATACTGTCCCCAGAGTACCCTCAATAATGCTTCCAGTTATGTCACCCACAGTGCCCCTCCCAGTAGTAATGTCTCAACAGTGCCCCTCCAGCAGTACTGTCCCCTCAACAGTGCCCCTCCAGCAGTACTGCCCCCTCACAGTGCCCCTCCAGCAGTACTGCCCCCTCACAGTGCCCCTCTGATAGTAATGTCCACCAGAGTGCCATTTCAGTATTTATGTCCCCCAGTGCGCCCCACAATACTCATCCCAGAAGTGTCTTCACTTTTGGGAGGAGACTGACGTCATAAGCGCTTGTGCAGATCTCAAAGGGGAGAGCCTTTTGAGATGAAACACACATGCTGATGAAGTCTCGCCTGCGCAAGCACAAGATTTCAGGCCCAGAAATCCGAACAGTGAGGATGGCTGACCATTTAAGATCGTCAACCCTACCAAGCATATGCAGTATATAGGGCTGATCATGGTGACAGACGCACTTAACAGTATAAATCTGTCCGGTACACCGACCACTTCTCCAAGCTCTTGGGCAGCCGGGGGGCGGTAACAATGCTGTGGGTTGATAAGCTGGGGGAAGACTCCATTAATAAAGAGAAAATAAAACTGAAAAAAATGTCACACAATCATTACCATCCCTATGAATATAGCTTTATACTGATCAGCAGCAACAGTCCCATTCTGCAGCACATCTCCACCCTCCAACATACAGTCTCATGTAAATAACAACCCTCCCCTCCAACATAGTCCCATGTAAATAACAACCCTCCCCTCCAACATATAGCCCTATGTAAATAACTTCAGTGCCCTCCCTTCTGCCCCAACGTACAGTCCCATGTAAATAACAAAACTACCCTCCAATATACAGTCCCATGTAAATAAAATCCTTACCCTCCAAAATAGAGTCCCATGTAAATAACCACTACCCTCTGAAATACAGTGCCATATAAATAACATCACTGCCCTCCAATTTACAGTCCCATGTAAATAAAATCCTTACCCTCCAATATAGAGTTCCATGTAAATAACCACTACCCTCCAAAATACATTGCCATATACCATCACTGCCCTCCAATATACAGTCTCATGTAAATAACATTGCTACCCTCCAAAATACAGTCCCATGTAAATACCATTGCTAGCCTCCAATATACAGTCCCATGTAAATACTATTGCTAGCCTCCAACGTATAGTCCTATGTAAATAATACCACGCCCCTCCAACATACAGTCCCATCTACATAACATCGTTCCCATCCAACATACAACCTCCCACTCCTCTGTCTTCACTTCACCAACATACATTGAAGTTTTCTTCGTAATCTAGGAGACCCTGCCCACTAGACCACAAGACTCCGCCTCCCCCTGTGACCTCATAGCCACCAGAAGCAACTCCATTCTAGTCTCTACCATTGAATAGTAGAGTCTGACCGATTGTTTACTGCGCCTGCGCGCATCATAACCTCGGCAGTTGATTGCACAACCTGCCAGAAGGCGGACAATTACGAAAACGCGTGAGTCCAGCAGTGTCGGCTAAGATGGCGGCTAATGTCACCACCAACCCTTCACAGTTACTTCCGCTCGGTATGTATGCTCTTGTAAGCCCCGTGGTTTCATGCAGGGCAGAGCAACCTGTGATGGCAGAATATGCTGGGACTTGTAGTACTACAGCGCAGAAAGCGCTCTGATTTGTACGTTTCCCTTTTGTGTTTTCACAGAGCTGGTAGATAAGTGCATAGGGTCTCGTATCCACATTGTCATGAAGAGCGATAAGGAGATTGTCGGCACGCTGCTGGGGTTCGACGATTTTGTTAGTATCCTTTAGTGGTGGCCATTATGTGGTGGATGGGCTGTCCCTACAGGGATGCATGTGCTGAGCAGCATGTAATCACAGTGTCTGGGGTGGAAAACCACAGTGTGAGCTGAAGGGCTTTTATATTCATGTGCTATCCTCAGGACAGCCACCAGTATCACATTGGCGGAGGTCTATCCTATCCTCAGGACGGCCACCAGTATCACATTGGCGGGGGCTATCCTATCCTCAGGACGGCCACCAGTATCACATTGGCGGAGGTCTAATCTATCTTTAGGACAGCCATCAGTATCACATTGGCGGAGGTCTATCCTATCTTTAGGACGGCCATCAGTATCACATTGGCGGGGGGCTATCCTATCCTCAGGATGGCCACCAGTATCACATTGGCGGAGGTCTAATCTATCTTTAGGACAGCCATCAGTATCACATTGGTGGAGGTCTATCCTATCTTTAGGACGGCCATCAGTATCACATTGGCGGAGGTCTATCCTATCTTTAGGACTGCCATCAGTATCACATTGGCAGGGTCTATCCTATCCTCAGGACAGCCATCAGTATCACATTGGTGGGGGGCTATCCTATCCTCAGGATGGCCATCAGTATCACGTTGGCGGGGGGCTATCCTAGCCTCAGGACGGCCATCAGTATCACATTGGCGGGGGGCAATCCTATCCTCAGGACGGCCATCAGTATCACATTGGCGGGGGGCTACCCTAGCCTCAGGATGGCCATCAGTATCACATTGGCGGGGGGGCTATCCTATCCTCAGGACGGCCATCAGTATCACATTGGCGGGGGGCTATCCTAGCCTCAGGATGGCCATCAGTATCACATTGGCGGGGGGGGGGGCTATCCTATCCTCGGGACGGCCATCAGTATCACATTGGCGAGGGGCTATCCTATCCTCAGGACGGCCATCAGTATCACATTGGCGGGGGGCTATCCTATCCTCAGGACGGCCATCAGTATCACATTGGCGGGGGGCTATCCTAGCCTCAGGACGGCCATCAGTATCACATTGGCGGGGGGGGCTATCCTATCCTCAGGACGGCCATCAGTATCACATTGGCGGGGGGCTATCCTAGCCTCAGGATGGCCATCAGTATCACATTGGCGGGGGGGGCTATCCTAGCCTCAGGACGGCCATCAGTATCACATTGGCGGGGGGCTATCCTATCCTCAGGATGGCCATCAGTATCACATTGGCGGGGGGCTATCCTATCCTCAGGATGGCCATCAGTATCACATAGGTGGGGGGCTATCCTATCCTCAGGACTACCATCCGTATCTGAGTGGCGGTGGTCCATCCTATCCTTAGGATGTTTTTATGAGGAGGTGAGTAGAAGCCTGAAAAGGCTGTGGATATTGTGTTTTTGGACTTTGCAAAGGCGTTTGATACTGTCCCTCACAGACGACTAATGGGTGAATTGAGGTCTATTGGTTTAGAAAATATAATTTGTAATTGGATTGAAAATTGGCTTCATGATCGTATCCAAAGAGTTGTGGTCAATGATTCCTACTCTGAATGGTCCCCGGTTATTAGTGGTGTTCCCCAAGGTTCTGTGCTGGGTCTGCTATTATTTAATGTAAAGACATCTAAGGGGGGACACGATTAACCTGTGCAAATATATAAACGGACCGTACAAAAAATATCACGGGAAGCTATTCTGTGTTAAACCCCCTCAAAAAACAAGAGGCCACTCCCTACGACTGGAGAAAAAAAGATTCAGTTATAAGAGGCGACAAGCATTCTTTACAGTAAGAGCTGTGAATCTCTGGAATAGCCTGCCGCAGGAGCTGGTCACAACAAATACAGGAGATGGCTTCAAAAAGGGTTTAGATGACTTTTTAATTCAAAATAACATTGAGGCCTATGACAATGTATAGAAATCTTGTTCTACACACCCTTTCTCTTTGCTCCCCCCATCCCCCCAATCAGATGTTTGAGAAGGCAGTGTTGCTCCATTCACTTTAGTGGGGCTGAACGCATTACAAAGCACAGCCATTATACAATGTACAGAGCTGTGCTTGGTAAGCTCTGAGAAGGCAGTGGCGGTCACAGGAGCACTGCTGCCTTCTCAAACAGCTGATCAGCAGGGGTCCCGGGTGTTGGACCCCCACAGATCAGATGCCTATGACCTAATCCCTTTAACTTGTTGCCGACCTAGGACGAGAATGCTCGTCCTAACTGGCCGGTAGTTAACGCCTTAGGACGAGCATTCTCGTTCTAGGGTTAACCGGCAGCCCGACACGCGATCCGCAGCAGGAGCTCGGCTGATACTGACAGCCGGGCCTCTGCTGTATCCGCCAGCATCGGTGATAAAAAACCGATCCCAGCGGATTAACCCCCTGTATGCCGCTGTTACGCTAACCGCGGCATACAGGGGGTTTGCGGCAGCTTGTACAACCCAATCGGATCCCCGTGCAGCGGTGGGGGGGACCCGATGGTTGCTATGGCAGCCCCGCTGCCTTGCACAGGCATCGGAACTGCCAGCTACGCAAGCCCAGGAGATCCAGCCACAGGGCTGGGTGTCCTAGGCAACTGTCAGCGTCTTACAGTGTAAGATGCTGACAGTTCAATACAGCACAATACAGATGTATTGTGCTGTATTGAAACAGGGATCAGACCCTGATATGTTGAAGTCCCATAGTGGGACATAGGTCAAAAGTAAAAAGTAAAAAAAAGTGAAAAAAAGTTTAGCAATAAAAAAAAATTTGTTTCAATAAAAAAAAGCCCCTTTCCCATAAAAAGAGAGATATAAAATTGTAAAAAAAATAAAGAACATACATATTAGATATCGCCGCGTCCGTAACAACCTGCTCTATAAAAATATCACTTGATCCACCCCGCCCGGTCAACACCGTAAAAAAATAAAAATAAAAACTGTGCTAAAAAAGCCATTTTTTTGTCACCTTTCATCACAAAAAATGTAATACCAAGCGATCAAAAACTCATATGTACGCAAAAATAATACCAATCAAACCGTCATTTCATCCCGCAAAAAATGAGCCCCTACATAAGACAGTCGTCCTAAAAATAAAAAAAAAATACAGCTCTCAGACTATGGAGACACTAAAACTTAATTTTTCGTTTCAAAAATATTATTGTGTAAAACTTAAATAAATAAAAAGTATACATGTTAGGTATCGCCACATCCGTAACAACCTGCTCTACAAAAATTTCACATGACCTAACCCTTCAGGTGAACACAATAAAAAAAATAAATAAAATAAAAACAGTGTCAAAAAAGCCATTTTGTTGTCACCATACATCACTAAAAGTGCAACACCAAGCGATCAAAAAGGTGTATGCCCCCAATCTAACCGTCACCTCATCCCGCAAAAAATGAGCCCCTACCCTACCAAAAAATGAGCCCAAAAAATAAAAAAACTACAGCTCTCAGACTATGGAGACACTAAAATGTGATTTTAAACACATTTTATATATATATGTTAGGTATCGCCGCGTACGTAACAACCTGCTCTATAAAAATATTACATGATCTAACCTGTCAGATGAACGTTGTAAATAACAAAAAATAAAAACTATGCCAAAACAGCTATTTTTTGTTACCTTGCCTCACAAAAAGTGATCAAAAATCGTATGTACCCTAAAATAGTACTAACAAAACTGCCAAATTATCCAGTAGTTTCCAAAATGGAGTCACTTTTGCATCAGGGGGTCTTGAAATGTGACATGACAACTTAAAATTTTCCCAGTGAAATCTGCCCTCCAAAAACCACATGGCACTCCTTTCCTTCTGCGCCCTGCCGTGTGCCTGTACAGCAGTTTACTATCACAAATTGGGCGTTTCTGTAAACTACAGAATCAGGGTAATAAATATTGAGTTTTGTTTGGCAGTTAACCCTTGCTTTGTTAATGGAAAAATTGATTTAAATGGAAAATCTGACAAAAAAGTGAAATTCTGAAATTTCATCTACATTTTTCTTTAATTCTTGTGGAACACCTAAAGGGTTAACAAAGTTTGTAAAATCAGTTTTGAATACCTCGAGGGGTGTAGTTTCTAAAATAGGGTCATTTTTGGGTGGTTTCTATTATGTAAGCCTCACAAAGTGACTTCAGACCTGAACTGGTCCTTAAAAAGTGGGTTTTGGAAATTTTGTGAAAAAATTCAAGATTTGGTTCTAAACTTCTAAGCCTTCTAACGTCCCAAAAAAATAACATGTGATTTTCAAAATGATCCAAACCTGAAGTAGACATATGGGGAATGTATTCTAATACTAAGGTATTACTATGTATTTTAAAAGTAGAGAAATTGAAATTTGCTAATTTTTCAAAATTTTTGGTAAATTTGGTATTTTTTTTTTATAAATAAAAATGAAATATTTTGACTCCGTTTACCACTGTCATGAAGTACAATATGTGATGAGAAAACAATCTCAGAATGGCCTGGATAAGTAAAAGCATTTTAAAGTTATTACATCACAAAGTGACACATGTCAGATTTGCTAAAAATGGCCTGGTCCTTCAAGGGGTTCTCTGGGAATTAAGAAAATGAAAATACTTAAATATTACTTTATGATAAATATATTCCCAAATGGCTAATGGCTCATTTTGTCTGGGGAGAAATCATTAGGAGAAACAAAATGGCCACTGTCCTACTAGTATAACACAAAACCTGTCCTAATCACACAGGTGGACAAGTTACTTCACAACACTGAAGTAAAGAGCTTCCTCATCCTCTTCTCTGCTTGTCAGGGATTATGATCCTGAATACAGATGTTAAGATCTTTAGCCAAATCTCTGTAGGAATTGTTTTAATGAGCTTATGTGGCTAATGAGCCGCAGCACTTGTATGTAGTCTCCATTACCACAGCCCCACTTTACCACAGTCTGTCCTGTCCATCCTTTCTGTACTTCATGTCTCCTCCACTCCTACAGAGATTCAGCTGAAGATCACATTAAACTCTATTCAGGTTCATAATCCCTGACAAGCAGAGCAGAGAGAAGGATGAGGCAGCTCTTTACCTCAGTGTTGTGAAGTAACGTGTCCTCCTGTGTGATTAGGACAGATTTTGTGTATACTAATAGGACGGCAGACATTTTATTTGTCCTAATGATTGCTCCCTAGACAAAACGAGCCATTATAACTAATGAAAGATATTTGGGAATATATTTATAATAAAGTATTATTTATGTATTTTCATTTTCTTAATTCCCGGAGAACCCCTTTAAGGTGAAAAATGGCAGGGTTCTTAAGGGGTTAATACCATGTTATCTTTATGTATACAGGATGTGGCAAAAACAGCAATGCCATGTATGTGTGATTTTTATGGGAAAAATGCATTTTTTTATTTTTTTAAAATAAATTTTATTAACCTTTAATTTTTTTCCTCAGTAGGGGAGCTTACTTTACTTGTCACTGCAGGCCTGGGGGTCTCTGTCAGGTTTGTTCAGCTGTTCCTCAAAAGATAGGACATGTCCTATCTTTCACCGCAGATTGCGGTCCCATTGAAGCCAATGGATCTGCACTGCAATGCTGGGTGCACACTGCCGGTGTCCGTGTTTTGCAGATGTTGGTTTGCAGCCCCCCAAAATGGACATTCGTGTGAATAAGGGTGACAGAACATTTCTAAATGCTGTATAGTGAAGCCACATCTTCAGGAGTCAGAGTTCGTATACTAGTGCACTGTTGTCGTGTTTCCTTGACGTTGCTCTTCAGATATGGTACTAGAAGATGTCACTGAATTGTAAGTATTTTACTAGTTTTATCATTGGAACTTGTCCTTGCATGTTAGAGTATTTAGTTTGCAGACACTCCTGTTGCCATCTTTTTAAACCTGTGCAGGAAAATGAGTCTCCCTTTTACACAGGCTGAGGTTTGGGACAATTATTGGGGTGAATATTATCAGGGACAATAATCGCCCTGCGTGAAGATGATCGTGTGGTCGCATCTTTTGTCAGCAGTACATTGCCCTGTGTAAACAGGGATGTACTGTGGATGAACATGGATGCTGTCAGTATTTTGAGTGGTTCTTTGTGCGGTTTTCACCTTTTTCAATGCACGGGTGAGATCTGCGTCAAAACCGCGCCAAAAACCTACAAGTGACACGTGTGTTTGGTGCGGAAACCTGTGTACAGGTAGCATAAGCCAAACTTCCAAATTCAACTCCAGCTCCGGACTTCATCATAAAATGGCTCCTGTATAATAATTAGTAATCATCACCATTAGAGTTGATCGAACGTGCTCGTAATGAGCACTGTAGTGCTCGGATCCCCTGCGCTCGCATGACCGCAGGCATCCAGATCCGTCCTCACCTGACTGTAAGTCAATGGGGGCGGATCCGTTTGGTATGACACTCGAGTGTCAGATCCGTGCCCATTGACTAACAGGCAGGTGAGGACGGATCCAGATGGCTGCGCAGTGGAGCGCAGGGGATCCGAGCAGTACAGTGCTCGTTACGAGCACGTTTGATCAACTCTAATCACCATCATGTAAATACTCAACTTTTTTTTCTAAATTCTAAATATGAAGCACAGTATGCATTTAATAAATGGGAAAGTTATTTTTAACTGAAACGTGGTAAGCAAATTTGTACACAAACATAATATATTTTGTTAATGCACATATGTCAAGCTCACCGTCACCCTGCGATTTTTTTTTTGTAAGGCCTCACACACCACCATCTGTGTCTGATTCCTATTTTTTTACACACGGGCCCATTTCTATACGTCTGAAAAAAAACAAAAAGGACAGTATATGGAAGGTGGCTGTAATTTGCAGATCTGTGGTTTACAGATCACAATTCATTCATTGGTAGTGTGCATGAGGCCTAAATGTGTTGGGAAAAGAGGAAAAGTCCCAAATTTTGGCACAAAAAGGGAACTTGAGCCAAAATTAGCAACTTCTACACCAGAGAACTGGCATACAACAATTCCTGTGTCCGATCCTCCTTCGTGGGTGAACTCAAATCTGACGTAATACTGCTTTTTTGGGGGCCCTTAGCTTGATATAACATATGAAAGTAAATAGGCAGCAAGTTGTGCATGTAATAAAACAGTGGAACATCATTTGTATATAATACCTTTATTTGAAGCTGGGGTTGGAGTCATTTCTACAGTGTCCCTGTCCCTAAAACTGACTCTGACTCCACAGTCCTGATTGATGATATTAGAATAGGTCTACCAAAGGTAAATGTTCACTTTTTATACAATTAAGAATACAAGTTCTTTATTAATCTGTTTATTTCTCTTCACCTTCAGTGAGATCACGCCTGAAGGAAGACGGATTACGAAGCTAGATCAAATTCTGTTAAATGGAAACAATATAACAATGGTAGGTGACCAAATCGGCTCTTTTCATAGCAAGATTTCGCTCAGTACTTGAAAGCTGAACCAGGTGTGGAAGCTACAGAGAAAAAGTTTAAAGGAACAGCAAACCTAGAAATAAATGGTGAAACTAAATAAGATAGATAGTTGTCCTCACGGTGTGTTCATTTTCATTTCATTCAGCATTTGATGCATGATCCTGTCACAATGGGGAAGAGTTATCAAAACTGGTGTAAGGGCCAGTTCACACAGAGTTTTTTGGTGCTGATTGTGGAGAGTTTTGGCCTCAAAATCATCTCTAAAAAAACACCATTTAATAGGAAGCAGCCCTTGCTTTTTTTTTTTCTCCACATGGAAAGAGCGTGTTAAAAAGCAACATGTCCTATCTTGGGGCAGAATCCACACTGAATCGCCCAATAAAATAAATGGAAAGCATAAAAAAATCAGCATGTAAGTCCATGGTTTTTTTGTTTTTTTTTGTGCCAAAAACATCGAGTTGAAAATGCTTTGTATTGAAATGAACACCCACTGGTTAAAAAAAAAAAAAAGCGTGAAAAAACGTGCAGAAAAAAAACACATTGATTCCACACTGATTTTATTTTTTTCTCAGCGTGTTTTGAGAATCTGTCAGGTGAACATCCCCTTAGGGAAAACTGTCCTAGTTGCCCCACAGCAACCGATCAGATTGATTTTCATTTTCCAAAGGTGCTCTGACAAATGAAAGGTGGAATCTGATTGGTTACTACGTGCAACTGAGCCAGTTTTCCTTTACACCGGTTTTCGTACATCTCCTGCACAAGGTCTTGTAGAAATCCACCCTGACTGGATAGCGTCAGAGCTCCGGCTCACTCCTCATTGAGTATCATGTCTTCTTGACATGGCCACAATAGTAAAACGTTGTGGGGGCTATATCTAGGTAAAGGTGGTTTCTGTTATAGGAGGACAGGACAAGTCCTCTTTAATATTTCATTTTTTTGGAAGGAGGGATTACAGTCACTTTATACATTTAGGTTTTACTACTATTCGGCATCTGTCTGGTGTACATCGTGCATCACATTACTAATCTGTGCATTTCCTTTCCAGCTTGTACCTGGAGGAGAAGGTCCGGAAGTGTAAATGGATTGTGACGCCGAACAATCAGCTACATCCTCCTTATTTATATCATTTTGTTAGAGCTGACGGCTGAAGCAGAGAGAGTTTTTCCTTACTTTAATGAACGTGTTCTTGAAGGAATACCTGGATTTTTATTTTAAGACAATGGTTGCATTGCGTAGTGTTGTTTCCAAATGAAAGGTTTATGCTTTGGTATGAAAGAGATTTCAGTCTGTAATGTGGAAGACCTGGAAGCATGTGTTGTATATTAAATATAATTTCTTATAAAAAATGGTAAAAGGGTCACGTTCTATTCCTAAATAATAGTGAAAAGGGAATATCGGTATACATGATGTTAATCAGATCTTACACAGGCATGTATTTTGGTGTCCACGTACTTTTGGGCATGTGGGGAAGCTAGCTAAAGTGAAAAGATCTTCACATGGCAGTGCTGTTCGGAGATTTTTATTTTTTTTTTTTGGGCTGTGTATTTTTTAAAATCCAATTCACCTAATTTCTATACTAGCTGATCTTCTTCGATGCAGAGTACTCAGCTATGCTTATGGCAATTTGAGTAATCTCATGCACTCTTATCAGAACCTTTTTTTGTCTGGTGGTGGGTGGGGTTCCTTCTCATAATTGGCTTTTTGAAGGGCAAGATCTAGAGGACATGTAACCTCTACTGACATGTCTGTTTTTAGTAACTACTTGCATGTCCCCTTGTAAGGGTAGCATCTATTCTTATGGCTCTATATATTGTGCCATTCCTTAATTATTCCTGTTGAAAATTATGACTGAACTGCTGGCTGTTTGAAATGTAGGTTCACATGGGTGATAATAGATGGGGTGTGTCCCTGTACAGTCTAACATTATCCATTCAGTACTGTCAGTGTCAGGGATACACCCCCAACTAGTCACACCCAGATGGATCTTCTCTGTGAACTGCTAAAAATTGCTTGAGGTTGTGAATGAATTGCTAGCCGTTTGCATTGAAGGCCCATCTAGATGTTACCAGTTGGGGGTGTGTCCTTGCACAGTCTAACATTATCCAATCAGTGCTGCCAGTGTTGACTATGTAGGGACACCCTCCTAACTGGTAACGGACATGTCAGGAGAGGTTACAGGTCCTCTTTAAGGGTACGACCAAAAGGTATTATACTTGCATTTAGCAAATCCACAGCTTTTTACAGGGCCAGCGATGTGAACTAAATTTAATTAGAAAATTGGTCTGGTGATGGTGCATGGTGATACATTTAGAAATGTTTACAATTGTAAAGTTTAGTACATACGGAATTAAATTTAGTAAAAAAAAAAAACTATTAATATAATACTACAGATAAAAAAAATATATGTACAAGTTATGATTTCCCAGCAGAAAAGTATATCTCGTCATAGTCACAGATAAATAAGACTGCTTAGAGAAAATATATTGCTCAATACATGAGTTAATTTCTAAATTTCCCATCAAATAAGAAAAGAATGGGTTCCATAAACACAAACTGTAATTACAGAAGGAAGCCACAAGAGGGTGCATAGTGCAAATAATGTAATAATTCCGTATTTGATTAACTAGAATGCAAGCTGCATGTATGATTGTTAGTTATCAGAATTGTCCCTCTTTATAAAGGATTACAACTCTTCAAGCTTTTGTACAACTTTTAATTAAAAGGTAGTGTGTCATCAATTTCACGCTGTACTATCTGAGGGCAGCATAAACTGGTGTCGGAGACCCTGAGCAAAATGCTGGGACATTAGAATTAACCCAGTCAATTTCTAAAATCAGTATCAACCACCTCCGCAGTCCCTGTATAGTATTCAGCAGCATAATGGAGCTAGTAAGAAACTGCATTGTAGCCCAAAGCTGTAAAATATAGGCAAAAAAATGTAATGTATTTACCATTAGACGGGCTGGCAACCTTTTGGGGGGTTTTTGGCAGACCACCATTACAAAGGGACACTTACTGCTCTTCGCCACTGGGTCGTGGCTCCTTTGCATCGGTTGCTTTGTTTGGATTCTCCACTGTCAATGACTGGCTGCACGTGACATCTTGTGACGAGCAGTGCAGCACAGGGTAAATATTTTAATGGTAGTAAGTGTACGGTGTACTGGTGTATAGAGCAATATAAAAAAAAATGAAAAGATGGCTTCACGACAGCATCAATTTCACTAATAGTCCCTTTCCCTGTACTAAGTGTCCCAGCCTTTTTTTTTTTTTTTTTTAATCTGCTGGCAGCCCTACTATCCCGTCTACCGACGACCCTGATTACTTAGTAAACACTGAGAAGATAGAGGGGCACCCTTAAAGAGTAATGTAAAAAATGAAAATCAGACATCATATAGACAACTTCTTTCTAACAAAGCTAGAACCAGCCCTGTACCTCACATGGATCTAGAGATCTTCACATTAATTTTTCTGCTAGATTTATATCAAGCTAAAAGCTCAAGGAGAGTGTATTTTCTGCTGCAGCTAAGGGGACGTGTCTCAGCTCTCCCTATCACAGCTCAGGAGGCAGTAGAAAGATGAAACTGAGCATGTGCGGCCATCTCATTGAGCAGGTCAAAGAAATAAGAAAAAACACCAGGTGGCGCTATACACATACATTTTTTTTTTTAATAACTCAGTGGCTATGTTAAATTTTTAATTACATTCAATTACTAAAGTATTCAGATCCAGGTGCTGGTTTGAAAACTGTGTAATGTTTTTCGTGGGACAACGAGTGCAACCCTGCTTTGTAAGCGCTAGAAAATGGAAAGGGCTGCTGTGATCAGCCCTTGTGTCAGATGAAATGGGCAGGGACACTTAATACCGTGAAGGGACTCTTGGTGAAAATGATAGTAAACCGCTTAGTAAGATAGGTTAGATACAGCTAAGAAGCTGTTAGGTGGCTTCAGTGGTCAATAGAAAGCTGAAAACGGATCCTTCCTTCCCAAACTTGCAGGATAACAGGCCGAACTGGATGGACAGATGTCTTTTTTCGGCCTTATAAACTATGTATGTAATGTTCAGAGAGCTGCCAAGGCAACACTTTAGAGACAGTTTTCTAATAAAATTACACTTTTTCCTAATAAATTACATTTAAACATTGCTGAAATCACTGTCCCTACACATTTTTTTTTTTTTTGCATGTTCGATAAAATCTTAGTTTGTTTAAAAAAAATGTGTCCACAAATTTTTGGCAAATACATTTTGTACAAAATTATTTGGGCCCGTCTGCCAAACGTCAAGCCGATCTCTATAAGACGGGAACCTAACACTAATTTCCACCTGTGCCCTAACGGCTAGCATAAAATTCAGGGAGTGTTGGTTCCACATGCATGCTGATCAAAGGATACAGGTAAAGAGTATTTACTAATACTGGAGGTGTGGCTACTACAGCTGATCTTGCACTCCTACCAGCCTGTCTGCCCCATAGGCTGATTTTAATCGATGTAAGTATAAAGCTGTAGCCTGCTCTTAGTAAAGGTATAGAGTGGGCTCAGCATGCATGTTGGTACCTGTATCCTTGGATCAGCATGCATGTGGAACCAACACTCCCTGAATTTTATGCTAGCCGTTAGGGCACATAACAGGTAGAAATTAGTGTTAGGTTCCCATCTTATAGAGATCGCCTTGACGTTTGGCAGACGGGCCCAAATAATTTTATACAAAATGTGTTTGCCAAGAATCTCAATTTTGCAAAATAAACATAGTACTAGCACCAGAATGTTTTCTATGACTATGGCAATGTTGTATGTTATTTGTGTTTGCAGAGTGCTGCATTGTGTTTTTGTTTCTTTCTTTGTGTCTTTAGCCATGGCAGCGTGCACCTGCACATTGGGATGTGCAGACTGACCCCCTTTTTTTTGCAATTTTCTGGAGTTTACCCAGAGGGACTGTATGTGTGAATGCAAACATCCGCAATATCAGTCCCGGACTTTACCCAGACTTTTTCTCCCCAGAGTCCTAGTACTAACTCCGGGTTATGTCCGAGTAAGCGCATGTGTGAAAACAGCAGTAAATGTTACAGATAATCACAGTGGCCATGCCTAAGTTCCCGCCCCTTGTCTAGGCACCTGGAACATTTCCGCTGTAGTGAGAACGCACACAACATGGAACATCTCCAGGCTGATGGCTACATGTGTGAAGGGCCAACTGGTAAATCTCCAGATCCTGATAATCTGGAAATATTCTGGAGTTTAGATGTGAAAACAGCACTAGTAAATGAACGCTCCCTTCCTTCACCCTCTCCAGTGCAGGTTCCTGTGTTAGTAAACTTCTGGCAGACTTTCTTCTGTTCATACTGAGGAAAGGAGAACAAAACAAGGACAAACACTGGGTGGATACCAATAAAACAAGCTTCTCTTGAATATAGGCTCATCAGTAAATACACAAATAAAAACATCTGACCTGTTTCACCTCTCATGGCATCATCAGGGGTGCAACACGGAGAATATACAGAGATTTGGGATGGGAGCGGTGAGCCAGAAAATAAAGAAGGATGCTTGTGGACACATTGTTTATGTACAAATTTAGATTTTATTGACCCTACATCTATAGGCCTCGTTCACATTTAACCCCTTCGCGCCCAGCGCCGTACATGTACGGCGCTGGGGCGATGTGGGCACATGGCGCCCGCTCGCGGGTGCGGCCGGCGTCATGGCCGGCAAGTCTCTGCTGTTTCTTGCTGGTGAGGATTACAGTTTTCAAAGTGCAATTCTTATTCTGGCCACTAGATGGCAGGCCAGGATAAGAAATGAGCAATTCATGCATTTCTGAGTCTATAAAATCCATAATTGCTCATAAAGAAAAAAAAAAAAAGCCACAATATATAAGCCCATATTTGAGCTTTCTAATAGTAAAAAAAAAATTAAAAAAAATGTTAAAAAATATATAAAAAATAAAAAAGATGTAAAAGTTCAAATCACCCCCCTTTCCGTATAAGTAAAAAATAAATACCTAAATAACAATAAATATAGACATCATGGGTATCACCGTGACCGAAAACGCCCGTACTTTTAAAATATAAAAAAAAAAATCAATACGGCGAATTGTGTGGCGGAAAAAAGCGTCCAAATGGCGATTTGCCGTTTTTTGTCGCTTTTTTTTTTCTAAAAAAATTTAAATAAAAAGTCATACACACCCCATAATGGTATCAATAAAAACTTCAGATCGTCCCGCAAAAAATGAGCCCCCATACAGCTCTGTACACATAAATACCAAAAAGTTATAGGGGTCAAGATTTGACAAGGAAAAAAAAAAAAAAAAAGGGCAACTTTCTAATTATTTTATCACTATGAAAACGCAGGAAAAACTATACATATTAGGTATTGCCGGATTCGTACTGACCAGTAGAATGAAAGTAACGGATCAGTTTTAATGCACATCGAACGCTGTAAATAAGAAACCCATAGAACTGTAGCGGAATAGCGTTTTCTTTGCAATTTCACCCGGTTTGGAATTTTGTTTCCCGCTTCCCACTACACCGTATGCAATATTAAATGGTGGCGTTGGAAAGTACAACTTGTCCCGCAAAAAACAAGCCCTCATACAGCTATGTGAACAGAAAAATAAAAGAGTTATGGCTGTTTGAAGGCAGGGAGCGCAAAACGAAAATGCAGAACCGAAAAAAGCTCCGGGCGCGAAAGGGTTAAGTGTCTGTTTGACGTCCATGGAAAAATCAGTATATGTTTCATCTGTGAAGAATGTCCCTTTGTCATCCATATTCTACAGCCACTGATCAGCGGAAAGTTAATTTCCAGAGCATCTATTAGTGGTAAGTGAAAAACGGACCAAAAATGGACGCAAAGATGGATGCATCCTGCATTTTTTCACAGACCCATAGACTAGAATGGGCATGTTTGGTCCTCATCACGGACCAAAATAGTGCATGTCTGTGATATTTTTCACTGACCCACAGTAGGTAAAAAAAACCCAAAAAAATAAAAACTGATGTGTCAGACACATTAAAATCAATGGGCATACTTTCCGTGGAAAATGGAAATGTGTACAAGGCCATAATAAGAGTTCTAAGCAGAACCAGACAATTGAGAATAAACAGTGGCTGCGCTGCATCGGCAGCACGGCCTCCCATTAAAAACAAAGGGATGCAGATTCCACACCATCTGGAGGAAAGAAGGTTTGTAAACAAACATAGAAGAGGATTATTTATGGTAAGAGCAGTGAGACTATGGAACTCTCTGCCTGAGGAGGTGGTGATGGTGAATTCACTAAAAGAGTTCAAGAGGGGCCTGGATGTATTTCTGGAGTGTAATAATATTCCAGGTTATAGTTACTAGAGATGGGTCGTTGATCCAGGGAGTTATTCTGATTGCCTGATTGGAGTCGCGAAGGAATTTTTCTGCCCCTAAAATGAGGAAAATTGGCTTCTACCTCAGGATTTTTTTTGCCTTCCTCTGGATCAACTTGCAGGATAACAGGCTGAACTGGATGGACAGATGTCTTTTTTTAGCCTTATAAACTATGTTACTAAAAAGTCACAACATTTTTTTGCAAGTTAAAAAAAGTTGAAGATGCACTATTTGTGACTTTGAAGCCAGAATTCTGTAGTGAATATATGATAAATCAGATATATTTATATTTATTTATTTAGATAAATGTAGGTATATATTTTGGGTACCTCTAATGCAGGGGTCAGCAACCTCTGCCACTTCAGCTGTTGTGAAACTTCAATAACCAGTATGCTCACCTGTTTGGCTGTTCAAAATTCCCATATGAGCAAACGGTGCACACTGGGACTTGTAGTTTCGCACCAGCTGGACTGTCAGAGGTTGCTGACCGCTGATGTTTATTTACTTACTATAAGCTGTAAGATAATTGTTCTCCTGGGAGTATGAATTAACCAACATTTCTAATTATACATACCTCGAATCTTAAATCATGGTTACCATTTATGGCTCAAAAACTTGTTATAGGTTTTAAGATATATATTGGCCATTTGTAGCTAACAGTGCATTGCATCATACATTTTAGGTTAAAGTTATTGCTACATGTATTGTGATGGAACAAACAAGGGAATCATGTTGAATATCTTGATGGCCTCCTTCCTCTTGTGGGCATGTGACTCATTCCTAACCTGGGTCCTACATGACTCACAACCTGGTTACTTGATTCACTTGCAGTTGTTAGGCAGGTGTACCTTCTTCTATCCCATTATTACAGCCAGTCAGGGCTACTCTGGCATAACATTCACAAGCGTTATTTCACAAGCAAATGAACATTTCCCTATGTTAACGTACTTGATAATATATACAGTGCCTTGCGAAAGTATTCGCCCACCCTGGAACTTTTCAACCTTTTGCCACATTTCAGGCTTCAAACAAAAAGATATAACATTTTATATTTTTGGTGAAGAATCAACAACAAGTGGGTCACAATTGTGAAGTGGAACGAAATTTATTGGATCATTTAAACTTGTTATGTAATAATAAAACTGAAAAGTTGGGCGTGCAAAATTATTCGGCCCATTTACTTTCAGTTCAGAAAACTCACTCCAGAAGTTCATTGAGGATCTCTGAATGATCCAATGTTGTCCTAAATGACTGATGAAGATAAATAGAATCGACCCATGTGTAATCAAGTCTCTGTATAAATGCACCTGCTCTGTGATAGTCTCAGGGTTCTGTTTAAAGCATAGAGAGCATCATGAAGACCAAGGAACACACCAGGCAGGTCCGTGATACTGTTGTGGAGAAGTTTAAAGCCGGATTTGGATACCAAAATATTTCCGAAGCTTTAAACATCCCAAGGAACACTGTGCAAGCGATCATATTGAAATGGAAGGAGTATCAGAGCACTGCAAATCTACCAAGACCCGGCCGTCCCTCTAAACTTTCATCTCAAACAAGGAGAAGACTGATCAGAGATGCAGCCAAGAGGCCTATGATCACTCTGAAAGAACTGCAGAGATCTACAGCTGAGGTGGGAGAGTCTGTCCATAGGACAACAATCAGTTGAACACTTCACAAATCTGGCCTTTATGGAAGAGTGGCAAGAAGAAAACCATTTCTCAAAGATATCCATAAAAAGTCTCATCTACAGTTTGCCACAAGCCACCTGGGAGACACACCAAACATGTGGAAGAAGGTGCTCTGGTCAGATGAAACCAAAAATCGAACTTTTTGGAAACAATGCAAAACGATATGTTTGGCGTAAAAGCAACGCAGCTCATCACCCTGAACACGCCATCCCCACTGTCAAACATGGTGGTGGCAGCATCATGGTTTGGGCCTGCTTTTCATCATCAGGGACAGGGAAGATGCTTAAAATTGATGGGAAGATGGATGGAGCCAAATACAGGACCATTCTGGATGAAAAGACCTGAGACTAGGACGGAGATTTATCTTCCAATAAGACAATGATCCCAAACATAAAGCAAAATCTACAATGGAATGGTTCAAAAATAAACGTATCCAGGTCTTAGAGTGGCCAAGTCAAAGTCCAGACCTGAATCCAATTGAGAATATGTGGAAAGAGCTGAAAACTGCTGTTCACAAACGCTCTCCATCCAACATCAAAGAGCTCGAGCTGTTTTGCAAGGAAGAATGGGCAAGAATTTCAGTCTCTAGATGTGCAAAACTGATAGAGACATACCCCAAGTGACTTGCAGCTGTAATCGCAGCAAAAGGTGGCGCAACAAAGTATTAATGCAACTGGGCCGAATAATTTTGCACGTCTCACTTTTCAGTTTTATTATTACAAAAAAAGTTTAAATGATCCAATAAATTTCGTTCCACTTTACAATTGTGACCCACTTGTTGTTGATTCTTCACCAAAAAATTTAAATGTCATATCTTTTTGTTTGAAGCCTGAAATGTGGCAAAAGGTTGAAAAGTTCCAGGGGGCTGAATACTTTCGCAAGGCACTGTACATGTTAGAGTTTGTTCACACAAGCGTTGCCCTTAAAGCTTAAGAAGTACTCCCACAAAAATGTTTATTCTTTGGCCTGCTAGAAAAGATGTAAATTGTACTGAATGTCATCTTTTTATTGGTGCCTGTATTTATGACATAGCATCTTATAACTGGACAGGAATTCAGTTACTGTAATTATTCCTATAAGGGTCCTATTAGACTGCACAATTTTCAGGGCAATTATCAGGAACAAGCAGTCATAGGAACCTTTCCTGGTAATTGGCCATTATAATCGATCAGCCGATGAACACGCTTGTTTGTCTTCTGATGGGCATCTTTCATTGCGATTAGTAAACACTGATAAGCGAAGCTGAGTTGGATGAAAGTTTTAAAGTGCCTTTCCAGTTTAAAAATCAAATACTGAAGTTATTCACCAAAGCCTCGCGAGTAGTGATGAATGAACCCGGACCTCCACGTTACTGGACATTTTGGTGTCTGAGTACCAAACCCGAACATTGATTTTGCCGTGAAAGTCCAGGTTCGTTGTTCGTGGTTTAAATAAAGCTTGTTGAAAGGCTGGTGCCGCTAAACCCGGCCTGGTGGTGTGCCTGGGGGGTGAAATCTTGTAGCAGCTCTGGGCCTAGCCGGTTTGATGCACATCCCTTGCCTTAAGAATTACCCCGAAATGTCATAGCTGCTGAACAAAGTGAGGGCCGTCTGTGTGCACTCAGCGTTCCCACCCTGCTGTTGCTCGCCTGTCTGCACTGGAGTGTAACTTCGGCCTTCCCGCTCACCGCCTCATATGCAACATATCCGCAAGGTGGAACTCCACCTTGCACATGCTGGAGAGACTGTGCGAGCAGCAGTAGGCAATAGTGGAGTTTCAGCTGCAGCACGCACGGGTGAGGCGTTCTGCGGAACAGTACCATTTCACCACCGTGTGGGCCTCCATGTGGGACGTGTGTGCCATGTTGCTCTGCTTTGAGTACTCCACCAACATGGCCAGCAGTGATGGCGCCGTCATCAGCCTTACTATCCCACTTCTATATCTCCTTGAAAAAAGGCTTCAGGCGCTGATGGATGAGGATGTAGCACAGGAGGAAGAGGAGGAGAAAGAGGATCATTCCCACAGTTATCAGTCCAGTCATCCACAGGTGGATCAGAGGGTGGGTTCCTGCACCTACAATGGCCAGGTACCCAACTGTCCAGCCAGGGCACAGTTTTCGAGGATGAGGAGGATCCCCGTTCATAGCTGGGTGGCACCCAAATCAGCTCACGGGCATCACTGGAGCGTGGCTGGGGTTATACAGAGGACACAGACGATACACCTCCCACTGAGGACAGTTTGTCGTTGCTTCGGGGCAGTCTGGCACACATGAGTGACTACATGCTGCAGTGCCTGCCCTACGACCGCCGAGTTGCCTATATTCTAACCAGTGCTGATTACTGGGTGGCCACCCTGCTGGATTCCCGTTACAAGGACAAAGTGCCGTCCTTACTTCCATCACTGGATAGTGAACAGAAGATGCACGAGTACAAGCGAACACTGGTAGAGGCTCTACTGATGGCATTCCCAACTGACAGCAGAGGTTCAGTGGAAGCACGAGGTGGAGATGAAGTCGCCAATGCAGCATGGTCACTGTCAGCACCTCAGAAGGGAGGGTTAGCATTGCCGAATTGTGGAAAAGATTTGTCTGCATGCCATAATATCCAGTACGCCCATCTGATACGGTCTGTCTTAGCAGGTGGCAGCGTTTCAGCAACATGGTGGAACAGTATGTCTCCTCACGTACTGACTGATGGGTCTGCCCCATTTAACTTCTGGCTTGAGCTTGCCCTTTACACCTTGGAGATCCTGGCCTGCCCTGCGGCAAGTGTATTGTCTGAACGTGTGTATAGCAGGGCGGGGGGAAGTGGGGTATTGTGGACTGGCGCATCTGCCTGTCCACAGCCAACGTGGACAAGCACATGTTCATTAAAATGAACCAGGCATGGATTCCATAGGACTTGTCTGTACCTTGGAACCCAGCCATTGTTATACTCCAGCACAGTTTGTGCATTCTCTTTGCTATTTCCCAATGTTTTGGGGCCTCCAAAAAGCAAACAAACTGAAAAAAAAAAAATTAAAAAAACAAAACAAAAAAAAAGGTTGGTGACCTCCTCTTCCACCTGCACCGCCTCGTCCACCTCCACCGTCTGAATCGCCACATCCGCCTCCTCCACTCTGACCTATGCCTCCTTGCTCAAGATTATTATATCTTATATTGGCGAGTAGAGAGTATAGAAATATACCGGCCGCACCCAGCCATTCTTATACTCCAGCACACTGGAGTATACTTTGCTATCTCCCAATGTTTGGTGGTCGACAGTTACCAAACTCCCCCCCTTCCCAAAAAAAATAAAAAATTAAGAATTGTAATAAGACGACCCATTTTGCATCCATCCAACTAATAAAATTGTTCTGTGGAGTGTGTTTGTGAAAGTCATGATTTTTTAAAAAAAATTAGAAACACCACGTTCATCCATCTAACTATAGTGAGTGATGAAATTCTTCTGTGGAGTGTGTCTGTGAAAGTATGAATTTAAAAAAAATAATTAGGAACACCCCCTTCATCTGTCTAACTGTTGTAGGAGAGGAAATTCTTTAGAACACCCCTTTGGCATCCATCTTACTGTAGTAGGAGAAAAATTCTATTAATACATAGTCCCCAGATAGGGGATGTATGAGATCTTAAACTGAGCAGAATTTTTTTATCCAGTTTTAACCCAGGACATACAAGCACCAAACTGTAGCGCCATGGCCCTTAGCAACCTGACACAGAATTGACGGACACATGGAAAAAAACCCAAACAGAAACAGTGTTGCATTCTTCCCCGCCTCCTCTGCCTCTTCCACCTACACCTTCATGTCCGCCTCCTCCTCCACTCGGACCTCCAACTCCTAGCTCAAGATTATTATGTAATTATGTACCATATTGGCCACACCCCCAAAAATGGCTAAAGATCATACACAGAATTGACAGACACATTTAAAAAAAAAACAGAATGAGTGTTGGCTTCCTCCACCTCTTCCACCTGAACCACCAAGTCCACAACCTCCTCAACTTCTTACTCCACTTGGACCTCCGCCTCTTGATTCAAGTTGTTATTTTTTATTTTTATGTATTTTATGTTTTTTTTTAGTCATTTCCATATCCATATTTTTTTGCAGGGCAATTATACTGCTTTTACACCCGCTTTGGAGCTTTGTGCGCCCTCTAGCCCTATGACTTTTTTACAGCCATTTTAGTGCCCAAAGTTCGGGTCCCCATTCTTCAATGGGGTTCATTGTTCGGTGTCAAGTTCAGAACCCGAACCGAACTTTGAAACCTTGAAAAAAGTTTGTCCAAACCCCTTGAACCTGGACATCCAGTGGTCCACTTATCCCTACCCACGAGACAGATCTTCGTACAGCATTAATTCGAAGTTTTGGGCAAAGCGACTTTGAATCTAGGATCCAAAGCATTAGCACCAGAATATTTTCTATAACTATGGCATTATTGTATGTAATCTGTGTTTGCAGAGTGCTGTTGCATTGTGTTTTTTTCTTTGTGTGTAAAACTGTGCACAGATGAGAAGTATCTAAAATAAGTTGTCATGGTGGTCTGGGCTGAATGGAGAAGGAAGAATAAATGTGGCAGCTGGTGCTGACCATCACAGTGAAGCCCCTCCTGGTGAGATATTTGGTTCTGCTGGGGCGGTATTTTCTGCTGCAATGTGTATTTGGTTCTGCTGAGGTAGTATGTTGTGTCACTATGGTATTGCTCACTGACTACCTATACTTTTGTTGGACCTACCTACGATATTGTGCCAATTTTTTCCAATTCACTACAATGAAGCAATTTATTAAAAATAACTGTCTAATGGGACTGATAGTTAAAGCTTTAGCTGGAAACTGCGACTTACGTGTTATTTTATAACTATTATTTTAGCCAATATTATAATTTTTTTCTATTCTTTCTGAATGCATCACAATCAAAATGAATACAAAGTTAATGTCCAGTATTTCAAATTAAGTATAACTACAGTACATTCTAGTCAAACTTTTTGCTTTTACAAACTACAACTATCTCTTTAATCTGGTTTTCTCCACACTGTCATGATTCCCATGAGGGTTTCACGGCACAGCAAGATCTGAAGCACAGTACAGTTCATTTAAATCCAAATAATTGCAGTGTTCTTTGTCAGACGAGTGTCTAAAAAAAGCCGTTCACTATGGCAATGATCTCAGGGGACTGTAGACGCATGAACCTTCCAGGCTCGTTGCAGTGAGTCAAATATACTCACCTACTGTTATATGAGTTATAAATGACACTAGATGCTGTGGGACAATCTACTAACATAGGACTCCGCAATAGCAATATTATTAAATAGTGTAGTACAAAGATGTTGACAAACTAATAATAATTTAGGCATAGGAGAAGTGATAAAGTTACAGTATTTATGGAACCCTAAGTTACAAAAATATCTAAAAAATGTATTAAAAATATTTTGATCACATTTCCAAAAGCTTTCCTTAGAACTGTGTTAGTTAGTCCTAAAAGTGGTGAAACTGGGTGGGTTTAAGAAAAGTTATCTGCTATGGGTGTGAAGGCACAACATTTCTTATTTTGGATACACAGTATTAAAGGGATTGGCCCATCCCTCAATTTTGTGGCGTATCGCTAGCATATGCCACCAATGTCCTATAGGTGTGGGTCCTAACTCTGAGACCGGCACCTATCACTAGAACAGGGCCCACTAAGCGAAAGAGAGAACACTGTGCATGCACAGCATGCTCTCCATTTACTTCTATGGGAATTCCAAAAAGAGCCTAGGTTTGCGCTGGGCTATTTCTGGAACTCCTATAGAAGTGACTTTAGAGTGCCCCATCCCTCTCTCTAACCTCCCAGATGCTGAGGTCACTATTGACAGCAGCACTTGTTAATAATGATCACAATAAAGGTATATTAAATATATTGCTGTTGACTCCTCATGGTTTGCCCACTGTTGATACTGTCCACATGGATTCACTTGTGTAAGCCTGATACTGGCAATCAGCACCATCAGGCTTGTTCATTCTCTTGTGGCTTGCTCTATTCTTATCCCTTGAGGACCTCACAGTCTGTTATTTATTCCAATATGCATGTCATAGGGCATTCACACATAATGAGATAAAACAGTGCTTTAATTAGCCAAATGGAGGCAAACAGTATGAGTAGCGTGATACACAATTATCTTGGTATCTTTTCTATGCAGTATTTCCAGTTCTATTTTACACGGATGACCATGTGATTCTCACCAACAAACGGCCTGTTTTATTTTCGTGTGTTTGGCCAACTGACTATAAGAACAGCTTTTGTTTGACAGTGGGCTGGAATGGAGGCTCAATGGCCCATGTGTGGCATCTTGCAGTGCTGGGGTCCTAGGTTCACATCTCACCAAAGACAACCTTTGCAGGTGGTTTCCTTGTTCTCCCCATATTTGTGTCGATTTCCTCCCGCACTCCAAAGACATACTGCTAAGGAATTTAGATTGTGAGCTCCACTTGGGACAGTGAGTGATAAACTCTGTAAAGTGCTGTGGGATATGTCGCTGGAATATAAGCAAGTTACATAATTAAACAGCAAGAACACTCCTGCAAAGAAACAGCTTTAGGGTACTTTCACACTTGCGTTTGCAGGATTCGTTTGCGAGATCCGTCCAGGCTCTTACAAACAGATCCGTCATGATAATACAACCGTCTGGATCCGTTCTGAACGGATCCGCTTGTATTATCTTTTACATAGCAAAGACAGATCCGTCTTGAACTCCATTGAAAGTCAATGGAGGACGGATCCGTTTTCTATTGTGTCAGACAAAACGGATCCATCCCCATTGACTTACATTGTGAGTCATGACGGATCCGTTTGGATCAGTTTCCATCAAGCGGCCACCAAAATGCAGCAAGCAGCGTTTTAGTGTCCGCCTCCAAAACGGAATGGAGACTGAACTGAAGCAAAACTGATGCATTCTGAACGGATCCTTATCCATTCAGAATGCATGAGGACAAAACTGATCAGTTCAGGACCGTTTATGAGAGCTTGTGATGGATCTCACAAATGGATCCTGCAAACGCAAGTGTGAAAGTAGCGTCAATTACAAAACTGTTTTAGATAATTGCTAATTTCCCAATTTAGTTTATATATAGTGTATATAGTGGTTTTTTATAAATGCTTCTGTCTTAAGTTGTCTTTTTAATTCCTTTTTAAAATTTGCATCTAACTTAAAGATTGCATAATTTGCCCTATGGTTAAAGCAGCCCTGGTTGAATGATTAAATCCATATCAATCTGAAGGTCAGATTATTGAAGGCCATTCAGATGCAGTGTTGGTAGGACTAATTAATAGGGTAAGGGGCCGTTCATTTTTGCGGATCCGCAATACCACAGATGCAATTTGCGGAACACACGGCCGGTCGCCCCCTTCAAAATGCCTATTCTTGTCCGCTGCTGTGGACAAGAATAGGACATGTTCTATAATTTCTTGCGGAGCCGCGGCTCGGCAAGATCGCGTGCCGGCCATAGAAGTGAACGGGCCGCACCTATTCCGCAATTTTACTGCCCTTACTAAGTAGTACTACAGATAGGAGTCCAGATCACTACTTTTTATTTTCCTACTGTCCCCCATTACCCCCTGTCAGGGCTCAGAGCTGCATCAAAATGCATTGTCAGTACTGCTGTGCATACCCACATGAGTCCTCTCTATTATATGAGTGTAGCACAGCAGTCCTGACTGTATTTCAGTGCAGCTTTCAGTGCTGATAGTGGGGGAATGGTAGACAGTAGGAAAATAAAAAAAAATAGGGCTCTGCAGTATCTGCATTACTAAGAATGTATTACTGTAGATAATTGGGGTAACAGATTCCCTTTAAAACCTGTAGACAGCCTCGGACTGGCCCACAGGGATAAAGGGGAATCCTTTGGTGGGCCCCTAGTCTCCCACCCGCTGCACAAGTGGCACATGGCACAGTAGACTTACTGCACTACATACCGTACATATATATTCAATGTACAGCACCTCAACCAGCCTATGTTAATATAAAAAACTTAGATTAGATAGATAGAGTAATAAAGGGATTATCCAGTCCTAAAAAAAAGCCCCCCACGCTGAATATACCTACTCTGCTCCCTGCGCTGCTCCTGGTTCCTGCACCGCAGCTGCTGCTCCCCAGTTTATTTTTATAAACACAATCAGATAACTGAGATGACTTATAGGTATAGAGGAAAGCTAGCCAGTATCTTTTTCCCCCAGGACCTACCTTCCCAAAGTTGCTGCAAGGACCCCATATTCAATCATCTGGTAGCATCTTTCTGCTGTGTGAACAGGTCCATACGGTGGGCCTCAAAATACATTTTACTGGTGGTCCCTAGGCACCCCAGTCCAACACTGCCTGTAGAAGTATGCTTTAGTAGCAGCATTGATATACAACTAAAGCAGCACTCTACTCCTCTTTTTTATAAAACTATTCTTAGATACCACCAGTCATCTGTATTTGAAACTGACACCCACTAACAACAATACACCCTGAGAAATCAGGCAAGGATGTTGGTGAGATTGTATGGTACCCTCCATTCTAGTTTGTAGATTCTGTGGCTGGTGCCTCCCAGTTGAGTATAATAAAATCCTTCATTAAAGACCATTGAATACCTTAATGTGATGGGAAGCCGGCAGTGCGTTTCCCCAGTGCTGCGCCGCCGGACTTCCGCTTGTAGCATGAAGCGAGGACGCGATATGCGTCCTCGTCTCCATAGCAACCTGTGGGGAGGACCCAGCACGCTCCTTACTGCCGCACGTCCGGCGTCCTCCCCGCCCCCCTAGAGATGAGCAGGTGGGGGCCCTCTAAGCGCTGGCCAGGGAGGTCAGCGCTTAGTATTTATTTCTATTTATATATATACAGTATATATATATATATATTTATAGTTATATATAAGGTCACATGGCACTGACCACACCACGTGACCAGTCTGATATTGAATTTGAGCGCTGGTGGCGTTATTGCCAGCGCTCATTCTTGCATTTGCTAATTAGGTCATGTGACGCTGGCCACGTCACATGACCCATTTGGAGAGCTATTTAAACTGGCAACCTGCTGGTCACAGGTTGTCTGTTATTGGTTTCCCTTTACAGTGCTGGTGTTTTTTGCAAGTGATCGGTTTTCAGTGTATTCAGACTTCGGCTTGTGGACTTGGACTTTGCCTTTTGCTTTTTCCCTGGTATTGACGTGATCTCCTGATACGACCCCTTGGCTAGTTGACTATTCTGTATTGTGTTTGTTCTGTCTGTGTTTGTTATTCCCTTTGTTTCCCCTTTCATTGCCCCCTGCACTTATTCAGGTCAGGGCCTGTCGACCAGTTACGGTTCTGCCATCTAGGGCTTATACTGTAAGTAGGCAGGGACAGTGGTTGGGGTTACAGACAGGGCTCACTATCTCCCTTCCCCTCGTAACACTTAAATGGAAGCTTTTTGCCCTTTGAATTGCCACCACTACCTCACCGTTCTGCTTGTATAGTTTCTCAAGATGTCCTAAGTAGTCCAAGAAGGTGATTCATTTGGCTAAAAACTGTTTAATGCATGCTTGTGCTCTATAAAAATTACCTGTTTTCAGTCAAGGAGGTGGTGATGCAGGGGAGTCAAGCTGTATGTGCCCTAATCCCACCCAATGTGGCTTAGTACAGTGAATGGCTTCACAAGCCCGTCTAAACTCCATTGGTTGCATGACGTCTTTGCTTCTACTTCCAGTGCATGTGCAGTGAAATGGGGAGTACTTCATTGTTGCATTGCACATGCAGTAGAGACTGGGATGTCTATGACTACATGTCATAGGCGAGGGCACACACACCCTGCTTCACTGCACCTGTGCCGCACTGCATGCAGAGGATTTCAGCTGGGCTTGTGTGCCCAAGCCATATTAAGCCGGATTAGGGAAAATGTCCACATTCTTGCCTGTAAACAGTAAATTTGTTATGTTGCATCAAGGGATTAACTTTATCAAAATGAGGCATCTACCTGGGCTACTAAGGTTGCTTTTAATTTAAACTGGATTTACACAGGCTGATGTTTGAACTGATTATTGGGAATAAACGTTACTATGAACGCTGTTCTTGATAATCTGCCCATCTAAAGGTGCAGCAGATCACACAATGAACAAGCGAAATGTTTAGTTTCAGTTTATGGATAAATAAATAAATTGCTATTCTCAAAAATAACTCATTTGGTGTCCACACATCTGTATAGTATAAGTGTTGGATGACCTCATATAAATGCAAATATACTGCATGTGTATAAGTGTTAACTCTCCAAAATAACTTCCTGTTTTTTTTTTTTTTAAAGATTAGAAAAACATACGGTAAGGAATACAAAATATCTGGCTGGTGGAAAAACCATCACAGCAGTGTTGACACAAGGAGACATGTAGGAACTATGAGTTCTCTCCCTGACACTGGGAAATGAGAGAATGCATTTAGACCCACATGGATTTCCTCTTCCTGATGAGCCAGATGCTTCACATGGAAACACTCTGGTTATATGCTAAAGGGAACTCTCCTGAGAGATGGAGTGAAGAACTGGGACATTATTACAGGATCACACAAACAAACTGTAGTCACCACATTATTGTACCTGAACGCAAAATGTCTGACGTTTTCCTTGACGACACCTGTAACATTTTGTAAATTGATGCAATACTAAGCTGTAAAGCTGACATTCATGTCTCGTCATGCAGCTCCCATTCTGCTCTGTGATTATAAAAAAAAACACTTGTTTACTGCAAGTAATAGTAACTGGCAAACTTTTGTCACATCCTGCATGACTGGAAATGTACACTATTACACCTCTAACATTAAAAATAAATGTCATATCACTGGTAGAAGGTACATGCCTTTGATCCTATGTTATTAAGCTTATTAGAAAATTATAGATTTTGGAGTATACATAATATAAAGTGATCTATCATATCTGCTTTCTTCACCCTCTTTATAAATGAATGAATCAATTCTAAATTAATCAAATTCATTACGAATTTTCCCCAAAATTCTGAATCTAGCAAATCTGAAACCTTTGCGATTCATTTCAGACAAATCGCTCAAGATATTATCTGCCATTCTACAGATCAGCAGACAGGGCAGGGCAGATGAAGGAAGATCATAGATGGCAGGCTTGTCCATAATATCTTGCAGTCAACGACAGCCAATCAGTAGGGACTAGACTGACTCGTGTCGAAGGCAGTAGACACTATATAAAATTCCAACCAGGAAATGCATGTGATTTCTGGAGTTATACTACTGTGATAGAACATCTGATAGAGAGAAAAGAAATCTTATCTTTAAACATAATACAGCTGGTTAAAGCCTGAATTACACCTGCCTATTTTTTGGCAGATGATTGCTAATGGGCGTTCGTATGAATGCTTGTCCGCGATCATGTTGCAGTGCAATACTGCCGCCGACTGCCTGATGAACGAGCAAACACTTGATCATCAGGCAATCCAAATCTTTTGACATGTTAAAAAATAATCATTTACAGGCGGCAGATTGAAAGGGCCCAACATTGTTTATACAATGAAGGGAACTCATGATAGCATGGTTCCGTTCATTGTATATGCTAAGTAATAAAGTTATTGTATTCTTACCTGGCAACAGATATTGATTGGAGGAACCATCAGCATATGGGATCCAAGGAAAGTTGCAGGTGCCATCTTCGGTCGGTGATTGGATCTTCATTCCAACGGTCTCTTCAGATACCTATAAAAGAAAGAAATAACAGTTAGTGCGCATTCTCGGCGCAGGAAAAACAACAGCACCCACCCCCCCTCCCCTTTTCTTGTCGCGATGTTAAGATTATTGGGTTAAGTCGCTCAAGGTTTGAGTGGACAAGTTTTGGTATTTGATAGCAGTTTAATTAAATTGGATGTATATAATTTAACATCACAGCCTTACCTATCCATAATATTGATAAACATCACTATTAATTTAATATCTGGTCTATGGTTTTTATTAGTCTGGAACCTATGACTATCATGTGGTATCCAATTTACGATCTGCTGCTGGCAAATCACTATACAGCATGGGGACGAGCGATGGCATAGCGATTGCTCCTCCCCATGCTGTGGAGGAGATAGCTGCATGTAATAGCAGCAGTCTTCTCCGTGATTGGGAATTTTGTAATGGATTTGATTCATTTAGAATTGATTCATTCATCTATAAAGAGGGTGAAGAAAGCAGACGTGATAGATCGCTTTCTATTATTCCCAAGGCAGTTATGCAAATGAAGGCAACCAGTCCTTCTTACATTCTAGGACAGTTTGCTGGTTGTCATTTAAATCATTCCCAGAGAACCCCTTTATTAAGGCTAGTGGACAGATTCCCATTAAAGGGGTTCCAGGATTTTTATACTGATGGCTTGTCCTAAGGTTAGGCATCAATATCAGATAGCAGAGGTCTGACACCTACTGATCAGCATGCTCAAGCCTTTCTTTCCCCAAAAGATGCCAAATGAACAACAGCTGGGCATTTAATGTTGTCTTTCTTTTTATACTACAGGGTGTCCCACAAAAAAGTAGCCTGCCTCCAATATTTCCAAATTGAACTGTCTAATGGTAAATCTGTCTTAGTTGTCTATAGCAACCAATCAGAGCTCTGCTTTCAATTACAGGGCTCTGAAAAAAATGAAATCTGAGCTCTAATTGCTATTAACAACTAAAACATATTTATTATCAGGCAGTATGATTTGGAGATATTGGAGGCGTGACACTTTTTCGTGGACCACCCTGTAGAAGTCACCCTGTGGCAAACATATCCAAACACAATGACATTTGTTTGCATTTATTTGTTGCCATATCTATCTTTTAACCCCTTCAACCCCGGGCCTGTTTTCACCTTCCTGCCCAGGCCATTTTTTGAAAATCTGACATGTGTCACTTTATGTGGTAATAACTTTGGGACGCTTTTACTTATCCAGGCCATTCTGAGATTGTTTTCTCGTCACATATTGTGCTTCACAACAGTAGTAAATTTGTGGCAAAATATTTCTTTTAGGACGTTAGAAGGCTTAGAAGTTTAGAAGCCATTTTTCAAATTTTCAGCAAAATTTCCCAAACCATTTTTTAAGCACCAATTCAGATATAAAGTGATTTTGAGGGGCTTAAATAATGGAAACCACCCATAAATTACCCCATTTTAGAAACTACACCAATCAAATTATAAAAAAAACTGATGTTACAAACTTTGTTAACCCTTGAGGTGTTCCACAAGAATTAAAGGAAAATGGAGGTGAAATTTAAAAATTTCACTTTTTTGGTAGATTATTCATGTTAATAATTTTTTTCTTGCAACACAGCAAGGGTTAACAGCAAACTAAACCTCAATATACATTGCTCTGATTCTGCAGTTTACAGAAATACCCCATATGTGGTGGTAAACGTCTCTATGGGTTTGTGGCAGTGGTCAGAAGGAAAGGAGTGCCATACGAATTTTGGAGGCAGATTTTGCTAGAATGGTTTTTAGGCACCATTTTGTAATTGAGAGACCCTGACGTACCCCCACAGTGGAAACCCTCAAAAAGTGACCCCATTTTGGAAACTACACCCTTCAAAGAATATATTAAGGGGGGTTCTGAGCACTTTGACCCCCTAAGCGTTTTACGGAATTTGGAAACACTTGGCTGTGAAAATGAAAAGTTTCATTTCTTCCAATAAAATGTTGCTTTAGCCCCAAATTTTTCATTTTCACAAGGGGTAACAGGAAAAAAGCACCCCATAATTTGTTCCCCATTTTCTCCTGAATACGGCAACACCCCATATGTGGTGGTAAACTGCTGTGGGGGCACATGGCAGAACAGAAGGAGCGCCATATGGATTTTGCAGCACAGATTTTGATGGATTGGTTTGCGGGAGCCATTGATTTTTATTTTTTTAAGTTATTGTCTTATGTGGGGGCTCATTTTTTGCGGGATGAGGTGATGCTTTCATTGGTACCATTTTGGGGTACATAAGACTTTTTGATCGCTTGGTATTACACTTTTTGTGAGGCAAGAGGAAAAAAATGGCTGTTTTGTCCTAGTTTTTTTCAATTTTTTTTTACAGCATTCACCTGGGGGGCCATCTCATGTAATATTTTTATATAGCGGGTTGTTACGGACGCGGCGATACCCAATATGTCTACCATTTTTATTTTTGTTAAATTTTACACATTAGATTTATTTTTGAACAGAATAAAATCTTTTTTTTGTTGCCATTTTCTGAGAGCCAAATTTTTTTTACTTTTCTGGCGATTGTCTTAGGTAGGGTATCATTTTTTGCAGGACAAGATGACGGTTTGATTGGTACCATTTTGGGTTAAATACGCCTTTTTGATTGCCTGCTATTAAACATTTTGTGAGGCAAGAGGGAAAAAAAAGCCTGTTTTGGCATAGTTTTTAAAAAAATTTTTTTTACAGCATTCACCTGAGGGGCCATCTCATGTAATATTTTTATAGAACAGGTTGTTAGGTAGGGTCTCTTTTTTGCGGGTTAAGATAAGGGTTTGATTGGCACCATTTTGGGGTACATACGCTTTTTTGATCGCCTGCTATTACACTTTTTGTAAGGGAATGTGACCAAAAAATGGCTGTTTTGGCACTTTTTTTTTTTTTTTTTTATTTACTGCATTCACCTGGTGGGGTGGATCAAGTGATATTTTTATAGAGTCGGTCTATATGGATGTGGCAGTACCTAACATGTCTATTTTTCTTTTTTCCCTATTTTTTACAATTTTTTTTTAACTTTATTTTTTTAAAAGGACGCTTTTTTTTTAACTTGAAACTTTTTTTTGTAAAACGTTATTTTTTCACTTTCTTTTTTTTACACTTTTTTTTAACTTTTGGGGGGCTGATCCCCTTTATAATGCATTACAATACTTCTGTATTGTAATGCATTGGCTGTAAGTGTATTACTCAATGTAATACACTTACAGCCTTCTGCCACAACACCTCATCAGAACCACTACCATTTCCATCCTCTGCACTGGCTCCTCAGGGGCTCACTGCATTTACTCTACAGAGCCTCAGTCTCCATTTTATTAAAGTGTCCAGGACGAACTGGGAACCTAAAGTGGCCCTGGTAAAAAAAATGTGAAAGGTGGCCACCATATTGTAGGCGAATCCAACCTGTTGAAAGGTGGGGCAACACATGTAGACACAGCCAATACAAGTAAGCGCGGTCAGCAATGCCATCTGTCCCTCTGTGGTAGCCATAATTAACTGCCATGTTCTGTCCTTGTCCAATTGTCTCTAATTAAGATATGGAGCAGGAGGCTTAGGAGGTGAGTGGCGCGTCACAGCACCAAGCCAGTCCTACCTTCATCATGCTGCCTGGGCTTCCCTTAGTAATGACCCCTATTCTGCCCCCAATAGTATGAACGAACCATATTGCGGATGCAAATAGGGGGAGCATGGTGTCATGAACTCACTGTTTGCATGCGCCACATTTATATTATAATTATTACTCACCTGGATATAGATGTGGTTAATCCCAACCGAAGTACTGGAAGATGGGTCAACTTGATTGGAGGAGAAATCAGACGTTGACCACGAAGAAGAACTGGATCTAAAGGAGGCTGGATCTAAAGGAGGAGAACAATGGCTACTCACCTGTCTTGCAACTGACACTCCCAACGCCGCAACTAATCCGGTCTGCGCACCAGTTCCTGGCAGTACTCACCTGTCTTGCAACTGACACTCCCAACGCCGCAACTAATCCGCTCTGCGCACCAGTTCCAGTTCCTGCCCAGAGCCGGACACTGAAGATGATGTCATCATCTCTGTGCCTCACTGCATCGATGTCCATCCCTCTTCCCCTCCCACAAAAAGACCAAGGAAGGAGAAAAAGGCTTTTTCTCCTCCTCAATTTACTTCCAGGAGCAAAAACAAGAGAGCGAGTTAACGGATTTTACACTCACTACACATAGTAACTGCAACACGCAGTGCACTTTCAATCAAATGAATGATATTCCTTGTAATAAGGATATGTTGTCTGCCGACAAGGTGCAATTATTCAAGGAATTTATGTCCTTTTAATCTAACAAGGAGAAACCATAAAATCTGATTCCTGTATGGGTTTTCTCAGACAGGCAGTCTGATTCTGATAGCCAAAAAGACTTTGAATATGTTTCATCCACTATTTATCTCCCCTTTAATTCTTTTCATGCTCAAAAAGATAGATGTTTTGTCCCATCATTAGAAACTGCCAGTGGCGTAAAAGAAACATCATTTAAAGAAATAATGCAATGCCAGATTTCTCCTTTGGGCTTTCAACTATCTAAACAGACAAAGGAGAAAATATGGAATAAGGAATTTGTGGATGTTTTTTCACTCCTCCCTTCGTCTAAAGACACATTAAAATCAGAGAAAAAAGAAGAGGAGGAGAAGAAAAGAAATCAACAAAAATCCTTCATGAATTGATTACAAGCTTTTTTCTTTTACTCTGCTGTAATGGGAGAAAAACACCTGAATCTTTGTTCGGGTTTATTTCACCATTTGGAGAGTATATTAGAAGCTTATAAAAGTTTTGGTGGAACAGCTTGGCTTAATTATGACAAATCTTTTCGGCAAAAGATTGCAGTCTATCCAGAACTAAACTGGGGGATGAAAGATGTAGGCCTCCGGATCAACCTCATGTTACCCCAGAGGTCTAATCTTTTTCGTCAGCAAACCTCAAAAAGAGGAATTTGCTTTGCGTTCAATGAGACCACTTGCAAATGGCAAAACAATTGCAAGTACAAGCATGAATGTACATTTTATGCAGGAAGCCACCCTGCAGTAAAATGCTACAAAAAACAAAATTGGCATAACTCAAAAACCAACGAACACAATAGAACAGGTGACACCTTTGATCATCCCAAGACTAATCCATTGTTTAAACAACTATCCAAACAGGCTGATGGCTTAAATATTAATTGAGAGTTTCACAAATGGGTTTTACTTACCTCCGTTTGTGGGTACTGGTTGTTCGTTAGTTGACAATTTGAAATCTGTAAATATAAATAAGAATGCTGTTTAGGAAAAAATAGATAAGGAGATTTCTGAGAACAGAGTAGCAGGTCCTTTTACATTCCCTACATTTAAAAACATCAGAATATCCCCATTAGGCCTTGTTCCAAAAAAGGAGGCGAATAGTTTCTGTTTAATTCATCACTTATCTTATCCTAAAGATCATTCATTAAAGGATGCAATCGATAAAAACGTTACGTCTGTTCAGTATGCATCTTTTGTTCAAGCTCTTACCCTACTGAGAAAGGCAGGAAAAAATGCACTTTTAGCAAAAACAGATATTAAATCAGCATTTAGATTATTACCAATTAACCCAATTGGTTACAACTCTTTAGGGTTCCAATTCGAAGGTAAATTCTATTACGATAAAGCCCTCCCCATGGGTTTTTCACTTTTCTGTTTTTACTTCGAGGCGTTTTCCACCTTTCTTCAGTAGATACTAGAAAATCAGTCAAGTGGAGGTTTTGTCATACACTACCTTGACGATTTTCTTTTCATAGGAAAAGACAACAAAGAATAATGTCAAAATCTTCTCAGCAATTTAAAAAATATTGCTGAATATTTCAACATTCCTCTCGTGGAGGAAAAAACGGTTTATCCTACAAACATCATCACTTTTCTGGGTATTTTAATAGATTCCAACAAAATGGAATTTAAAATACCAGAAGAGGAAATTCTTTATTCACGTATTTTATTAACAAATTTACTGTCAGTCAAAAAGACGACACTAAAAAAATTACAATCAGCATTGGGATCACTTAACTTCTTTACCGGGTGATCCCAATGGGCAGAGTTTTTTCCAAACGGATGTATGCAGCTACAAAAGGTAAAAACTCCCCAAATGATCACATCCATCTATCCAAACAAATAAAAGATGAAATTGTAATTTGGTTGAGCTTTTTGGAAAACTACAACAGTAGAACTGTATGGCAGCAAAACTTTTGTGATATGGATTCGCTCAAATTATACACAGATGCGGCTGCATCAGTAGGATATGGAGCTAGTTTCAAAAACCAATGGTCCGCAGAAAAATGGCCTAAGGACTGGTTGGAGCAACCTTTTATAAAAAACATAGTCTTTTTAGAATTATTTCCAGTCTTAATAGCTTTAACGATATGGAACAAAAAATTCAAAAATAAAAGAATCCTATTATCTTCTGACAATTCGGGAGTAGTGTTCTCTATAAACTGTTTAACAGCAAAATCTCAGGTAGTAGTAAATCTACTGAGGGAAATTATGTTAATCTGTCTAAACAGTAATATTTGGCTAAAACCAAAATATATGGAAGGAAAAACAAATATAATAGCGGACTCTTTATCCCGATAGAATTTCCAGCAATTCAGACAAGATGTACCAGGAGCAGAAATGAAAGGAATCCCTTGCCCTCAGCATCTGTGGAAGAAAATCTGGAACTAGTCAACATCCTAGTTAGTAATTCTTTAATTAATTCTTCTAGTCCTACCTTCATCATGCTGCCTGGGCTTCCCTTAGTAATGACCGGTGCCATTTGTACACTGCCTTTTAGAGTGTCATGTGAACCATGAGGATGAACAGCATGGCCACAGTATTTAGCTGTATCATCCTCCTGAGGAAAGAGTTACAACCGAATTTAAGAAGGCATCTTCAGCTGTCAGCCAGGTACTTTTTCCCTGATGCCCCCAGCATTAATTAACGCTGACCATCAGATCATTATGTATCTGGCCAGTGGCAGAGAGGATGGCTTGGTGGCCCGCTAGACATCGGCCCATTGGGAAATTTCTCTGTAAGGTCTATGGCCAGTCCACCCCTGAATGTGTCTAACTGTGAACATCAACTTCTTTTTCTCTTCTTTTAACCTCCTTATATATCTTGATACCTTGATACAAGATAAAGGGTGAGATTTATCAAAACTTGTATATACTAAAAGTGGCTTAGTTGCCCATAGCAACCAATCAGATTCCACTTTTAATTTTTCAGAGCTTCTTTGGAAAATAAAAGGTGGAACCTGATTGGTTTCTATGGGCAAATAAGCCAGTTTTACTTTGCACTAGGAGATGCTAAGGTACTTGCTACATGCAAAATAATTATTAGGGGGATCTTTTTTAGGCCTCATGGTCTATGTCGGATCTTGATCTGTGTGGCTGGGCTGCAAATTATACAACCTATCCTATTCTCACCCATTTTGTGAAAAAGAGTAGGCTTTTTGACAGTGGGTCACATGAAACTTGCAGAATGCACACAGACTGGATCCGTATTTTGTGGATCCACAATTTGCAGACTGCAAAACGGATACGGTCGTGTGCAGGAGGCTTTAGCCCTTAGTGGCATGGCCGTCCACTCTAGGATGGCAGAAGGAATTAGGCAGATACCGTCATAACTTAAAGTGTAACTGTGATATTTTTCAGAGCTGTGGCTAAGAAACATCCGTCTTCCTACCGTCCATACTATAACTATATATACCTTAACTGTCCCTATATGCTGTATAACAGCTTCCCCCTGCATTGCCTGTAGTGAACGCTTACCGTTCACACAGACAACACTTCCGGCAGCTCGTTCATTACACAGTGCGCCTGGAGTACAGCACGCTGGTCAGTGAGCAAGAATGAAGTGTAGATATTTATATATTAATATATATTTAATCTAGTTATAACTGTATTATCCCCACTATATGAGTGAACAGTGAGGGCAGATGCCCACCAGCTTCCAGCGCAGCCCATCTCCCTATCTTGATAGAGGAAGGTATGCTAAAACATGCATTGGGGTGTGCGGTTCTCCTGTGGTGAACACTGACTTCATTCTTATTTTTGAGCTTCAGTGACTTGAAAAAGTATTCATACCCCTTGAAAAAGTATTCCACATTTTTTCACAGTACACTCACAAACTTAAATCTATTTTATTGGGATTTTGTGATAGAACACAAACTAGCAGGTATGTGTGAGGTGAAATGAAAATACATGGTTTTCAAAATGTTTAATAAATAAAAATCTGGAAAGTTTGGTGTACATTTGTATTCAGCCCCCTGAGTCAATACTTTGTAGGACCATCTTCCGCTGTAATTACAGCTGCAAGTCTTTTGGGGTCTCTATCAGCCTTGCACATCTAGTGGCTAATTTTTTTGCCAATTCCTCTTTTCAAAATAGCTCAAGCTCAGTCAGATTGAATGGAGAGCGTCTGTAAACATACATTTTTAAGTCTTCCCACAGATTCTTAATGGGATTTAGATTTGGACTTAGACGGGACCTTCTAACTATGCTTTGATGTAAGCCAGGAATCAGCAACCTTCGGCACTCCAGCTGTTGTGAAACTACAACTCCCAGCAAGTTCTTTTCACTTCTGTGAGAGTTCAGAGAACAGCCAAGTAAGAGTGCATGATAGCAGATGTAGTTTCACAACACCTGGCGCGCCAGAGGTTTCTGCCCACGATCTAAACCCTTCCCTTGTAGCTCTGGCTATATGTTTAGGGTCGTTGTCATGCTGGAAGGTGAACCTCTACCCGTCTCAAGTCTTTTGCAGCCTCTAACAGGTTTTCATCCAGGATTACCCTGTATTTAGCTTCATTCATCTTCCCAATAAATCTGACCAGCTTCCCTGTCCCTGGTGAAGAAAAGCATTCCCACAGCATGATGTTGCCACCATCATGTTTCATGGTGGGGATGGTGTGTTCAGGGTGATGTGCAGTGTTAGTTTTCAGCCGCACATAGCATTTTGCATTTAGGCCAAAAAGTTTAACTTTGGTCTCATCTTACCAGAGCACCTTCTCCCACATGTTTGCTGTGTCCCCTACATGGCTTGGGACAAAATGAAATCAGTACGTCTTATGGCTTGCTTTCATAAATAGCTTTCATCTTGCCACTCTTCCATAAAGGCCAGATTTGTGGAGGACACGACTAATAATTGTCCTTTGGACGGACAGATTCTCCCATATGAGCTGTGGATTTCTGCAGCAACTCCAGAGTAACCATGGGCCTCTTGGTTGCTACTCTAATAACCTATTCTCTGACCTATAGGGTCACATATATAAACAACAAACTACTTCCTACAACCACTGTATATGTACCCAAATCATTTGAGGTCCAAACAATCATACAATAAATAATTTTATTTTATTCCATAATCACAAAAGTTAAAAACATTGGAATATCCACATTGCAATCAGTGAATTAACATTAGTGAGGGACAACTGGTTAAAAAAAGTCTAGCAATAGATATAATCCATCAATAAAGTCCTATCAAGCATAACCAGAACAATACATTGTTACTCTCATATCCATATCACTGTATAAATAAAGTGCACAAGGCTACTAAAGCCGTATATATCTCCCATACAGTATTACACAGCTGCTGCCCAACCAGTGTCCCTCACTTCCCCAATGCGTTTCGCCAGAAGGCTTCATCAGGGGAAGTGAGGGACAGTGTATTGGTGTCTATTTACTTGAGGATACCATCAGACATTTGTCGGGTATGAGCACGCCTTGAATGTATCACGCCTCCTTATTTCCGGCCATACCGGCATTCAGCTAGGTCATATGGTATGTTAAACTATACTCCCATTGGTTCCCATAACATACGTCATATCGGACGTCATAATGGGGTCACATGTTTGACGGAGATTCTACTTGCCGATTAGCAGTTGTCAGCACTAAAGATGGCCGTCGGGAGTCTACTACGCATGTCCACAGGGTTCAAAGGCGTGCGAGATTGAGATTATCCTCGCATCCAAAAGAAACACCTACGCATGCGTAGAAAGGCATGGATCATACTTTTTTCAAAAGTAACACATGACCGATCACATAGTCACGTGTAATAACACACTGTAAATATAACATATATACATATATACATAATAAGTAATCATATGTGAGCTGCCGGGTTATATTTACAATGTGTTATTACACGTGACTATGTGATCGGTCACGTGTTACTTTTGAAAAAATGTATGATCCGTGCCTTTCTACACATGCACAGGTGGTTCTTTTGGACACGGGAATAATCTCAATCTCTCGCACCTTGTGGACATGCGTAGTAGACTCCCGAAGGAATCCTTTTTTTGCGTACATAGCCGACATGCTGTAGTAGCAGCCTGTGGATTTTTGGTCTTTTCTATCATCTGGGGATGAGAATGGCTCCTTATCTTAAATATACATAGTTTAGACCTAAAAAGGTAACTGATGTTTATACATTTACTTTTATTGGACAATTATATGATATTGCATTACAATAAGGGTATTTTCAGTTATGGTGCAGTCAAGGCATGTGAACCATAACTTACGTAAAGCACTTTCTTTTTTAGATGGAGTGTGTACCTTGCAAAAGTAATGCAACTACAGTAAATATATATTTAGTTGCTTTATACACAATCTATACTATACTATTGTACAATATGCTATATTATATAGATTATTTATTTTAACACATATTAAAAGTGACCTGTTTGAAGCCATTACAAAATGTTATTTCTGCATATTACGTTAGCAGTGCAAACTTATCATACAATTGATAAAAGCTTCATGTCTATTAAAATTAAATTCTGGACAACTACAAAGCTTCAGCATGGCAGTTTTATGCTTTATCTTTTTAACCGTTCTTTTTGATGTTGACATTAATGTAACATGTGCTCCTCTTTGTAAATCAAGATCCTCATTAAATCTATTTGAAAAAATATTTCTAGTGCAGAGAACTAAGGGCAGACACAGACAGCAGAACTGAGTATGTGGACCCCTTGTTTTCTGGACTGGATCATCTCCCTTATGGCTATCTAATAAATATCTCACTTGTGTGCCATTTATTAGCACTCTGTTAAAGTGTCAGATGTGGCTATGATGTTAATGTGGTCCTAAAGTATTAATCTGTAGGTTTATGTTTAATCTGTTTTGTGCCTGTATACGCCATGTTATCCACATGTGGATTACCGATAACCATTACCAGACTAACCATGACAAGTACAGGTAAAGCACAGCAATTAGCAATAGTTTCATTTAACCCAGTTCTTCATTAGACAGGTTTTTGCAGCAAGCCTGGGTCTCCATGCAATCATGTTTCAGATCTCTAATCTGGCGGTACAATTACTCCAGTTTTCACCCATCTGCAACATAGAGCTTACTACTAGCTTCCACAACACTTCATGCTTTACCACGTGATATCCAATGGTCTTCTGTACCAGCTGCATTGAAAAATACTATGGACAACTTCCTATGTCAGACTTTGGACTGTATTCAGCTTATGTGCAGAATGGTGCATAATAAATGGCAGGTGGAGACAAATACCTTCAAATTTGTTAAGCTTTCCTTTTTTTATGTGCACATTGGCCATTTTTATTATTAGTGTGCAGTACCTCAGTACTGGGGTTGGTGGTTTATGATGTTAGGTAATGTTATGGTATGTTATGTTTGTATACCCGGTATGGCCTGGTGTAGTTGGCAGAGAAAGGGTTAACCACCCCGTTCCACCTTTTAAGGGGGCAAGAATGGAATGGTCCTACTTCCTGACTAGAGAAGAGAGAGTAGACTAGTGTGTAAGGAAGGAGGAACCAAGTCCATTTGCTCCTTCTTCTTAGGCCCCAGGATCTAGAGACTAACCGATCTCTCTGAAAGTTACTGCTTCTGCTACAGCAAGAAAGAGATAAAGAAAGAAGCAAAGCCATCAGCACGGTAACCTGCGACTACAGCTAACCAGACTTTGCTGCATTTGAAGGAGTATAGTTAAGACTCTCTTCACACCACATCCTGGCCCATATGCCTCTAAAGATCTGTATCCCGCAGTGTACACTTCAGCCTTAATTGCCAGATTACAGTTACCTGTCAGAGATTCTAGTTAGAGAAACTTTAGCAAAATAGCAGACCAAGAGTACGACTATTTGCCATTTTGCCAGCCTCACTAACTTGCTGTCTGGGGAAAGAATTTGCACTGTGTCCAGATGTTTGTTGAATGTGCTACAATCCCTATTTTGCACATTTTTTCTTCTACCCTTAGTCTGGTTTTCTGACTCCTACCATACCGTATGCTGACTCCTAGTATACCTCTTGCCAGGCACCCATACAACCATCAACATCAAGGGCACCCCAACAATCATCAGGCAGGAGCCCTAAAATACAGGGAGTGCCTCAAGGGAAGAAAGGGTGCCCCCTCCTCTAACTGCACAGGCTCTGGAGAGCACTATGATGCACTATCACTCCCATCCATCATTATCAGATCAGATTTTTGTTTAATTGTAACATACAGCTGACACCTGCTGCTGATGCCTGGGCGGAATGGCTCACATTCCTGTTAGACGGGGGAAGTCATGGCATACGCAGGGGCACTGAAGGGGCTGCAGGGGGCACAATGGGGGCAAAAATTGTGCCTTCATCCAGGCTCTGATCTTCACCATCATGAAAGGTGGAGATTAGAGCTTGAAACTGGCATTTTCAGCCTGTACAGACTAATTGGTCCCTTGCTGGCACCTCTAGAACTTGACATTAAAGCGGAGACACCGGCGTTGTGATGCTTCCTTGTGTAACCTTGTCCTGTAACAGTTTGGGCGCAAAGTTAGTGGTCACCTGGACATACAGTGACGTCCAGGTTTGGGAAGGGGTTAATCAATGAGTTATGTGTACCACAAAATAGTGCATTAAAAACTACAAGCTAGCTGCGGCTTCACCAGTAAAAAAATAAAGTTCAATGCGACAATGAAAAAATTAAAAATATTGTTTTATTCCTAAGGCCAAAACAGGCTGGTTACTAAGATGTTAAAGCAGCCTGTGGATTACCAGCGGCAGAGCAGGTGCTCCACCATAGCTTTTAACTGGATCCTCATATTAAGGATACAGATACAGTTGAAAACAGTGCTTTCCTGGAGTTTGGGATGGGTCCGGGCCCCCCTCCTTTTCTAGGCCCAGTCTCAGTCGCATCACCTGTGACTTTGATCATTACACTCTTGGTGAACACACCTGATTATTTGATTCCTTCAAGATGGGTTTGTTTCATACACTGTGGTAGCATGAAGGTCCAGCATCTAGAATAATTGCATGTGGTTTACTGCAAAGTACTGTGCTTTTGTGATGTGGTTATTGGCATTTAAATCTGCACAGCTAATAACAGCATTGTAAAGGAATCACAATTTGTAGTAATATGTGTGCATTCTAAAAGCACAGTGGCCTCCATAATTCTTAAATGGAAGAAGTGAGCACCCCTCCAAACTAAGTAATTTGTGGAGGAAGGCCTTGATAAAAGAGATGAACAAACACCCAATGGTCACTCTGACTGAGCTCAAATGATCCTGTGTGCAGAGGAACCTTCCAAGAGGTCAACCATTACTGCAGCACTCCCCCAATCTGGGCTTCATGGCAAAGTGGCCAGAAAGAAGCCTTAGTAAAAGACACATGAGAGCCCACCTGGAGTTTGCAAAAAACCATCTAAAGGACTCTCACACAGAAACACGGTTCTCTGCTCTGATGAAACTCCAGCCACCTCATATCTGTACTGCAACAGTGGTTGTAACCCCTGTAAATGAGCAGTGTATAATGCAATGGAAAAGTGAATCAAACCAGCAAAGAAAGCAATATGGACAATCCCAATACATTAGTGTCTTGTATTAACTTTATCTGCTTGACAAATACTATTTCCTGAAGTGAGACAACCCCTTTAAGGCTCATCATACACTACCTTTTTGTTAGCCCCATGTATCTCTATATCTTCTCTGAAACTTATTTTCCTCAATTTATTAAGAACCAATAACAGTTATTTGATAGCTGGCATCACAATATTCAGAATATACTTCCAATACAGTTGTTCACAGTTTGTGTACTGAAGGAAACATCCATCTGTTCCTATGCGATGTAGTGCTCATGGGATTAGTGATAACTCCTCTCTTCTTAGTTTTCCCATAACTGGCACATGTGAGCCCAGTTCACCATGAGTCATTAGTAGAGATGAGCGAGCACTAAAATGCTCGGGTGCTCGTTATTCGAGACAAACTTTTCCCGATGCTCGGGTGCTCGTTTCGAGTAACGAACCCCATTGAAGTCAATGGGAGACTCGAGCATTTTTTGCAGGGGACCAAGGCTCTGCCTAGGGAAGGCTGGGTGAAAACCTGGAAACATCAGAAAATGAAGGAAACACCACGGAAATGGACAGGAAACAGCAGGGGCAGCATGCATGGATGTCTCTGAGGCTGCCTAATCCCACCATTACCCCAAATTCTCCTGCAACAGCCTGGTGGTTACCCTCATGGCAATTGTGCTCACCCAGACCAAGAAAGGCGAAACACATGCCCATCACATGTTAGGGAAGCACCCAACTAGGTGCAATGAAGGTCCATCACCGCCTGCAGGTGACACCACTGCTCATGCTGGCACTGCTGTGCTATCCCCCGCCCCTCGACGCAGGCATAAGCCTGACACAGCATGGTGACAGCGTAGTGACACCAACAAGTGACCAAGTTAGATTGAGGTAGCAGTCAAATGTCTGTAGGTGAGCCTCCCAAAAATTTGTTTTGGAGTGTCCGAAGTTGACCCTCCTAAAAAATTGTTTAGGAGTGTCTGTAGTTGACCCTTCTGTAAAATATTTTTTTGTTTTTCCTGTTATTAGTTTATGTACAACCCATGGCTGGCATGGTGGCAATATATAGGTTTGCTTCACAGACGGTCCACTGCACCGTTACATTTTCTTCATCATTGCCAATTACTTTTTCAACAACTGTTGTCTGGCAATGATAAAGGGGAAGGTGAATCCACTGCCGAAGAAAACTGTCATCCTCCTACAAGTCTCCACTTGTTCTCAATTGAAAAGGGGATGTTCTTGCCGTGGCCTTCCTCATAGTGGCCGCTTCTGCGGACGACAGAGGTGGTGTACCTACTGACAGCCTGACCGAACACGATGGCAGACGGGGAGACACTCCCTCATGTAAAATTGTTTTGGAGTGTCTGCGGTTGACCCTCCTATAAAATAGTTTTCTCATTTTTTTTGTTTTTCCTGTTATTAGTTTATGTACAACCCATGGCTGGCATGGTGGGAATATATAGGTTTGCGTCACAGACGGTCCACTGCACCGTTACATTTTCTTCATCATTGGCAATTACTTTTTCACCAACTGTTGTCTGGCAATGATAAAGGGGAAGGTGAATCCACTGCCGAAGAAAACTGTCATCCTCCTACAATTCTCCACTTGTTCTCAATTGAAAAGGGGATGTTCTTACCGTGGCCTTCCTCATAGTGGCCGCTTCTGCGGACGACAGAGGTGGTGTACCTACTGACAGCCTGACTGAACACGATGGCAGACTGGGAGACACTCCCTCATGTAAAATTGTTTGTCTGCGGTTGACCCTCCTGTAAAATAGTTTTCTCATTTTTTTTTGTTTTTCCTGTTATTAGTTTATGTACAACCCATGGCTGGCATGGTGGGAATATATAGGGAAGCACCCAACTAGGTGCAACGAAGGTCCATCACCCATGCCCATGCTGGCACTGCTCTCCTATCCCCAGCCACACAATGCAGGCATAAGCCTGACACAGCATGGCAGTGACACCAACAAGTGACCAAGTTAGATGAGGTAGCAGGTGAGCCACCCAAAAATTTAGCCTGACGCAGCATGGCGGTGACAACAGAGTGACCGAGTTAGACTGAGGTAGCAGGAAGTGAAGCACGGATGGTAATTCGAAGGTGGAGGAGGAGGGGTTGGAGGAAGTGGCATAGTAATTCTGAGAAACCATGAACGAGGTAGGCTGCGCAATCCTCCAAGTGGGCAGTACATGAGCGGCCCCAGGGTCAGACTCGGTCAGAGTGACCGAGCTACACGACGGTAGCAGGTAGAGCACATTAGAAATTTAGCGTGTCCCTGTATGGCTGCGACAAAACATTGACCGAGCTACACAACGGTAGCAAGTAGAGCACATTAAAAATTTAGCGTGGCCCTGTATGTGGAGGTTGAGGGCTTGTGCATGTAGGTAGGCTGAACTTTTTTTCTGCTTGCGCTCCAACGTCTGCTGTAATGACAGCTGAACGTTGCGCAGGGACACATTGGTGGACAGTGTGGAGGATCATGGAGGCGAAGGGGTGGTTTTACGGCGGGAGGTTCTCGTGCCGGAGTCCTGGGCTGGGGGTTGACTCGCAGAGGCAGCGAGTGACACAGGGGAAGGAGCAGTGGTGGGACCCGCATGAGGGGAACGGACGGCCTTGGTTCCATAGTGTTTAGCACTCATATACCTGCGCATGCTGGTGGTGGTTAGGCTGGTAGTGGTGGAACCCCCACTTAAAAATTTGGCATCAACTAGTAAGGCTTTCAACATTGAGCTCGAACTAGTGGGGCATGTGTGGTATTGATTCTTCTCAGTTTAAAATCGTATACGTCCCCTATCTTGGGACCATATATTTCATGGATTTTTCGAACACGGAAAAGGAAAAAGAGCTTGCTCTGGCCAGGGGAGTGTCTTTTCTACTGCAGCTAAGGGGACGTGTCCATGCTCTGCCTATCACAGGTCAGGAGGCAATTAAAAGAAGAACCAAAAAAAATCAGTTCAAAATCTAATACGTCCCCTATCCTGGTAAATTGTTTGGAGAGAGGGCCTGTAGGTGGGGGACAGGCTGGTGGGAAGGAGGTTGAGCTGGAAGAGCCAGAGGAGTGCCCCCCTTGGCTAGCGTGTGTGGTGGTGACAACAGCCGGATGGAGTTCGAATGACGACGCAGGACCTCAACTTAAAAATTTAGCATCAACCGGTACGGTTGTCAACTATGAAATTGATCAAGTGGGGCATGTGTTGTATGCATTCTTCTCAGTTTAATACAGTATACGGCACCTATCTGGAGATTTGGAGAGAGAGAAAGAGAGGAAAAAGACGTATTTTTAAAAGTGACGTTCAGTATAGATCAGTTAAAGAGAAAGAAAGGATTTTATGAAATGGATTTGTATCACTGAGAGCAAAAGAACCTATTTTTTTACGTGACGTGCAGTATAGATCACTTGGAGATAAAAAGGGGAATGTGCAGACTTGGGCTGCTATAGTGCAAACCACTATAGTGGTGACAACAGAGTGAGCGAGTGACACTGCGGTAGCAGGCGAACCACATAAACATTTTTCGTGGCCCTGTATGGCGGTGGTGACAACAGAGTGACTGTTAGAGTCAGAGTTAGTATGCGGTAGCTGGTGAAGCACCCAAAAATTTAGCCTGACACAGCATGGCGGTTACACCACCAATGACTTTGTCCGACTGAGAATGCAGTGAAATGGCTTTTGTTGAGCCTCCAAAAAATATTTTCTTTTCGGAGTACATAAAGTCTACCCTCAGCAAAAAAATTTTTTTTTTAAATGTCGGTACTTGCGCCTCCTGAAAAATTGTTTTGGACTGTCTGTTTGACGCTCCTGAAACATCGTTTTACACTGTCTGCAGTTGACAATGCGGAAAAATTGTTTGGAGAGAGGGCCTATAGGTGGCCCTCCGGAACAATTGTTTAGAGAGAGGGCCTGTAGGTGGACCTCCGGAAAAATTGTTTGGAGAGAGGGCCTGTAGGTGGACCTCCTGAAAAATTGTTTAGAGAGAGGGCCTGTAGGTGGACCTCCGGAAAAATTGTTTGGAGAGAGGGCCTGTAGGTGGACCTCCAGAAAAATTGTTTGGAGAGAGGGCCTGTAGGTGGACCTCCGGAAAAATTGTTTGGAGAGAGGACCTGTAGGGGGCCCTCCAGAAAAATTGTTTAGAGAGAGGGCCTGTAGGTGGACCTCCAGAAAAAATATTTAGAGAGAGGGCCTGTAGGTGGACCTCCGGAAAAATTGTTTGAAGAGAGGGCCTTTTGGGGGCCCACCTGAAAAATTGTGGTAAAAGAGTGCCAGTTGGACCTCTAAAAAATGGCGTTTTTTGGGTCAGCGTTAGGCAAAGACGACAAGGAGGAGGAGTAGGAGAGTAGAGAAGAGGAATCGGATACATAAGTAATGTTAATCTTTAGCTGCTTTCCCCCGGAGGAGATTTGAATTCCGGTGTAATCCAGTCTTTATTCATTTTAATAAGCATCAGCCTGTCAGCGCTGTCAGTTGACAGGCGTGTACGCTTATCGGTGATGATGCCACCAGCTGCACGCTACACGCTAGCGGCAGGGCAGGCCAGCACCTCCAAGGCGTACAGCGCCAGTTCAGGCCACGTGTCCAGCTTTGCAACCCAGTAGTTGTATGGAGCAGAGTGATCGGTCCGGATGTTGGTATGGTCAGCTAGGTACTCCCTCATCATCTTTCTGTACAGCTCCCCCATACTCTGCCTAGACTGGGGACAGGTGACAGTGTCTTGCTGGGGTGACATAAAACTGGCAAAGGCCTTGGAGAGCGTTCCCCTGCCAGTGCTGCACAAACTGCTTGCTCGCC